>CM017562.1:18158016-18652551 GCA_007844125.1 Sinonovacula constricta
TGAATGGACCAGTCACAGACCCTGATCCTGACAGAACAAATGAGAACTGGCTGATCACGATCTGAAGCATGAATGGATCAGTCACAGGCTCTGATCCGGACAGAACAGATGCGAGCTGGCTGATCACGATCTGAAGCATGAATGGATCAGTCACAGGCTCTGATCCCGAGAGAACAGATAAGAGCTGGCTGATCATGATCTAAAGCATGAACCGATCAAGCACAGACCCTGATCCCGAGAGAACAGATGAGAGCTGGCTGATCACGATCGAAAGCATGAATAGATCAGTCACAGACCCTGATCCCGAGAGAAAAGATGAGAGCTGGTTGATCATAATCTGCAATGTTTGCTGCTACCTCCCTGCAGCAATATATCTTGTTATCTTTGCACATAGTTGTTAGCATTTTTTTATTTGGCGTTTCAAACACATTTAACATAACAAACTGGTATATATGTACGGATGCGTCATCCACTATTGGGTGTGATGTTTTTGACGATTAATGGGAAAAAAAAATACGCGTTAATTAATGAGTTCTTCAACTATAGCTCAATCATTATTGAATTATCGGTGTAATGTTTAAACATACAAAGGACAGCATTTATGCTCTTTTACTGGAGTGGTCGCTCTGATAAGAGAATTTATCTTGAATAAGTAGAGTACACGCAATTAGAAACTTCCTTTCATGCTTTGTTTTTTAAAGGACAACAAATATACTTATCTTTATGTAATTTTTTCTAAAGAAATCTTATAAATTATTAGTATTTTAAAGGTAGAGAGAAGAAGCAATTGAAACGAGTGTGGTAGTCCGCCTTTTTAAATTGACAACACATATTCTATTCTCTGTTTGTCAGCACATTTCCATTTGGCAAGTAGCCGCGTGACTAAAGCGTTTTACGTAGAATTAAGTAAATGTAAATGAAGTTGACGTGCAATGAAAAAGGTTTAATTGTGTGCATCAATAATTAATTCGATAAATCGTTCAGACAAGATTTCTTTTAGGATTCGGCCACAGACTTGCTAAGGCACATGACACATACAACGCACGATTCGCAATTCCTATGTATTTATTCTATAATTGTGTCACTATCGAGTCAATTGAGCCATTTTATGATGTTTGTTTGTTTTTGTTGCATCGCACCTACACAATTATGGTCATATTGACGAATCACACCTAATTATTAGTGTCGGAAATCTCATGACTTAATTTTGGGTAGAACCACTGGCGCACTAAAGGTTATTTGGAAAACCTACCCACATCAAAGTTCTTGACCTGACCGTGTCTCGTACCCCCGCAGTGACAGGCTGAGGAGTTTGTTTTTATGACTGACGCGAACACATGACGTTATTGTTGTATAGCTGTGTACGCAGTTCAGAAAGGCTGTTGAGCTAACCAAGGCTAAAAATATATGAAAAGCGTCACAACGCTTTTGATTCTTTCATCCGAACCATGACCAAAACTATTATTTGAAGGACACCATTTAATCTTGTATAATCTTATAACAAAAGCTCATATTTTCTTCTTTGTTCACTGTGATAGAACAAGTTTATGCCTTTTGAACAAGAATTAAATATGCAAATTTGACAACCTGTGACCAAGTTTTGTGAAAGTTGTGTGCAGCAAAGACAGTGTCAATATCTTGTCGCAAATGTATGTTCATAGTTAGTCTTAATCATGTAGAGATGTATCACTCCGAATTGACAAATATTTAGGTATTCCAGTCATTGTAGCCTGAAACTTTTACACTGATTACAGTCTCCCACAACAACTTATAACATACATATGATCAACACAGAAAGCAACATGACTTATTGGAAGCAACAGCCACAACAACAAACACAAAAACAACCACAGTACTAGAAAAAACCATAGCAGTGGGAGTGGGAGCGGGAGCAGCAGCAACAGCAACAGCAAGTAACACAACAACATCTGCAGAAGCAGACGTGGCAGAACCAGCAGCCACAACAACTAATACAACAACTTTCACCACATCAGCATTCGCAATAGAGGGTATACAAGCAACAACAATATGCATAACAACATTTGCAACACCACCAACAACAACGTTAAGAACAGCAGATACATCGGTCACTTCTAACACAAGTAACAATCAATAACTATCCATTGCGACGAATAAGGATTTTATGAAAATACTTCTTATGAGCATGGCTCGTGCTTTGTTATGTTTGAAAACAAAATTGCGTCATTTGTACTGTTTGAACTCCTTTGTGCAATCAAATACACAAGTCTCCCCACACGAGAAAATGTCACATGCTGTTACAGGACGTTATGTTCTTAAAATCAATACTGTCTGCATTTGCAGAAATGTTTTATTATTTCTTTTTTGGTTATTTTGACAGATGAGTAGAAATACAAACGATTATCCATTCTTCAGAAAGTAAAGACAACTAAAACTACATTTCTTTACAGCGGATGGACACGCCCATGCGCATATTTAAACAGGTTTATTTCAGGTTACTTATGGGTAGTACATGTGCATTAGTTGTAGTTAGGTTTATCAAATAAGTAAGAAAGTACCTGTAAATGATGTGTGCTTTAAAATGTTGATTATTATTTGAAATGTGTGGGTGTTCTCGCGCGTGTGCGTGTGTGCGAGCATTGGTTTAAGCACCCCAGTCGGTCTATTTTGCCGACTGACCGTTCCAAGGCGGTGACTGTTTGGTTTCTCTGTTTGTTAAAACACGGATTTGCTCTTAATTTTACATTTGGCTTGCATGCGAATAACTTTTATCCTGTGCCTTGTTTTTTTTTCAGATTTTGGTAAATATGCTGCTCTTTAAGGACTCTTTATATACTCTTACTACAGATTGTAAATAGTGCTATTTTTAATTATATGTTATGCATTTTTTGCTTGTGTAACGGGTAACAGTGCTGATATAAAATGTAAATCAATAATCGAACACAAAAAACAGAAACTAGTCACGATACCAGTTTAGTCACGATAAGCCCCTGGCTCAAGTCCATGCGGGACATACTTACCCCAGTCTCGGACATACTAATAATATTGTTTAATAATGTAGCATGTTGCAATATGTCATCACGATAAAGGCAGCACATTATATGCTGTAAGAAAATTTGTCAGGTCTTGTAAAAGAAAAAAAAAAACCCACAATTAAAACTGCTCATTTATGTTAAGCATAAATCACAGCAGTACCAACATCATTATAAAACAACAGAAAATAAAGATAGCGAACTAAACTTTAAAAATAGCACCAGAATCAGTCAATATCTATCGGTATTATCCACTAATTGTCCAAGCCGACAATAAACGAAGATTCAAATGCAACAGATAATGTTTTTCTGAGTTACCTTTCTTGTGACAATTTGCTCGAAATATGTTGTGGTTAAATAAAAAAGATATCATGCCACTTTTACTGCTTTGAATCCCTTTGTGTATTCACATTGCACACCATTGCCCACGTAACAGAAAGTATACCAGGCTCTAGAAAATTGTTTTCTAAACAACAATACTCTCTTTAAATGCAGTTGGTTTTCTTGCATGGTATTTTAACATTGAAGTAGAAATACAAAAAGGCAACAAAGGGAAGCTTAAATTGCTGAAAGATCTCTCATGACGATGAACAAAAAACGGGTTAGGCCAGACTACTCAGTGCTAGCTATTCACCATTTATACCATGTCAGCAAACTCACAATCACAAATGTCTTACCCAAGTACAGAAGGCCACGGGTTCAATCTCTACCATAGTCAAAAGAACCCATACGCTCTTATGTAAGTTATTTTACCCAATATCATAACCATGTGATTATGTCATTTATCGAAATAAATGTATGCTATATATAATATGCTCTAAGGTTTATATAAAGTCTACTTGTACACAAAACAGGTCTTGAGGGAATAATAAAATCAATAATAAATAACTTGAGCTTCACCTTTTTTTGCCAAAAAAATGAAATGGACGTTACCGTCTGCAATTTAGCCGTCGATTTTCCCATTGTGTCAAAAAAAAAAAGAAAAAGAAAAGAAAAAAAGAAGAAAAAAGAAAGAAAAAGAAACAACCTCGCAAAAAACGGTTGAATAAAAACGCGAAAAATATGTTTAAGGAGCCGAATAAAACCCAATGAACACGAAGCACGTGTAGTATTATTCTAACTGTGTTTATTGATCGGGTTCTGACTTATCTGTAAGAAGAAAGCATTCGTCCGAGAAGTTGATTATTTATATTCACCGCGGACGGATATACTCCCTTCTGTACTATATTGTTAAAGCAGTCCGGGTGTTTTCCGATTTACAATGTGCTCTCGAAGTGCGTATAAATACACCGCTCGACAAAACACCCATTGGCATCTATAATATCCATGATATAAGGTATTACAAGATCGCCGGGTGTTTTCATTTGTGGAGTATTTGTACACCGAGAGGGTGGTTTAATATGGATATTTATTCTGACACGAGATGTGAATAGTTAACGTGGTAAGCGGTCCATATGATATAGGCGAGTAAAATTAAAATTTGTTTAAATGATATGATTTTCTCTAATATGAAGAGTTTGACAATGTGAAATTTATTTGATGAAAACAGAAATGCAATAGTGTCTGCCATGAAATGGTGCATTAATGAAATTTAAATAAAAAACAAACTTGAATACATTGTTTGGAAGCCATCGCGTTGTGTTGGTGTTAATTTCTCGAATTTAAAACATGATAATATATGCGGTCTTAGTGGACAAATGAAGCGTACGAAACAGTTATTTTAAAAATAGTTCAAAATATACTTTTAAATGGACATTATCCCACCTATCAAAATATCTCTCAACGATCTTTTTACTGATCTGATTAAAGGAGGTACAACTTTCTGTTCATAGAGAGAGAAACTGATACAAATACCCATCAAAGTTCACGGATCTGATGGCCATTTGATTGCTTGGTAAGATTGTTACATTGACAGTGAACGAAAGGATCGTGGGACGAACGCGTGCTTCAAAAGTTCAACGCTAATGTAGCTTCCGGTCGGATTGATATAAGCAGCTCTTCACTGTAATACCGTCTGAAAGGCAAATGATCCCGCTCCTTGGCCTACTTCCGGCAGATGTCCGCGCCAATACACTATTCTGCAGACAACATAGCCAACCATGTCATTACATGAAATTGTACTTTTACACGTAAAATAGGCAGACATCGTGTCATAGAGAAACTCTGCGATAATTCACGGATGGAATTTTTATTTCATTGAATTTGTTTAAGTGTTTAAATATGTGAAAAAATATAAAAACGTGAAAAAATCAATCGCAATTAAGAGTTTTTTGGATAAATGGAACAGTGATTTTATTCGTTTGCACAGCCTAATGACAGCATTGATGATAGGTCTGGACCACAAAAAGTACCAAGCAGACGACTTTCAAACAATCGATGGACATAATCAAACTAGCGGCGAAACCAATGTTTCTGAAGGGTTGCTGCTATTGACATGACTGTATAACGATTCACGGGCTAACGAACCAACAATTAGCATCAACAGAAACCTGCTGTTTACAATCAAGCCTAATTGTCTATTTAAGGCCATAGAAGGGGGAGAATAGAAGTAGACTAGAGAACGGGAAATAGCAAATCCACGATATAATACCTCGTCAGATCGATGTTTATATAACGATGGAAAACAATGATTGCGTTAAACAGGAATAATTTAATGCTCGAATGACATCGATTGACATTGATGCTAGCTCTGAAATATACACATTGCTACATGTTCTCTATAACCCTACCGATAAACAGCTTGTTGTGGATGGAGTTTGTTAGTATGACGAAGCCGACAGTGATGTAAACTATTCAAGATAAACCTTTGTAATGATGATAAAGTTATGTTTCTTAAAATAAGTGTGGATAGATATATTTCTTCATTTTGAAAGCAAAACAAAAAACGATTAACATATAAACACATCAAAGCATTTGGACTTTAATATAAGCTACGTATTATGTGATATTAATGGGATTTCTTTGATTCAAGATAATGAGTGTCCTGTAACATTTTATCAAGAAAGTGAAAGAAACATGAAACCGAATACAATGGCAAACCGTCGTGGTCAACCGCGTATGCAGCGACGTTACTCGCTTCCGGCGACGCCAACTGTAATGGAGTCCCCACCCCACATTCCGGAAGGCTCAGACACGTTCAAAAAAGCTTTGCAAGAACTGACAGCGACTGAACCGCATCACGCGCCCAACAAATCAGAAACTCGCGGACTGTTTGGCCTTAATAACATTCAAGAAGGAGACGAGAACGATTATACAGATTCCGATGACGTAACTTCACCAACGCCAATGACACAACCGACATATAGTGTTGATTTCCCAGGAAAAGTTCAACGCTCACGACGTTATAGTTCCCCGTCTTGCCTTACAAACAGTGAAGACAGGCCCAGTGGGAGGAACTCCGAGAAGGATAATGTAATACCGGATGGCAAAAGTAAACAAATTATGCAGACATTGAATCAACAGAGAAAAGAGTATTTTATGAAACACGGCCATTTTCCGATTGCCGGAAATGCGAAACCAGTGCAACGTCCATCGTCAACCCAAGAGAAAGTCAGAAAGACAGACATAGCCTTCGGATCGACGCTAAGCTCGAAATTTTCCAAGATTCAAATTTAAATTGATGTTATTCTGAAAAAAAAATCCTTTTATTATTCTATTAATTAACTGTAGATAAGATCATCTAAGGTTTCGTATTAACAGAACAGCTGTTTTTGCCTTAGATTGGCGGTGAGTTTGTTTTATCAAATATTTATCGAATTATCTAATATATATTTTAGTGAAATACTTGCCGCATATAATGAAACTATTATTATAATTACTATTTAACTATTTTTTCCATTTTGTACCTCGCTGTATATAACATTTTAAAAACTAAAGATTGAGAGGAAACCAGGTATGACAGGTAAATTAATTGTTGCTGCCATCATATATTCATATTCTGTCTTACTTGATAACAATAACATCTTACTGAACATCAGTTATCTACATTTTAAATAAGTCTAATTAAAATACGCAAACGTAATTGTATTTTATACGAGACAATTTATGTCATGTCAATGGTATGTTTTTTTATACAGACTGAATTTATCTAGATAGAAATAAACTGATAATCAAAATCGACAATTCATTATCAAGTGTTATGTTTCATTTCAAAACAAAAACACGGGCAAACTTTGTAACAGTTTATATGTTCCTTTTTAAGAAAGTTATGAGTGGCTTGGTTTAGAGCATGAAACTGTGGTGCTGAATATCACGATGGAAACGTTATATTTTTTTGTTACATCGCATCGACACTTATTTTATGACAGTTCAGCTAATTATTGGTGGAGGAAGACCTCAGACATATATCTGGGTAGAACCACCGGCGCACAGTAGGTTAGCTAGAAAATATTCCCACATGACAGTTCTAGTCCCGACCGGGAATCGAACTCACGAAGCGAGGGCCTGAAATATATTTATTTAAATAAAGGCCACTTAAACCTATAATTTTACTGTTTTACTGAGGTGTACGCATGACAAATACTTCAGCATACATACCGAGGATGGCACACTAGGATGACACACTACAAGTGAATTCATATTGAATTTTACGTAATTGAAAACCGTCGCGACATTGTTAATTTCAAAATAAATACACACTCTTTTAAAGGATACATGTTTCCGTATGATCAGATGTAATATAAGAATCTTTTTCTTTATTCCGGTCCTTCGAACCTTTGCTTCTGTATATATATAAAATGCAAATTTGACCAAATGTGATCAATACTCTTTAACACAGTCTAAATACTTCTACACTATATTGAGTGTAGCCAGAGCCACTAAATTGAGTGTAGCCTGACACACTACATTGAGTGAAGCCTGAGACACTTAATTGAGTGTAGCCAGAGACATTTAATTGAGTGTAGCCAGAGACATTAAATTGAGTGTAGCCAGAAACACTAAATTGAGTGTAGCCAGAAACACTAAATTGAGTGTAGCCAGAAACACTAAATTGAGTGTAGCCTGAGACACTTAATTGAGTGTAGCCAGAGACATTTAATTGAGTGTAGCCAGAGACATTAAATTGAGTGTAGCCAGAAACACTAAATTGAGTGTAGCCAGAAACACTAAATAGAGAGTAGCCGGAAACATTTAATTGAGTGTAGCCTGAGACATTTAATTGAGTGTAGCCTGAGACATTAAATTGAGTGTAGCCTGAGACATTAAATTGTGTAAAGCCTGAGACACTAAATTGAGTGTAGCCAGAAACACTAAATTGAGTGTAGCCTGACACACTAAATTGAGTGTAGCCAGAAACACTAAATTGAGTGTAGCCTGACACACTAAATTGAGTGTAGCCAGAGACACTAAATTGAGTGTAGCCAGAAACACTAAATTGAGTTTAGCCTGACACACTAAATTGAGTTTAGCCTGAAACACTAAATTGAGTGTAGCCTTAGACACTAAATTGAGTGTGGCCAGAGATACTAAATTGAGTGTAGCCAGAGACACTAAATTGAGTGTAGCCTTAGACACTAAATTGAGTGAAGCCTGAGACACTAAATTGAGTGTAGCCAGAGACACTAAATTGAGTGTAGCCCGACACACTAAATTGAGTGTAGCCTGGGACACTAAATTGAGTGAAGCCTGAGACACTAAATTGAGTGTGGCCAGAGACACTAAATTGAGTGTAGCCAGAAACATTAAATTGAGTGTAGTCTGAGACACTAAATTGAGTGTAGCCTTAGACACTAAATTGAGTGTAGCCTTAGACACTAAATTGAGTGTAGCCTAAGACACTAAATTGAGTGTAGCCTAAGACACTAAATTGAGTGTAGCCTGGGACACTTAATTGAGTGAAGCCTGAGACACTAAATTGAGTGTAGCCAGAGACACTAAATTGAGTGTAGCCTGACACACTAAATTGAGTTTAGCCTGGGACACTTAAGTGAGTGAAGCCTGAGACATTTAATTGAGTGTAGCCAGAGACACTAAATTGAGTGTAGCCAGAAACACTAAATTGAGTGTAGCCTGAGACATTAAATTGAGTGTAGCCAGAGACATTAAATTGAGTGTAGCATGAGACACTTAATTGAGTGTAGCCCGGGACACTAAATTGAGTGTAGCCAGAAAAAACTATATTGAGTGTAGCCTGAGACACTAAATTGAGTGTAGCCTGAAAAAACTAAACTGAGTGTAGCCTTAAGCACTAAATCGAGTGTAGCCTGAGATAACATTTCGGAAATCACTACGTTGCTGGATTGAACCTAAATTTATCAAATAATGTAAGGCAAATCTTGCTTTTACGGATCTTTGTACCGATCATTTTGTGTGAATTTATTATTCATGTTTTGTATTTGTTAACATTTTTATAAGTATTATTATGTTATTTTTACAATATTTTCTGTGTATTTTGTTGCATGAGATCATGAGAAACACATTGATTACTTTTGCCAATAATATATATATATATTATTGGCAAAAGTAATCAATATGTTTTTCTCATGACCTGATGATAATAGTAAACAAGACATTGACGCTGACGCATTAACATATATCATATTGTTCATACCACAAAAGTGCTTTATTACTCACCTGTTTATATTTTATACAAATATATGCTAACAAGGAACTTATGAACAGACAAGAAAGTTTAATGATGCTGTTGTGTAATTTTAAATGTTTGATAATATTATTGATATAAACTGTATGTCAAGTACATCCTGTGTTGTTGTATGTATCGGTTTTGTAAAGGGAATGTTTGTAAATGGAAGGTTTGTAAATAGAATGTTTGTAAATGGAAGGTTTGTAAATAGAATGTTTGTAAATGGAAGGTTTGTAAATGGAAGGTTTGTAAATGGATGGTTTGTAAATGGAAGGTTTGTGAATGGAAGGTTTGTAAATGTAAGGTTTGTAAATGGAAGGTTCGTAAATGGAAGGTTTGTAAATGGAAGGTTTGTAAATGGAAGGTTTGTGAATGGAAGGTTTGTAAATGGAAGGTTTATAAATGGTTTGTAAATGGAAGGTTTGTAAATGGAAGGTTTGTAAATGGGAGGTTTGTAAATGCTTTATAGATTATTAGGCTTTTATCAACAATAAGCTACTATTTGTGTAGTAAGACTCTTAAACAGAAGTTGAGTTGAACCGTCGACAAATTTAAAACTAAAATATAAAAAATCCAGGTCGAATCATAAAAGTGAGAATACAAATGTTGTCAATTTCGCAATCCTGAACGTGTTTTTCTACATAAATAACAGCTTGGCAAACCATTTTTGACAGAATCGTCTGTTTGATAAGTTTCAAGAAGTACATAAAAACGCTAACAGTCTAAACACTACAGTCTACAAAGCTTTACAAACTATTTACGGTGTTTTTTTTACTTTAAAGTTATTTTAATATTCTGAAAACATATATGAGATAAATGTCGGTATCAATCATCATGTCAAACAGAAGATGTGTTTACTTAACTGCACACAGGAAATCATGAAGTCCCAACGTTTTAGTTTTGCATTCAATACAAACATCTATTACAGATTTACAAATGCAATGAGGCGGAATCCTATGACGAAAAGTGCAATACATCAATGGTGGCAAGAAGAGAATATACCGATGAACAAAACAGTAATTGTTGGATTTGTGCAGTGATAAAATTACTTGTGCGTTTTATTTTTAAATGAGACCATGTACACAAGGTTTAAGTTAACGATTTCATTGACAATATACTGCCACTGACTAAATCTATGCTGTTGTAAACATAATATATTTTTTTAAAAAAAGATATGCGCCATTGGTGAGGTTTTAAGGGTTTTGTGTGTAGCGTCATACATGTATGGCCCCAAACATTGACACGTGAGCGTTCGTGGTCTAGTGGTTAAGACGTTGGACTCCGGATCGGAGGGTCCCGGGTTCGAACTCCGAAACTTACCACGTGATGTAAGTCCTTGAGCAAGACTACTTACTGCACATTGCTCCAGGTATTCAGTACCTGAGTACTGCTTCTACCCAGGAAGTGGACTGTCGAGAGGGATTAATATAAGTTAAAAGAACTTGTTTCCCAATCGACTATAAATAAATAGGTTTAAACTAAACTAACATTGACATTAAGGGAAACCTTGCACCACGGTAAATGCTGCGTTAAATTCACTTTTCGCTTCACCAGACACCTTTCTAAACAGTCGTCTGCACGTGTGTTCATCTTGTTTCACGGTATTATCAACTGAGTTAGAGAAAGGGCTCAGTTGAAAATAAAATTCTTGGATTGTTCTTTCAATAGAAATGGCTAAGGTGAATAAATTGATTTAGCGTTTAAGGAGCAATACTTATAAACAGCTTACATGTAGCGTCTGTCTGGATGGCTTAATGATTAGGTGGTAACTTGCAAACTCATGGCGGCAGGTTCGAACCCCGCAGGCTGCATTTACTTCTTTTGTGTGTAAAAATAATAGGACCAATTTTATTTCAGTTATTTAACAAATGATTAGTATCTCGTTTGGAAAGGTTTGAAAACTGTTAGAATGCAGACAAACCAGTAGACACGATCTTAAGGTAACATAATTCACTGATAATTGATATTTATAAGCAAACCATGCTGGTAAGAAGGCTGGTACAACATTCGTGATTAAATTAAAACTGATACAGATGTGTTTTTTTGGTTTTAAAGATACTCCGACACGTCATAGGTGATATGGTGCCGAATACGATAAGATTTATCGTCGATAAAATATTACCAGGTTAAAATTAAAATAAGTAAAATAGCCAAGGGAAAGCGAAACTGTGATAACGAATGATCACGCAACTTTGAAATAAATTTCCAAATTATGTCATTTACGGATGTGCCGGTACATCATATGCGTCTTACAATAATTTTTATTTCTGTTCATACTCGTATAGTACATCAGTAACGCCTTCGAAGCATTAAACACGGTTTAAGTGTACAACTAAATAATAAAAATGTCATTTGGGTAAATTGAAAGCATTGAAAGACAAATACTTCCATGTCGATGCGTTACTTGTTTACCATCGCTCCATATAACATAAAATTTAGATGCGATTGAAACATCAATATGCAACATAAATATTGACATTCACCATATATCCTCATTTATCGCTTGGCAACAAGTACCTGTCACCCATTACTTTTCGGCAGTGTTCTCGGCAAATCTCGGCAGTTCTCGGACATCTTACTGTCTGACGTCTGTAACAGCACGAAATGTCATGGATTTAGTGTGTTCTCTGACCGTTGTTTATTAAAAACGAAACGTTTAAAGTCTAATTGATACTACGGTTAACTATGGATTAAAAGGTCATTGGTTCGAATCCCGATTGTTTATAACTCGTTTTACCATATTCTGTTTGTACAAATAGGTTGCAAGTTTTTAACGTAACGCTAAGTGAACAAATCATATTATGTTTGTCGAACTGTTTATGCTAACCGTTTCCATATTTAACGTGCAACAGTCTTAATTTAAAATAATAACAACAACAATAATAAATAAGTCATTGGGATTCGAATCAAAGAGCTTATACATCGGCTTTATGTATCGACGACTGAACTATCTGAAGTGACACCGCTCACGTTTAATCCAACGCTTTTATTTAAAATAGTACAAACGTATTTAAACTCGCCATTTTGGACGTCATTTTGGAGGCTGATAAATCAAACTGCCCAATGGTGGCACGTGACCATCCGACGGACTCCTCACCATGAAGACATATACAGCCATAAATGCATCATAACATTATCTATATCGCCAAACAGAGTTCCGTGGTCCTGTATCCAAAACTATGTCCATCCAATCGGAACCAGTACGGCCTGTTTCCACAAACCGCTTACGGAAACCAACGAATATGTCCGGCTGTCAGTTTAATTTTGCCAAATAATACGCATCTTACGTTTATTGATTAGGAGGCAAACAAGATTTGACTTGTTGGCGGTATACCGTATTAAATACATACCATATTCGTTAATATGAAAACCTTTTGTCGAACGGTACGTAGCGACAAAGTACAAGCTGAATTTAGTAGGTTTGTGAAGTTGGCCGGGAATTGGGAATTGGGTATTGGGTATTCAATATCCAGATGCAACCGAATACCCAGCCAGCAAGGAATTCAGGTCTAGCACGATATTCAAACTCTGTATTGATATTTCGAATACCCAATTCCTAGCCAGCTGGGAATAGGACTGCAGCTCTATATTCAATACCCAATACTTAGCTAGCTGAGTATTCGCTTGTATCTGGGAATTTGCGAATACCCAATTCCTAGCTGGCTGGGTATTCGGTTGTATCTGACTATTGAATACCCAATTCCCAATTCCCAATTCCCAGTCAACTTCACAAACCTGAATTTAGTTACATTCATTAATGCTTTGTCATATATTCTTATTCATGA
Organism: Sinonovacula constricta; assembly: GCA_007844125.1. Classification (NCBI taxonomy): domain Eukaryota; kingdom Metazoa; phylum Mollusca; class Bivalvia; order Cardiida; family Solecurtidae; genus Sinonovacula; species Sinonovacula constricta. Next base: position 18,171,396 of record CM017562.1, read on the forward strand.
TTACAACAATGTTACTTGTGCAGTGTGGCGGTCGTAAACAATCTCCCCGTGCATGTAATCTATGTTGTCATTTAATTCATCCTATAAGGATTGTTACGTGTATTTCCTTTGATGGACATTGAACTTTGGTTCTTCAATTCCATCTTCACATGAACAGGATACTACAACCATTTAATCGTCTCTGGACATGTTTGTTCATGATTCAGAAAGTTAATTTTAATTGTGGTCAACCATTTTTGTGTTGTTTTTCAAATCGAAATAATACCATATTCCTTTTCTGAACACTATGTGGACATTATTTTTCGATGAGGTCACTACTTTCGTCATAACGTATAGAAAATATCAGCGCATGGACATTTTGTTTTCAAATCGATCGTTTTTCTTTTCGTTGCTTGCATTTGAGAAACTCGTCAGGAAGTGCGAGGTTAGAGCTCTGTAAAACCGGTTTAAGCACCCCAGTCGGTCCATATTGCCGACTGACCGTTCCAAGGCGGTAACTGTCGGGTTTGCTCTTTTCCTTAAATGACTCATCACAAATTTGTTCTTACTTTTCGCTTGGCATACATGTGAAATACCTTTGTTCTGTGCCTTTTCGGAGTTTGGTATATGTTGCAATACTCATAGGACTTTGTCATATATTCTTATTAAAAAGCAAGCATACGTTGACATGTGTTAAACTGTTCATGAAGTGCCCTTATAAGAAAGACCTTAAATAGGACACAGCGATACTTTATTAATAGGATAGCATGTGCACGCGAGATGATATCGCAAATGGCAATATATGGCATTTTACATTAAGTATAGTGACAAAGATTGCAATGTGGAACTTGGCTCATGGCTCAAATAAAAATCTGATGGGTAATCAATGTGATCACAAACTCAGTATGTCATATTCATACAGAAATACTATTTAATTAGGACAAGCGATTCAGCACGTTTTGGCTATTTTAATAACCATCAACCTTTAAACACACACTTAAATAAATAAGCAAATATCTTTAGATCTTAATCCATTTCGACAAGGAAAAATCTAATTAGCTGGCGAAATAATTCGAAAACTAATTACTCACACTATATTTAAACTATGGCCATTGACATAAATATATCATTATTGATTTCCTATTTAAATATGTGCTTGTATTGTAATAGTAACATGATTGCCTTCGTTTCTTTTATCTTATCTCTTATCCCACAAGACTAATCGGTTTTGATTTCTCTTTGCTAACCGTATACACTTCATAATTAATTCAAATTGAGAAAAAAGAATGCACAGGTATGTGCATTGAAAACGTCTTTTCTTGTTAACTTCTCAACGAAAGCATGCCAAAGGTGCAATTCGTAAACAGTTCTTTGAGACTAATCTTCGTTTAATGGCTCAATAATTGAGCTGGTGTGGGTTTTCTTACATGTATTAACGCAATTTAAGAATGGACTTGTTTCGCGGTAGACCAGCGCATATCATCTCAGTTAATGAATACATTTATACCTTAAACGACCCGGCTTGCAGGAACATATTTCAAACTTTGTTCAAGCTCGATTTTCCACTACATGGTATTTTTTAAACATTTCACATTACTGTGATGAGTCATTATCGCTACCTTTCCATGATAATGGCGTACAAGAAGCCACTGTAACATCATGCCTGTACGTGTCATCTGGGAGACATTTCTTTAGCTTGAGCAATATCTCAAGTTTGATTCTTTTGTCTAGCAGAAGAGCATTATGATTAAACAGATATAACACATATTTTCTGTTTGAGCCGCGCTGTACGGTAAGCAAGATTTGAAAAGAAGGGACATTTAGAGCAATTTCTTCTAATTGTTAATGTCTGACAATTGATGTAGTGTTCAAAATAGTTTTGCTTAGCGTACAGGACGAGTTTATAAAGAAATTAGGCCCAAATTCACTAACACAGACATAATATATTGTTACGTGTGTTAGAAAAAAGGAAAACTGTCGTATACCACTTTTAACAGTAACAATACACAATATTTGACAAAGACTTAACACTGGCGCGATGATGTAAACTGTTAAATTCTGACTTTGACGCACATAAACATTGTTTGATGGATGTATCGTCACACCAGCAACCTTTCCGTTACGTTTCCATTGATGGTGTCCAGTTGAAGCAGGCAAAGTGCTGCCTTCTTTTTATATAGCATACCACAACCAGTCGCTGTGGTGCTATCCTTATATTTGTTATCAGAATTTCTTGAGCCGAAGCTCAGTCGATTGAGCTACCAGATCATGTCCTCTGCAGTGACTGTGCCTGTAATACCTGCGAGAGGTGATAGCACACAAACAGAAACAGATACATTTATAATACCTTTTAAAATACGGTTTTTGGGGAGGGGGTGGGGGCATGGGCGGTGTGGTGCGGTGTGGTGCGGTGTGCGGTGTGGTGCGGTGTGGTGTGGTGCGGTGTTGTGCGGTGTGCGGTGTGGTCCGGTACAATACATCTACCTATGTAATTTATACACTTTTCTGAATATCCAAAAGAGAACACCTATCACCTGTGTGGAATTGCCGACCAACAGCTGGCCATCTGGAATCATTCAATCATATATCCTAGGGAAAGTACGTGGCGAGGTTTCCCAGCTTACGGTTGACAGTTTCTACCTAGACAAGTGCCAGGGGCCTTCCATCCAAAGAAGTTGAAACCACGGTAACTGCCTATAATTTATTTATATCAGGACAAATATGAAACTAATTGTCAAATCCGAGGGTTGAACTCCCCAAGAAGGCTGATGAAATTTAGGGGGCGTGAATTCGATACAAAAATGCCTTACGTCGGTTGACAAAAGGAGGATACATAAACTGTTCCCGGGTAGAAAATAATTTACTAAATATACCCCAAATGAAAAATTTGTTAATGATTATGCGCACAATACAGATTATAACCGATCTTCTTGTATATAAACCGATCAGCAACATTTCACTAAATCTTTAGAAGGTTCTTTAGAACAAAACATCTTTAGTGAAGGTAAATGATTTAAATTTATTGTACCGGTAATCAGAGAAATTATTTTTATTCTTTATTTTATTTTGAAAATGTTCAGCAATAGATCATTGTATTCTGCCTTCACCTTATACCTTCAACCTATTAATAATTAAGTCGATTTCATTGTGTTTTATAAAGTGATTTCATATTATTCAATGTAGTCTTAATTTAAAAACAACAACAACAACAACAACAACAAAAGCATAGCTTAATATTTATAATTTATTCCATGTTATTGAATTTGCATTAGCGCTGCTAAACAGAGTTTCGATTGAAATGCGTTATTCTATGTTTTCATCTCAGGTCGGATGACCATTTTGTAAACAAACCTAACCGAATATAATATCAGCATTATTAATCCATCGATAAACTTTTAATCTATTAATTTGATTTATTGATGGCTTTTTGTGTGGCACAGATTGAATTCAATGCCACGTTAATAGACTGCCCTTTCAGCCAATTATTATGAACATTACCGCGCCTATTATAAGTTCGCCCAGTGTTTAATTTCGTCGATAATTCTGTGATTATTTTCACAACACTCTTACTCCGTAATTACGAACGAAGAGATAAAAGGGGCGTATAACGCTGCATTTTATTTCAAGCATTTTACTCGTTTCTGTTGATGGTTATAGCCTATCTATTACTAGCATAAAAAGAATGACATGTAATAATGATTTTAATTAAGTTTATAACTTCCGCTACATAATTTCTGGGACTAAAATGTTTTATATTTACAGCATGATTGAAATAAAGTATAATTTATGAAGCAAATATTTGTACTTGTTAAACATAAAACATGCAGTTCTATTCTTTTTTTTTAAAAAAGAAGTGTAGGAATGTAATAATAATTGATGTATAGAGTCAGTTGAAAACATCAAACGGTTATTTCTTTTATATTTTTAATGCTGCACATTAAGGTAACTGTAAATGATCTCAAGTAAACAACGTATGAATGGAACAACTGTGTGTTTGTTGGGTTTGGCGTCCCACCAACGGTTTTATAGTATATCGAACGTGGTGCATCGAATGTGTCCACATGGTATATCGACGGTGTCCACGTGGTGCATCGAATGTGTCCACTTGGTACGTCTACGGTGTCTACTTGGTACATGGACCGTGTCCACTTGCTACATGGACCGTGTCCACTTGGTACACGGACGGTGTCCACGTGGTACATCGACGGTGTCAACGTGGTACATCGAAGGTGTCCTCATGGTACATGGACCGTGTCCACTTGGTACACGGACGGTGTCCACGTGGTACATGGACGGTGTCCACGTGGTACATCGAAGGTGTCCTCTTGGTACATCGACGGTGTCCACTTGGTACATCGACGGTGTCCACATGGTACATGGACGGTGTCCACATGGTACATGGACGGTGTCCACTTGGTACATCGACGGTGTCCACGTGGTACATGGACGGTGTCCACGTGGTACATGGACGGTGTCCACTTGGTACATCGACGGTGTCAACGTGGTACATCGAAGGTGTCCTCTTGGTACATCGACGGTGCCCACGTGGTACATCGACGTTGTTCATGTGGTGCATCGACGGTGTCCACGTGGTACATCGACGGTGTCCACATGGTACATTGACGGTGTCCACTTGGTACATGGACCGTGTTTACGTGGTTCATCGATGGTGTCCACTTTGTACATCCACTGTTCCCACGTGGTACATTGACGGTGTCCACGTGGTACATCGACAGTGTCCACTTGGTACATCGACGGTGTCCACTTGGTACATGGAAGGTGTCTACTTGGTACATGGACGTTGTCCACTTGGTACATGGAAGGTGTCCACGTGGTACATCGACGGTGTCCACTTGGTACATGGACCGTGTCCACGTGGTACATGGATGGTGTCCACTTGGTACATGGATGATGTCCACGTGGTACATCGACGGTGTCCACTTGGTACATGGACCGTGTCGACGTGGTACATGGATGGTGTCCATGTGGTACATCGACGGTGTCCACGTGGTACATGGACCGTGTCCACGTGGTACATGGATGGTGTCCACTTGGTACATGGAGGGTGTCCACGTGGTACATCGACGGTGTCCACGTGGTACATCTACGGTGTCCACTTGGTACATCTACGGTGTCCACTTGGTACATCGACGGTGTCCACTTGGTACTTCGAAGGTGTCCACTTGTTACATCAACGGTGTCCACGTGGTAAATTGACGGTGTCCACTTGGTACATGAACGGTGGCTACTTGGTACATGGGAAGTGTCTACTTGGTACATCGACGGTGTCCACTTGGTTTATCGACGGTGTCCACTTGGTTCATGGAAGGCGTCTACTTGGTACATGGAATGTGTCCACGTGGTACATCGACAGTGTCCCCTTGGTACATGAACGGAACCACATGGTACATGGAAGGTGTCCACTTGGTATATCGACGGTGTCCAAGTGGTACATCGACGGTGTCCACGTGGTACATCGACCGTGTCCACTTGGTACATCGACGATGTCCACTTGGTTCATGGAAGGTGTCTACTTAGTACATCAAGGGTTTCCACTTGAAGCTAATATAAATGTAGTGTCCCTTCAATTTAAAGCATGCCGTTTAAAACTAGCTCATACCCTGTCACATGATTCAGGGCCTAACTGAACCAGTCGCTGAACACCCTTATACTGGTTTTAGCGAAAGAAAATTTTCCATCTTAATAACAGTGCAGCGGACAATCATAACGGTGCAGCAGACAATCATAGCAGTGCAACTGACAAGACAACAGAGGCACTGTTTTGATTGTCTGCTGCACTGTTTTGATTGCATGCTGCACTGTTATGATTGTCTGCTGCACTGTTATGATTGCATGCTGCACTGTTATGATTGTCTGCTGCACTGTTATGATTGCATGCTGCACTGTTATGATTGTCTGCTGCACTGTTATGATTGTCTGCTGCACTGTTATGATTGCATGCTGCACTGTTATGATTGCATGCTGCCCTGTTATTATTGTCTGCTGCACTGTTGTGATTGCATGCTGCACTGTTATGATTGTCTGCTGCACTGTTATGATTGTCTGCTGCACTGTTGTGATTGTCTGCTGCACTGTTATGATTGTCTGCTGCACTGTTATGATTGTCTGCTGCACTGTTATAAGTTCATGCTGCACTGTTGTGATTGCATGCTACACTGTTATGATTATCTGCTGCACTGTTATGATTGTCTGCTGCACTGTTATGATTGTCTGCTGCACTGTTATGATTGTCTGCTGCACTGTTATGATTTCATGCTGCCCTGTTATGATTGTCTGCTGCACTGTTATGATTGCATGCTGCTGCACTGTTATGTTTGCATGCTGCACTGTTATGATTGCATGCTGCCCTGTTATAATTGTCTGCTGCACTGCTATGATTGCATGCTGCTGCACTGTTATGATTGTCTGCTGCACTGTTATGATTGCATGCTGCCCTGTTATGATTGCATGCTGCACTGTTATGATTGTCTGCTGCACTGTTTTGATTGTCTGCTGCACTGTTTTAATTTTATGCTGCACTGTTATGATTGTCTGCTGCACTGTTTTGATTGTCTGCTGCCCTGTAATGATTGTCTGCTGCACTGTTATGATTGCATGCTGCACTGTTATGATTGTCTGTTGTACTGTTATCATTTTCTACTGCACTGTTATGATTGTCTGCTGCACTGTTATAATTCCATGCTGCACTTTTATGATTGCATGCTGCACAGATGATAGCATGCTGCTTTGGATTTTTCTTCTGCCTCTCTGCTGTTGATGTCTTAGATGAATTTTAACAAAGGGAACCGTGCCAGATGTTCATGCCATGCTATACACAGTGAAAGCAGTACTAGATCTGCCTCATGGAGGCACAGGCTCTAGATGACTGCAATGTACTACGATAAGCCCAACAAACAAGCAAATGGATGAACAAACAAAACACAACACCAAACAAACAATTTTAAGTAAAGTAAATTAAAAATGTCTGATTACGTCTATATTTTAATGTAAATAAGACAAAGCGGTGGAGAATAGTTAAGTGGGAACTTACAGGATCTGTTCCTACATTTTGTTTCAGCTGTCTGAGCTCCTTAGTCAGAAAGAAATTTCCAACTACTCATTTTTACAGAATTGTTTGTGCCTGTTGAAGGGAGTTGATTCATTTAAAATGTGGCTTAACAGAATTTCTCCTTTTTTGCGTGAAAAATACGAAAATAGTGTCAAGCAATTTAGAGGCAGCTCTTTGTTAATGTTTTCAACTATGTGCACTGTAAGGCAGATGCATTTTTTTGCGATGACGTATAACATTATAAGCAAAGTTAATCAGCCGAAGGACAATCATGACCAAAATAGGACACTACATTCAAATGTCAGGTTATTGTGGGGATTCGTAATCTGTAAATAACTTTATAAAATATTCTCTTCAATGCAAATGCAAAGTGTCATAAACTATAAATAAAATAATAAATGCTTAATGAAAAGACATATTTGAATGTGTTCCATTGTAATTTGTAAGAGACTAGATTAGAATTGCAAAGCCGATCTGTTCTATTGAGTGTCGATTTATCTCTTTAGAGTCAGATTGTAATTATAAAAGTAATGCTTATTGCATTACATTTAATATTAAAACAGAACTGACGCATGCAGCCAACCTGAAAATGAACATTTCCAAAGTTGTCACTTTAGATAAAAACGTATTACAAAAGTTTAAACAATCTTGTCTCGAGATAAGAAAAATCAAAATCGTCGCGATTTTAATTTTTCATATCCCTTTAAATAAAGCCTAACATTTGTAGATATATCTCCGATCTGCTCTTACGGTAACATAATTGTATTATATTAGTCGGAATAATTCCTTTTACTTGGATAACTAGCAGTTCTGTACTTTCTGTACTTTTACGCAAGGCAGCTAAGTACGTTAATGTAAACAATATTCTCATATTTCAAACATAAAAAGTAAAGTGTAGATTAAAAAGTAAAGGACTAAACGAATGAAATATAATTTATTTAATGATATAAAAGCAATTCCTCTTCATTCTACTTATATTCTACAGGTTACGTGAAAATGTGTAAACGACAGTGTAAGAGGGTGTGTAGCTTTATTACGTTAAGCTCTCTCACAGGCTCAGGTCAAATATCAGGAGCGGATCAAGAAAATTTTGGTGGGGTAGGGGATGGGGTATGAATCAAGATCCATTCTTTTTATCGCAGTGAATACTAGATATCTATACACAGCAATGAACCCTTTCTTCGACCTAAGCAGTCAACAGACAAAATTTACTTGAAAAACTTATTTTTTTTTTTATCTTACATGTATGTTGTTTCACAACCCTACTCTTTTACCTGGTTTTTGTTGTTGTTGGTGGGTGGATGCATTCCTCCCCCCCCCTCCCCCCCCCCCGGATCCATCCCTGTCAAAGATATGTCCTTAGTGTAAACTGAGAACAAATTAAAACATGAAGGACATGATATGAATATACCACACATTTATTAACTTGTATACAGTTATTTCGACTAAGGTTCAAGTATTTCGAGTAACGTTTAAGATTAAAAATAACAACAAACAATTCGTGCTAATGCTTTATTTTTCGACTAATCAATATTAACATTTTAAAAGAAATAAATATACAATAAAATACAAAATCTTTTATTTTATTTTCTTACATTAGTATTGTTCTAATGCAAGCGTGGTTTTTTGGCAACCGCACTCTGTAAATCATAACTATTCTTCCATTTCGTTTCGGTAAGAATTACCACTGTTTTACAAGTGCTAGTATAACGTGTATTAATCTACTTTCTGTCAAACCAGAAGCACTTAGCATGTGCACGTACTTGCTGTTAATGTCTACTCTTATTAGTGTGGTAGACTATGAGAATAATTTCTTATGAATCGAAATTGCCTTGTTAACTTAACAATAATATAATAACTTAACTTAACAATAATCCTGCTTTTGATAGACGTAGAACATTGCACACATTCTTGCAGCTGTATTGATTAATATATTGTTCTGCTTGCCATTGTCAACCTTGGTAAATACGTTTCATATTACATATGAGGTTTAAATCTCAGTGTAAATTCTAAATAAGTAAATACAAACTCATATGAACTTTTTTCTGTTATGAGTTTACTGTCTTGACTCTATGCTCAAAGCTATGCCTATTGTCTATTTGTAAGTTGATTTAATTGTTTTGTTATAACTATGTATAACGCTTTCTTTTCTTTCTTTTTTTTGTTGATATTATTATCACGTAAAATCTTCAATGTAACGCATTGTACTGTGTAAATTGTAGTTCTATTTAAAAAATGTTTTATATTGTTCTTGTATTGTGCATAAACATTATGCTCTCCAGTATTTGGAGGTAATAAAAGATATCTATGTAAACATTTAACTTCCGTAGAGATATTTCCTACTGCTGGATGATTTTATAACGTTTTAGCAAAACAATTATCGCTTAATGAGTTATTTTATTGGAATTTTACATTCCAATTGCATACATCTCGTTAGCTGGACGACGCATCATTATTGTGTGAGACTTTTAATGTGTATTGAGTTGATTTATTAAGACAAAAGTATGGTGTCAAAGTTTAATATGGCGAACATTGTGTCTTTTAAGAGATTAGGTTGTCTAACGGTTAGACGAATCGATGCGCACCGTGTTTTTTTTTAGGTGAAGCAAGTGTAATAGTCAATATGCAGAATTTGTAAATTAACAAAACTAATGTGTTGTATACTTTTATGCAAAATCTTTGGAAAATTTGCTATCTAGTAGTGAATTTATGGACAAATATTTCTTCTAAAATTGATATTTAATGTGTATTAAGAAATGAGAAAACTCCAAATATTATATTATATCCTCTTTAGGAGAAGTGTTTTGCTACTGAGTATAGTTTGGGAACAAATTATAGCATTAGACAAACCAATCAAACATGTTAATTGATTAAGTATCCGAAATATGTAATGAATTGTTTACAATCGAAATACACTTTGGCTGGTTTTCCTTTTTTGTGCTGACTGTGCTTTGTTACAAAGCCACGAGCTCTTGATAGCCAAACGATTTATTTCAGAGTTGCCTAAAATGTTCTATAAAGTATTAGGGGTTGATGTTGCAAAATATAAAATAATTTCACTACATGGTTTTGATTTGTAATAAAATTTAGCACAAATAATTCAACTAAAATTCATTTACCTAAAAAATACAAACTTCATATGTTTTATTCTACATCCAATAGAGTGATGCAGAAAAAACAACAACAATCAAAGTGAAAAAGTAGGAAGTAAAAACGTAGATCATGCGTGCCCATACCGGGATTCGAACCCCTTACCCTCAGTTTTGAAGTATTTGAACTCTAATTTTAATACTGTTCTGTTAGCTGTTCATCATTACATTCGCTCTACCTTAAGTCATACAAGGTAGTAGGCGCCGATCTTGAGATTATTAAAATTAAAATTAAATTGTTTATATTTCCAACACATCTACAAGACTGATATCTCCAGTTTTTCTTTTATGTGGGTCTGATAAAAAAATCACCGGGCTCTAGATAGCCATATGATTTATTCCATAGATGTTCAAAAGATAATTTGGTTTATCCCGCCGGATATAAAGTACCTCTAACACATGGTTTTAAGACTTTTAAGATATCGGGAATTATCACCGCATTTTCGTTAGTTTTATAAAAAAAATACTATGAAGTAATTCGACATTTTTGTGAATATTCAGTATCAACGATTTAAAAGCTAACTTTTGTTCTCATTAACAATTTAAGAGACCAGATGTAACTATATGCCTAAATATAGATATGTTCTTAGTAATGTGTGGATGTGATATTATTGTAATGGTATATTTTTAATTGGTTGCTTTATAATATGTTGGTATATTGTTTATTGTCTCCCATAATTTTTTACTGACTGGTGTTGTACATTTTAATGTTGTTTTATTTTCTTATGTAAAATAACATATATTTATAATATTTTATTGTACCATGATGTGACTAAAATACAAGTTTGCCTGTCTATCTTAAAGTGAAAAATATGGACATGTTTATTTGTTGAAGAATAAATGCTTTTGAGTAAGCATAAGATAGTCATCATTGTTAACCTAAATCCCCCAAATACATCAACATTCCGACTTCAGTTGACGTTTAGGGCATCACAAAATCGGATTTTTTTCGAGTCGAAAGTGTTCCTCCATATGAAAACTTTGTTTATGGTACTGAACAATGGTTAAGTAAATTGATCTAAATTTCATGATTTTTTAATTATTTTATACGTGTTTTAACATATATTAAGGCAAATTAAATAAATAATCATAATACTTATAAACAAGATATATATTTAAAAACATGCGGCTTTGATTAGGTTTTGTAACGTACCATTTGCAACTGTGATGAACATTTATCAAAAACGTTGATACAGTTGATGATAGTTATTTGAAAAGAAAACAGATTATCAGTTTCATTACATTAAAATAATTGTACTCTATATAAATACAGTATTCTTACTCTGGCAATAATGTCTTAACTTTTGTCCAACATAAAACGCACGTTGTATACAAATCATAAAAACAAAATTTGCCAATCTTTGGATGATTATTGTTCACAGCTTATTTAAAAGCAGATATTGTCTTAAGGAAAATAGAAAACAACAACAACAACAACATTAGCTTACAAATTGATCTATGCAAAATGTTTACCAACTCTAAACTTCTTAGAATTTAACGAAGTTGAATTCTCTTCGAGCACGAACAATGCAGTGAAAAGTCTTTAGCTTACCGATTACATATTTGGAGTGGTAACGCAGTCATCGGCGAGGAGTTCCGAAAGCTGTTACACTTTCAGAAAAACGAAACCGTCAGTGGCAACGTTTAACTTTAGAACACAATATGTGTACATGAAGTTGGTTAAAAGCACAGGAACTTAAAATGTAGCCTTATATGACACTAAAGAAAACCATTTTCAATGCCTTTAAGTGGCGTGTTTCTTATTTCGATGAGTTTACTGATGCCATGGATACATTCTATCAACGCGCATCGCACAAGTAAGGTTAGACAATCATTGATAAACAAATCAAATCGGCTCCGGTATTTTAGTAAGACAAAATCAACTTCTTTTATTTAAAACAGCATATTTTATTAACACAATTCTATGTATTGTTCCCATTAGAATGTGTGTGCCTAATATCTGTCTAACTTCTATAATTGCTAACTCGCTAATATTCATAAATGAGAAAACAACCGTGTTTGAACAAACGTTTATGTATAGATTAAGTTTTCCCCCTTGAATTCATATATTTACTGCTATGTTAACATGGAAGGGAGAGCATCTGCGCAAGACTATCAAAATCTTATACGCATTAAACAAATATTGAACTACATTTTTTTTCTTATACAAACTAAAGTTATAAACAAAATAGGGGCATGTTCCTAAAAACGCTTTTGTTTAAGCGATTGACATTGCGTTGAATCGTAAAATAAACTAACTCCTTGCCGGCACTTTACTTTAATTTGATTTTATATCATGAACCTTAATTAAGTAAATCAATTTTATCTTAATAATTGGATTGAAAGTTCCAGAATGATATTTATTGTATTAAGGTCACGCACAAAACTAATGAACGCACAAAAACTAATGCAATGTATTATATTTGCGTGACTTGACCAAAAGTATTTGAAGGACCTCGTAACTAAAAGATTTCTTCCGGAATTTCCCCAAGGAGTTTTGACTTCTAGCATAGTTTAACAAACAAAATTCTATCAAGGTAATGTCTGGCAGTTTGTTTTAACACTACCAAAAGAAAAATGAAAAGAAAAAAGAAAACAATTGAAATAACATTGTATAACGCAGTTGCCAATTTGAATAGAATATATGCGGTAGAAAATTTATGTTATCAAATAAGTTTATATGATATAAACTATGAAATGTAAATATATGTAGGCTCATGTTTTTTGCAGTACAGATATCTTAGATATACATGTTTTAATAATAAAGTGCACTAGACCTACAAGTAACACAGAAAATATTAGATCTAAAATAATACAGATACATATCTACTAGAGATATCTAATCTTGTAATGTAATAACGTCTTGTCTTCTGGGTATTGACAAGGAAATATATCTTATCTATATTGTACTGTTAAAATGATTGTATCATGAAAACAAAATAAAAACAAGAGTACCGCAAAGCAAAACACGCCCGTCAATTGAGCAATTTGGAGCAAACTGTTGTGCACTCTTGTACAATGCTGCATGGCAATGTTTTGGACTGCACGCTGGGTTTTTGCAAGAAAACTGAAATTAAAGTAGAATTGCATTAAAAACAAACTGCCAAACTGCTGTGCACTGTTGTGCAATGCACTCTGGCATGATTGTGGGCTGCAATCTGGTTAATTGGAAAAAAAATCAAAAGGAAATAAAATCAAATATACAGAAATTTGCATGAGAGTAATGACAATAACTCCAACATCATGAAGTGCAGATTGATGGGTCTTATGCACGGCACTCCGTCTAAATGAGATCTATTCACCTATGAAGTTTCAAGTCAATCGCTTTGGAAGTGTTAGATTGATGCTTCGGACATACATCAGGACGCCGCCCGCCCGCCATGGGTGATCCCATTATACGTTCCGTCTTCGACGGGCGTATTATAATGCAGTTTATTCAGAGGTTTGTGAAGTTGGCTGGGAATTGGGAATTGGGTATTGGGTATTCAATATCCAGATACAACCGAATACCCAGCCAGCTAGGAATTGGGTATTCGCGAATTCCTAGATACAACCGAATACCCAGCTAGCTAGGAATTGGGTATTGAATATAGAGCTGCAGTCGTATTCCGAGCTGGCTAGGAATTGGGTATTCGAAAAATCAATGCAGAGTTTGGATATCGTGCTAGACCTGAATACCTATCTGGCTGGGAATTGGGTATTCGAAATACATTCTGTAAAGAAACTATTCAAAGCAGATTTGAATATCGAGCTAGACATGAATACCCAGCTGGCTGGGAATTGGGTATTCAAAATATTTTTATTTTTTGAACAATTCAACGCAGAGTTTGAATATCGAGCTAGACCTGAATACCGAGCTGGCTGGGAATTGGGTATTCGAAATAATTTTTGTAAAAATACTTTTAAACGCAGAGTTTGAATATCGAGCTAGAGCCGAATACCTATCTGGCTGGGAATTGGGTATTCGAAAAAAATTTTTTAATAGAAACTTTTTAAGCAGAGTTTGAATATCGACCTAGAGCCGAATACATATCTGGCTGGGAATTGGGTATTCAAAATATTTTTTTTTTAATAGAAACTTTTTAAGCAGAGTTTGAATATCGACCTAGAGCCGAATACCTATCTGGCTGGGAATTAGGTATTCAGAGTTTGAATATCGAGCTAGACGTGAATACCTATCTGGCTGGGAATTGGGTATTCGAAAAAAATTTCTTATAGAAACAATTTAACGCAGATTCTGAATATCGAGCTAGACCTGAATACCGAGCTGGCTGGGAATTGGGTATTCGAAATATTTTCTGTAAAAATACTTTTAAACGCAGAGTTTGAATATCGAGCTAGAGCCGAATACCTATCTGGCTGGGAATTGGGTATTCGAAAAAAGATTTTTAATAGAAACTTTTTAAGCAGAGTTTGAATATCGACCTAGAGCCGAATACCTATCTGGCTGGGAATTGGGTATTCAAAATATTTTTTTTAATAGAAACTTTTTAAGCAGAGTTTGAATATCGACCTAGAGCCGAATACCTATCTGGCTGGGAATTAGGTATTCAGAGTTTGAATATCGAGCTAGACGTGAATACCTATCTGGCTGGGAATTGGGTATTCGAAAAAAAATTCTTATAGAAACAATTAAACGCAGATTCTGAATATCGAGCTAGACCTGAATACCGAGCTGGCTGGGAATTGGGTATTCGAAATATTTTCTGTAAAAATACTTTTAAACGCAGAGTTTGAATATCGAGCTAGAGCCGAATACCTATCTGGCTGGGAATTGGGTATTCGAAAAAAAAAATTTTAATAGAAACTTTTTAAGCAGAGTTTGAATATCGACCTAGAGCCGAATACCTATCTGGCTGGGAATTGGGTATTCAAAATACTTTTTTAATAGAAACTTTTTAAGCAGAGTTTGAATATCGAGCTACACCTGAATACCTATCTGGCTGGGAATTGGGTATTCGAAATTTTTTTCTTATAGAAACAATTAAACGCAGATTCTGAATATCGAGCTAGACCTGAATACCGAGCTGGCTGGGAATTGGGTATTCGAAATATTTTCTGTAAAAATACTTTTAAACGCAGAGTTTGAATATCGAGCTAGAGCCGAATACCTATCTGGCTGGGAATTGGGTATTCGAAAAAAAAAATTAATAGAAACTTTTTAAGCAGAGTTTGAATACCGACCTAGAGCCGAATACCTATCCGGCTTGGAATTGGGTATTCAAAATACTTTTTAATAGAAACTTTTTAAGCAGAGTTTGAATATCGAGCTAGACATGAATACCTATCTGGCTGGGAATTGGGTATTCAAAAAAAAATCTTATAGAAACAATTAAACGCAGATTCTGAATATCGAGCTAGACCTGAATACCGAGCTGGCTGGGAATTGGGTATTCGAAATATTTTCTGTAAAAATACTTTTAAACGCAGAGTTTGAATATCGAGCTAGAGCCGAATACCTATCTGGCTGGGAATTGGGTATTCGAAAAAAAAAATTTTAATAGAAACTTTTTAAGCAGAGTTTGAATATCGACCTAGAGCCGAATACCTATCTGGCTGGGAATTGGGTATTCAAAATACTTTTTTAATAGAAACTTTTTAAGCAGAGTTTGAATATCGAGCTACACCTGAATACCTATCTGGCTGGGAATTGGGTATTCGAAATTTTTTTCTTATAGAAACAATTAAACGCAGATTCTGAATATCGAGCTAGACCTGAATACCGAGCTGGCTGGGAATTGGGTATTCGAAATATTTTCTGTAAAAATACTTTTAAACGCAGAGTTTGAATATCGAGCTAGAGCCGAATACCTATCTGGCTGGGAATTGGGTATTCGAAAAAAAAAAAATAATAGAAACTTTTTAAGCAGAGTTTGAATATCGACCTAGAGCCGAATACCTATCCGGCTGGGAATTGGGTATTCAAAATACTTTTTAATAGAAACCTTTTAAGCAGAGTTTGAATATCGAGCTAGACCTGAATACCTATCTGGCTGGGAATTGGGTATTCGAAAAAAAAATCTTATAGAAACAATTAAACGCAGATTCTGAATATCGAGCTAGACCTGAATACCGAGCTGGCTGGGAATTGGGTATTCGAAATATTTTCTGTAAAAATACTTTTAAACGCAGAGTTTGAATATCGAGCTAGAGCCGAATACCTATTTGGCTGGGAATTGGGTATTCGAAAAAAAAAATTTAATAGAAACTTTTTAAGCAGAGTTTGAATATCGACCTAGAGCCGAATACCTATCTGGCTGGGAATTGGGTATTCAAAATATTTTTTTTAATAGAAACTTTTTAAGCAGAGTTTGAATATCGAGCTAGACCTGAATACCTATCTGGCTGGGAATTGGGTATTCGAAAAAAAATTCTTATAGAAACAATTAAACGCAGATTCTGAATATCGAGCTAGACCTGAATACCGAGCTGGCTGGGAATTGGGTATTCGAAATATTTTCTGTAAAAATACTTTTAAACGCAGAGTTTGAATATCGAGCTAGAGCCGAATACCTATCTGGCTGGGAATTGGGTATTCGAAAAAAAATTTTTAATAGAAACAATTAAACGCAGATTCTGAATATCGAGCTAGACCTGAATACCGAGCTGGCTGGGAATTGGGTATTCGAAATATTTTAAGAATAGAAACTTTTTAAGCAGAGTGTCAATATCGAGCTAGGCCTGAATAACCAGCCGGGAATTAGGTATTCGAAATATTTTTAGTATAGGGACTATTCATCGCCGAGTTTGAATATCGAGCTGGAGCTGGTTACCTAGCTTTGCATAAACACGTTCGTTTTTACCTGTATCTATTTCTCGTATTCAATTTGGAAATTACAAATCTCAAGTCTCACTTATCAGGTCACACATTTTATGTTCGCTTACATTTTACAAGTTACAAAACTCAAAGTCACAATTCTCAAGTCACAAATTACTAATGTATAAGTTAAGAACTGACAACCTTCAGACGCTAGCTGTCGGTACCACATAAATAAATATAGAACGGAATCATAAATGATTCTTCAAAAGAGATACAATAAAAAACAGCCAACGTTATTTGGCATCAAATTAAACGCGTTGTATTTTGCCTAAAGTAGTTATTAATGAATGTTTTATAATTCTGCAAGTAATTTTTCCATTTAAGTCTTTGATTTCTTAAAACTACATTCAATCCAATTTAATATACGTATCGGACTTTTCCAGATGAACATACTAACACATTCGCATTCGGATTTACAGTGCATTGAAATTGAACTACATCAACAGGGGTACGTGATGTAGTGAACATGCTTTCCCCAGAGTCAGGTGATAATGTAGCACAGTTGCTAGAACACCTGCCTCAAGAGCAGGAGGTCTTGGGTTCGACCCCCGCCCTCGGTAATAGGATTTTTCCAGCTTTTTTAGTGGCGTCAGAATGGGTTCTTCAGAGAACCCTGTGGAGCAGGAAAAGGCTAGGTACTGGTAGTTCTGTTGATGCCTGGCTAAATATAAGGAAGGTTAAAAGCTCTCTGCCCAGGTAGACCAGGTTACGGAGGAGGTCTTGGGTTCGAACTCAATACTTTGTACCGGTAACGGAATTTTGCCAGCTCGGATCACTCCGGTTAAATTAGGATATATGCAGTTTTATGCAGTTAAATGAAAACGGGTGGGGCCAGAGAGGTTGATAGGGGATTGGGGGATGGGGCGGTTGTGTAGGGGCTGTCAGATCTCGACCTGAGAGATAAAATTATGCGAACACTATTTGAACCGATTCATACAGTTTGAGGAAAAGGTAGAGACGTGTAAATATGGACCGACTTTTATTGGTGCATGTCTACAGTACATGTCACGAATGATATATGTATAAGTAGTCATATCATGATCCCCATTTAAGTACAGATTCTGTCAGTAAGAAACTCACAACTTGGAAATACAGACGAACGCGGACGAGTTGAAGCTGTACGTTCTGTTTGTAGATGGACATTCCCGTGTTAGAAGCGCCCTTTGCGTCCTATTGTCGAACTGGTGTTATGCAATGTACATTTTAAATTTGCGCCTCTAGATTAGTAACTTGTAAATTAGATTCAAGAAATGTAAAATGTATTCGTGATTCTCCCAGCGATTTGTAAAGTGTATATGCAGGAAATGTGAAATTGTTCAAATGTAATGTTGAAATGTGAACATTTTCATGTGATACTAGTATATAAAATTTAGGATGTAATTAGATAGCGGTATTTAGCATGCGCGATGTTGCAATCTACAAATTGACATTAGATGTAACTAATCCATATCCATGTATTGAAAGTTAGAAATAGTAATAAGAATATTGGTGGATACCCTCTTCCGTACATAGTAACCACAAATAGTACAAACTCGCCTTTCTCTCCAACCCAAATACATGCTAAGTCTCCGCACCCTTTGTGTAGCACGCGGTCTAAGTATGCGCCGGGCTGGACATAACTAGGGAGATCTAGTGCCCTACATTCATGCAGGGTCATCCCTACACCCATCCCTAATTTGAAAATCGATCACTTACAATCTTATTTTTGAAGGGAAATATTTTGTTGCAAACTAATCAAGGAAGATATGGGGGATATGCAGTGTTATCTTTAAAAACTATTTATGGCGATTTGGAACTTAAAGCAACACCAGCCTGACAGCGCTGTGCTCAAGGTACAACAGACAATAAGCACTTTTGTCTTGAGTACACTAACACTAAAAGGAACAAACAGGTTTGACCGAAATCTAGGAACTGCTTCAACGACAACATAAATGGAAAGGTCACCTTCATCATCAAAATGAAAATCTCTTCAGCCATTGGTAAACTGTCTATGTCACTCTCAGCAACAATGTTTTAGATGTCTACGGTACAACTTTTTATGTCTTCGTCGGCAACACAATTAAAGTATCCGTCGGCAACATTCGTCAATGATCCGTCATAATCAAAAATGTCACTGTCGCCAAAGGTATCACAGAATTTATCAATTATTTAATTCATAGTCGGCAACACGTTTCAAGTCTAGGCAAACTGTTGAATTCACTGTCGGCAAAATTTTACATTATCCGTCGGCAATACATTTCCGGTTTCCGTCGGCAATACTATTCAATCCACTGTTGGTAAAACACATTTTAGTCTTCGTCTGCAAAATTAACATTCCGTCGGCATATTTATTGAGATCTCTAACGGCTGCACCGTCTATAACATTGTATTTCCGTCGGAAATAGAGTCTGCATTATTCTGCATGCCGATCAAAATACCCACCTAAAATGCTTAAATTAATCGCCGGCAAAAATCATTCGGACTCCGTCGGCAACAATTTCTTACGGATAACAAAACAATATGACGATAAGTCAACATTTTTTTTATGCCCGCAATGGCATGGCAATGTATTTGTCCGTATGTAGCATATGCAAATATTTCGAATACCCAATTCCCAGCCAGATAGGTATTCGGCTCTAGCTCGATATTCAAACTCTGCGTTTAAAAGTATTTTTACAGAAAATATTTCGAATACCCAATTCCCAGCCAGCTCGGTATTCAGGTCTAGCTCGATATTCAGAATCTGCGTTTAATTGTTTCTATGAGAAATTTTTTTCGAATACCCAATTCCCAGCCAGATACGTATTCAGGTCTAGCTCGATATTCAAACTCTGCTTAAAAAGTTTCTATTAAAAAAGTATTTTGAATACCCAATTCCCAGCCAGATAGGTATTCGGCTCTAGCTCGATATTCAAACTCTGCGTTTAAAAGTATTTTTACAGAAAATATTTCGAATAATCAATTCCCAGCCAGCTCGGTATTCAGGTCTAGCTCGATATTCAGAATCTGCGTTTAATTGTTTCTATAAGAAATTTTTTTCGAATACCCAATTCCCAGCCAGATTGGTATTCGGCTCTAGGTCGATATTCAAACTCTGCTTAAAAAGTTTCTATTAAAAAGTAATTTGAATACCCAATTCCCAGCCAGATAGGTATTCGGCTCTAGGTCGATATTCAAACTCTGCTTAAAAAGTTTCTATCAAAAAATTTTTTTTCGAATACCCAATTCCCAGCCAGATAGGTATTCGGCTCTAGCTCGATATTCAAACTCTGCGTTTAAAAGTATTTTTACAGAAAATATTTCGAATACCCAATTCCCAGCCAGCTCGGTATTCAGGTCTAACTCGATATTCAGAATCTGCGTTTAATTGTTTCTATAAGAATTTTTTTTCGAATACCCAATTCCCAGCCAGATAGGTATTCAGGTCTAGCTCGATACTCAAACTCTGCTTAAAAAGTTTCTATTAAATTTTTTTTTTCGAATACCCAATTCCCAGCCAGATAGGTAATCGGCTTTAGCTCGATATTCAAACTCTGCGTTTAAAAGTATTTTTACAGAAAATATTTCGAATACCCAATTCCCAGCCAGCTCGGTATTCAGGTCTAGCTCGATATTCAGAATCTGCGTTTAATTGTTTCTATAAGAAAAAAATTTCGAATACCCAATTCCCAGCCAGCTCGGTATTCAGGTCTAGCTCGATATTCAAACTCTGCTTAAAAAGTTTCTATTAAAAAAAAAATATTTTGAATACCCAATTCCCAGCCAGATAGGTATTCAGGTCTAGCTCGATATTCAAACTCTGCTTAAAAAGTTTCTATTAAAAAAAATATTTTGAATACCCAATTCCCAGCCAGATAGGTATTCGGCTCTAGGTCGATATTCAAACTCTGCTTAAAAAGTTTCTATCAAAAAAATTTTTTCGAATACCCAATTCCCAGCCAGATAGATATTCGGCTCTAGCTCGATATTCAAACTCTGCTTAAAAAGTTTCTATTAAAAAAAATATTTTGAATACCCAATTCCCAGCCAGATAGGTATTCGGCTCTAGGTCGATATTCAAACTCTGCTTAAAAAGTTTCTATCAAAAAATTTTTTTCGAATACCCAATTCCCAGCCAGATAGGTATTCGGCTCTAGCTCGATATTCAAACTCTGCGTTTATAAGTATTTTTACAGAAAATATTACGAATACCCAATTCCCAGCCAGCTCGGTATTCAGGTCTAGCTCGATATTCAGAATCTGCGTTTAATTGTTTCTATAAGAATTTTTTTTCGAATACCCAATTCCCAGCCAGATACGTATTCAGGTCTAGCTCGATATTCAAACTCTGCTTAAAAAGTTTCTATTAAAAAAAAATATTTTGAATACCCAATTCCCAGCCAGATAGGTATTCGGCTCTAGCTCGATATTCAAACTCTGCTTAAAAAGTTTCTATTAAAAATTTTTTTTTCGAATACCCAATTCCCAGCCAGATAGGTATTCGGCTCTAGCTCGATATTCAAACTCTGCTTAAAAAGTTTCTATTAAAAAGTAATTTGAATACCCAATTCCCAGCCAGATAGGTATTCGGCTCTAGGTCGATATTCAAACTCTGCTTAAAAAGTTTCTATTAAAAAAATTTTTTTCGAATACCCAATTCCCAGCCAGATAGGTATTCGGCTCTAGCTCGATATTCAAACTCTGCGTTTAAAAGTATTTTTACAGAAAATATTTCGAATACCCAATTCCCAGCCAGCTCGGTATTTAGGTCTAGCTCGATATTCAGAATCTGCGTTTAATTGTTTCTATAAGAAAAAAAATTCGAATACCCAATTCCCAGCCAGATAGGTATTCAGGTCTAGCTCGATATTCAGAATCTGCGTTTAATTGTTTCTATAAGAATTTTTTTTTCGAATACCCAATTCCCAGCCAGATAGGTATTCAGGTCTAGCTCGATATTCAAACTCTGCTTAAAAAGTTTCTATTAAAAAAGTAATTTGAATACCCAATTCCCAGCCAGATTGGTATTCGGCTCTAGGTCGATATTCAAACTCTGCTTAAAAAGTTTCTATTAAAATTTTTCTTTCGAATACCCAATTCCCAGCCAGATAGGTATTCGGCTCTAGGTCGATATTCAAACTCTGCTTAAAAAGTTTCTATTAAAAATTTTTTTTCGAATACCCAATTCCCAGCCAGATAGGTATTCGGCTCTAGCTCGATATTCAAACTCTGCGTTTAAAAGTATTTTTACAGAAAAAATTTCGAATACCCAATTCCCAGCCAGCTCGGTATTCAGGTCTAGCTCGATATTCAGAATCTGCGTTTAATTGTTTCTATAAGAAAATTTTTTCGAATACCCAATTCCCAGCCAGATAGGTATTCAGGTGTAGCTCGATATTCAAACTCTGCTTAAAAAGTTTCTATTAAAAAAGTATTTTGAATACCCAATTCCCAGCCAGATAGGTATTCGGCTCTAGGTCGATATTCAAACTCTGCTTAAAAAGTTTCTATTAAAAAATTTTTTTTTTCGAATACCCAATTCCCAGCCAGATAGGTATTCGGCTCTAGCTCGATATTCAAACTCTGCGTTTAAAAGTATTTTTACAGAAAATATTTCGAATACCCAATTCCCAGCCAGCTCGGTATTCAGGTCTAGCTCGATATTCAGAATCTGCGTTTAATTGTTTCTATAAGAAAAAAATTTCGAATACCCAATTCCCAGCCAGATAGGTATTCAGGTCTAGCTCGATATTCAAACTCTGCTTAAAAAGTTTCTATTAAAAAGTAATTTGAATACCCAATTCCCAGCCAGATAGGTATTCGGCTCTAGGTCGATATTCAAACTCTGCTTAAAAAGTTTCTATTAAAAATTTTTTTTCGAATACCAAATTCCCAGCCAGATAGGTATTCGGCTCTAGCTCGATATTCAAACTCTGCGTTTAAAAGTATTTTTACAGAAAATATTCCGAATACCCAATTCCCAGCCAGCTCGGTATTCAGGTCTAGCTCGATATTCAGAATCTGCGTTTAATTGTTTCTATAAGAATTTTTTTCGAATACCCAATTCCCAGCCAGATAGGTATTCAGGTCTAGCTCGATATTCAAACTCTGTTAAAAAGTTTCTATTAAAAAAGTATTTTGAATACCCAATTCCCAGCCAGATAGGTATTCGGCTCTAGGTCGATATTCAAACTCTGCTTAAAAAGTTTCTATTAAAATTTTTTTTTCGAATACCCAATTCCCAGCCAGATAGGTATTCGGCTCTAGCTCGATATTCAAACTCTGCGTTTAAAAGTATTTTTACAGAAAAAATTTCGAATACCCAATTCCCAGCCAGCTCGGTATTCAGGTCTAGCTCGATATTCAGAATCTGCGTTTAATTGTTTCTATAAGAAAAAAATTTCGAATACCCAATTCCCAGCCAGATAGGTATTCAGGTGTAGCTCGATATTCAAACTCTGCTTAAAAAGTTTCTATTAAAAAAGTATTTTGAATACCCAATTCCCAGCCAGATAGGTATTCGGCTCTAGGTCGATATTCAAACTCTGCTTAAAAAGTTTCTATTAAAAAAATTTTTTTTGAATACCCAATTCCCAGCCAGATAGGTATTCGGCTCTAGCTCGATATTCAAACTCTGCGTTTAAAAGTATTTTTACAGAAAATATTTCGAATACCCAATTCCCAGCCAGCTCGGTATTCAGATCTAGCTCGATATTCAGAATCTGCGTTAAATTGTTTCTATAAAAAAAATTTTTCGAATACCCAATTCCCAGCCAGATAGGTATTCATGTCTAGCTCGATATTCAAACTCTGAATACCTAATTCCCAGCCAGATAGGTATTCGGCTCTAGGTCGATATTCAAACTCAGCTTTAAAAGTTTCTATTAAAAATTTTTTTTAGAATACCCAATTCCCAGCCAGATAGGTATTCGGCTCTAGCTCGATATTCAAACTCTGCGTTTAAAAGTATTTTTACAGAAAATATTTCGAATACCCAATTCCCAGCCAGCTCGGTATTCAGGTCTAGCTCGATATTCAAACTCTGCGTTGAATTGTTCAAATAATAAAAATATTTTGAATACCCAATTCCCAGCCAGCTGGGTATTCAGGTCTAGCTCGATATTCAAATCTGCTTTGAATAGTTTCTTTACAGAATGTATTTCGAATACCCAATTCCCAGCCAGATAGGTATTCAGGTCTAGCACGATATTCAAACTCTGCATTGATATTTCGAATACCCAATTCCTAGCCAGCTCGGAATACGACTGCAGCTCTATATTCAATACCCAATACCTAGCTAGCTGGGTATTCGGTTGTATCTAGGAATTTGCGAATACCCAATTCCTAGCTGGCTGGGTATTCGGTTGTATCTGGATATTGAATACCCAATACCCAATTCCCAATTCCCAGCCAACTTCACAAACCTGTTTATTCAGTATATTTACAGTTTAGGTCTAGGACAACTGGTGGTGGTCGTCGTCATTTTGGGTCGTGAAGTAAAATGAGCTAGTGAAGCTTGCTGTTTTTTTTTTCTCTCTTTTTTTTTTCTGGTTAAAAATAAAATAAAAAGTCTGATATTGACTAATGTGTATTGAATTGATTTGTATGTTTTATGTATGAGGCATCCCATATATCATGGATCTGTTCTGGTGGCATATTGATGTTCCCAGAATTATTTTAATACGTTACACTTGTTAAACAGTTGTAAAATGGTTGCATTTTCTAATAGACATTTCGAACATATCTTACTTTCGGCAATTTTCATTTTTATTTCAAATAGTTGTTGGTACCAAATATACTGTGGCAAATTCTTGATTGAAACCACGGTAGATGGCAATCTGCGTAGTACATTGAAAAAAGTATGATGGATGTTTTTTTATGTTTGACAGGGAATTTCTTTCTTTCATCCATTTATATGCTGAGATGGGAATTATATTATTATTTAACAGCCCATCGTTGATAAAATGTATTTCATGACCCCATTTTTCTTGTAAATCAGAATTGAAACCAGCAATTGCATATTTGGGCCACTAATTCTACATTTAGAAATGTCTATGTCTTTTCAGTAATTTTTATAGATGACGTTAGACCACTATACTCTAGAAAATGTATTATATTCCCATATAAATCTACAAAATACTGTGAAGAAAGAACAGTCATCTTCTTTCAGAATATCATTCATAATGTATATACCTTTTTCGACACAATTCTTTTTGTATATGGCTTTTCCTCCGACCTCTATATTTTTATTGTAAATTATGTTTACTAGTTAAGCTTCATAAATGTTATTTGGTTTTACGCTAATTCTTAATCTGTATAATAAGCTACAAACCGCTTTCCAAAAAGGGTTTTCTATGAAAGCCAAATTTGTTCTATGTATTCTGGATCCAATTTAAGAGAGTCCAATAGGAAGTTACTAAAAAATGGTATTTCAATATTTCTATTGGTTCGTATAAGTTTTCTTTGTATCTCCTCTGACTTTTCAGCCTCTCACCGCTTGGGTTCAAGTCCCGGTAGAGGAAAAGGACTTAATGTGGGAAGGTGTTCCAGCTGACTTGCGGTGCGCCGGTGGTTCTACCCAGTCATTTGTCTGGGGTCTTCCTCCACCAAATTTGCTGGACGTCGCTATAATGATCATAATTGGTCGCTGCGATGCATTTCAAAAAGTCATAAACAAAACAAAACTAATAAGTTTTCCTATCCATGTTGTCGTTAGTGAAAGAATAAACAATTCCAAATTAACCATTCTTAACCCTCCTTCTGGGTAATCTTTGTAAACAATATCTCTTTTTATCTTTTCTGGTTTGCCATCCTATAGACATTTGAAAAACATGTTTGAAGTTTGTTCAATGTGTCTTTGTCAGGGTTGGGTAAAGAAAGAATTAGATTTATAATTATTAAAAGTGCTACATCTTTTATAACAACTATTTTTCCTGGTGGGGTTGAAACTCTTTTAGATCATAATGAAAGTAGATATTATATTTCTTGTATTTTTTTCTTAATTTTTTACTGGTAATTTACTTAAGGTTTGTAGTAAAATTGATACCAAGCATTGTAAACTGTGTGTCCCAGCTTAGGTTTCAATACCAGTTTTAGGTTTCCTATCCAAACATCTTTTGTTTTGTCAATATCAATGCAAGGGCCGGAGATTTTAGCATATAGTTTAAGCGCTTTAAATGATAAATAAGATTTTTCAGAGCCATCACTGATGAAGGTTGTGTCGTCTGCAAAAAGTGAGATTTTAAATTCATTATTTGCTAAATGTATGAATTTTATATTGCTTTTATATTAGGGTTATTTCTAATAAGATTAGCCAGCACCTCTGCACAAAGTATAAATATGTATGGAGATAGTGGATCACCTTGACGGCACTCACCATTCAGACAACTGCCCGTTTACCAGACATGATTCAGTGTTTGTATAGAAGATTTTTTATCCTTTAAAAAAATCAGATCCGAAGTTAAAATGTATGTAGGCTCAATGATACATTACATAAATACTATGTTAGAAACAGGTTGGACCTAACAGTACCGATTCATGTAATGTAGCCCTGATTTGAACTGAAAACTTGAGTTTAAATGAAGAGAATGACATGCATATTCTAAGCATTGTTTAATGCATGTTAATTATTTTATTGCGTTATTTTCAATCGGCAACCTAACTTTCTGCAAATGTGCAGGAAATTACTTAACGATGTAGGAAAACCGAAGCTCGTACTGAAAATCCCGGTGTATTCATACTGTTAGCTTCGCGGTTCTTTACCGAATGTGTACGGAATGGACCGAGGAAAGTGAGAATGCGTACGTAGTTACTGCACTAAGATCAGTTAAACTTTACGCATTGAGCACGTTTTAATGTTCTAAAACTAGTATTTATGTCGTTTCATGTCTTATAAAAAACGACAACAACAACAACAACAAAAAAACAACAACAACAACAACAACAACAACAAAAAACAACGATGCCAGAGTGATGCAGAAAAAAAGTTACGTTTTGTAAAGTTCTTTCAACCGAAATATGGTCAAGATTTTCCGATAAACTCACTTTAAACGAATGTCTTTCGTAAATAAAGTGGGTTAATCGAATTACTAACACTACTTCCGTTCAGAGACGATGTGCATGTAAAGCAATTGCAGTGTTGACTTCGGTGTTCTGTCAAGCCATAAGCATACATGTACTGGCTTACGGTAAGACAGCAAAGTACCTGTCGACATTCTGAAAAATGTTCACCCATCTTTTGCTAGACTTTTAATTTGAGAGCAAAATTGCAAGAAGCCTTTGAAAGCCGTTTCGCTGGGAATATATTCATAGTTGGAAATTATCGAAATTTGTACCAAACTACGGAATAACATGTTTAATATCAAACATAATTAACAAATAGCTTCCGATGATTTAGACACAGTACAGTATTGATAATAAAAGTGAATGTTCACAGTGTTCTAATATAGATGTAAAGAGATAGGAATAAATCAGTAAGAAAAGGAAAATAAAGAAGAAAAAGGAGAAAACAGATGAAGATCATTTATAATGAGGCAATGACGATAACCATTAAGGAGTTCAATATGCTGCTTTTTGCTGATGGAGATGACGATGATGAAAATGATGATAGTGGTTGAGATGCTGATGATGATGAGAATAAGTAGGAGGATTACAATGACGATGCTGCTGCTGCTGATGATGATGAGGATGATAATATATTATATTATATTATATTATATTATATTATATTATATTTATTAAATTATATTATATTATATTATATCATATTTATTATATTATATTATATTATAATGATTATTATTATTAATTTTTTAATAATTATTATTATTATTATTAGTACTAGTAGTAGTAGTAGTAGTAGTAGTAGTAGTAGTAGTAGTAGTAGTAGTAGTAGTAGTAGTAGTAGTAGTAGAAGTAGTAGTAGTAGTAGAAGCAGCAGTAGTAGTAGTATAAGTATTAAAAGTGGTATAACGAGGATGACCACGAAGTCGCCTAATAATTAACAACAATTCAGCATAGAATTGTTTTTCGCATATTTAATATACATTGTATATTGCCAGATGAGTTTGTTGTAAATATTCATGTACGTTTTTTGCTAATTATATTTATTTCGCATTTGGCCTTCGGCATTCACATCAATAAACAACTATGAACAGGGGTCGTCGTTGCCATGGTTACCGCTATAACAAGCTTTGATATTATTACGTTCGTGTTTTTTTTATGTTTACAGAACTTTTTCGTAGTGCGTGTGTGTGCATTTTTTGTGAGTGCTTTCGTGCTTGTGTGTGCATGACCGTGTGTGCGTGTCGTGTGAAGGTTTGGGTGTCGGTGTGTGCGTGCGTGTGTGTATGTGTGTGTCTGTGGTTGCAAGTGGTTGCGAGAGGATGAGAGAGGAAGAGAGGGAGAGAGAGAGAGAGAAAGAGAGAGAGAGGGATAGAGAGAGGGAGAGAGAGAGAGGGGGGAAATAGGGCAGAATAAGCTATACTCTAATCTTAATACCGTTCAACTCTACCTTTAAAGCTACGCCCGTCCTTTTATCGTCATTATATCAGTTCACAAAAGAAGCAAAATAAATTTAAAAAGTCAAATTTATTCGACAGAATCATAATTTTAATAAAAAGTACAAAAGTATCAACATGTGGTCTTGGAGATAAGTACGAAAACATAGCTCGTAACCACTTGACCACACAATGCCATTTATAAATACCATTTGCTTTTCTTGATAGAAATACTGAGGCCATTTTGGTTGAAAGAGCTGGCCAAGAAGTTTCATCTTTACTCTTTTTACTAGCACAGAGAATGTTTGTGATAACATTATAATACTACGTGAAAATCAATGTTTGTGACCATTAAAAAGACGAGGGAAGGTCTTCCAGCTGAACTGGGGTGCGACGGTGGTTCTACCTAGATATTTGTCTGGAGTCTTCCTCAACCACAACAGGTGGACGTTCCTATAATGATCATAACTGATTCCTGCGAAATATCTCAAAAACAAACAAAACGAACCCGACATATTCTTCTTTTGGCACGGAAGACAACTAGTAAAGATGCCCTTTAATAATTTACCCACACATGGTACAGAAAGTTTAAAATAATCATTTCCGCTTCGTTCGTAGTTGAAACTGGGAAAAATAAAAACACATAAAACAGAAAATGCTTAAATCTTATTATTTATCTTTTTTACTATACAAAATACTGTGACACAATACTTTAACAAAGGTAGTTAGGGTCAAAATCATACACACTTGTGTATATTGAATGAAAGAAAACTGTATTGTGTGAGCGTGAGTGTGCGCGTGTGCGTGCGTGCGTGGGCGGCTGTGTGCATGAACGTTTTGGGTTGGGGAAGGAGAGACAGAAAGTTTAAGAGAAAGAGGGTGCTTGCGTGCTTGCGTGCGTGCGTGCGTGTGTGTGTGTATGTGTGTGTGTGTGTGTGCGTACGCACGCATTATAGCATGCGTGCGCATCTTGCGTGTGTACGCGAATCTTGGTATTTGTACGTGGGTTTGTGCATGGAATCTTGTCTGTTTTGTAGTTGTGTTCATCTCTCTCTCTCTTACTCCCTCTCGTTGTCTTTCTATCTCTCGCTGTGTGCGTGTGTGTTTGCGTGTGCGTGTACTTTCGTTTGAGCGTGTATTTGTTCAAGGATCTGTTTGTATGTATGTAAAACTAATCTTTCTAACACATATGAATGACAGTCTCAAACACCATCATAAAGAACATTGTAATATTAATAATTATTAACGTACTGTGCATTTTATAACCAATTCAAACATTACAAAACTACACTATGTCAGATAGTTACGTATATTAACAAGTCCTATACATGAACACCTTTAGAGGTCTTGAAACGGACATAAAAGTAACATAAACTATAACGTTATATATTACACTATAGATCTGCAACAAACAGAATAATGTATCAAATAAACAGTGTAAGCCTATAAATTGTTCATTTGAATAAAACTACAATGAATATGGGGTCATATTAATAAGGTCTCTTATTTTTTTCTGATTTAAATTCAAAAATTTTCTTAGAGTCTTAATCTTGAAATAATCCTTAGAGATAGAAAAATGCCTGAAATTTCATTCATAAAATAATTAAATCTGAGAAATTTCTTAGTTTTTTAAGGAAATTGCTTAGTTTAAGTGATAAAAATTAATTGAAATTTTATTTTATGTTGAATATAACCCCAGAACATTAAATTACGACAACAACAACAACACATCATATTCATATTTACTCGTTTAGATTTGTTTTGTAGGGTTGTAAATCGAATCAAGAAGCGATATTCGAATATTCGTTCAGTGTATTCGAATCATATTCGAATATTCGGAACGAATTTATATGAGAGCGGCAGATAATTTGTCATTACGTTTAGTCTCTTTTTTATGTAAAATGTTGTGTATCTGCGATAATTGACATTACAACCCTTACTTTATGCAACATATAATATTCGTATGATCTCTGCTGAAGGCGTTTTAGATATAATCGCATGTGAAGCATCGTTGATAAACATAGATTGCATACATTAATTAAGTCATGATTTGCGTACATAATTACTTTCAAAAGTATCTGCTTAACAGCGACTTAGACAGAGTTGTTTCTTGTTTTCATTTATTAACCACATTAGTTATAAGGTTAAAATATTGAATGTGATCGCATTATTTAAATTATCAAAATCAAACTGTTTGATCAATTATTGTCTAATAAATAAAAGTTATAAATGGTATTTATCGTTAAAAATTAATGTTTTTAAATCGAACATTGTAGTAGTTTGGTAATAATGTTTAAAACATATAAGCAAAGGGTTTGATCATAACAGTACACATTATAAGTAAGTCTTACGTTGTTTACTTGCCATTATCCTGAAAATCAGATGAGTTTATAAAAAGTTTATTTTTGTTTCCACTTGATGACACAAAATGCTCATAAATATTTCTCAAAAAAACAACAAAAAACTTATTATATCCATCTTTGTAAATAGTGTGCATTTAAATTAGTTACGGTACTTATTACATTATCTTTAAATTTAATTGTATTTATATATTGATTTTTTTAGCTTTAAATATTTTTTTTTTATTTTTTAATGAATTTAAGAGCAGAAGATCTACTGCGGTCATAACAAAGATGAATGTGGCGGACCTGTTAAGTTACAGCTTCATTTTAACATGGACCTTGAAAACTCAATTACAATTCGTACACATATATTTATATATGTCTGTGGTACATAATACTATAAAGATAGACGATATTCTAAAGTGTTTTATATGAACAATTTAGACAAAACATTGAGTAACGTGTCCTATAATGTAAGGTATATTTCTGTCTCTACAAAACAGAACCATAATCATATTTTATCATCTAATTATCTGACCAAAACTGCATCATCACCCACCTATCTGTTATGCCTTATTTAAATGCCTTTTATTTGTGACACACCTGTCATAACTTATCACACAAAACACATGTTACCTGAAAAAAGTTAACGTTAAGATGTCATGTATCTAATGACTTTTGAGATACATCTGTTTCAAGACAATTTTTTTTTTATCATGTACATTTAAAAGTGTATAAAAACAAAAACGAACAAGAAAAAATGTAAAAAAATGGTTAAAAACTAATATACGTAGTATGTTCATGTCATATCCCCTATTATATTATCTATAATTAAACAGGTTCTGATTGCCAAAGGCATATACTAGTCAAAACCATGCGATATTTACATCTAGTCGATTACATTTGCGTTTTGAGAGACAATGTTAAATGATAAGAACATGTGCACTATGTTCCATTGGTTCGAAACGTGCTGTTATGTATTTGGTTGTTTTTTTATTGGGTTTATCGTCCCACCAACAGTATTTCAGTTATCTGGAGACGGTTTCCACTTGAAGCAGATCTAGTGCTGCCTTCATTGTGTATAGCATGCCGTGAACACCTGGCATGATACCACACCCAGTCACATTATCCTGACACCGGGCAAACCAGTCGTGGAACTACCCTTATATTTGCTTGAGCGTTAGCAAGGGAGCTACACCACTACCATTTTTAACGACTTTGGTATGTCGCGGCCCGGGATCGAACCCCGGGCCTCCCGTACCTGGAGCCGACGCTATACCGATTGCGCTACCAGGTCCGGTGTGTTATGTATTTGATTGTATATTATTGTTGTATATCGTATGTAATGTAATGTTTATATAATAAAGCACTATGAACCATTAGGCTAGCATATATACTATCGCCTCGGTCACTAAATGACACGTTTCCAGCGCATATCACACCATGTGATCCATCAGAACGGTATTAAATTGTTTGCTATTTTTGAACCACATACATGTATTGACATCTTACATAGCATGGAATGCCAGTATAGCATGAAAAAATAGTGTCACATAACTATTATAAAATGTAGGCTAGCACCTTAAATCAGCATCTGTCCTTCCTTAGACGTTTTGAGCTAGACTTTTTAATCTACTTTAATGGAAAAGATTTCAAATACCCGCAGCTGGAAGAAACCTTATATGGATGAATCCAAAGCAGAGTTGGAATTATACACAAGTATACAACAAAAGTGCAACAATAAAAAAGGTGCAAATCTATCTAGGCCTGCTAAGTGCAATTTTCTCTTAGCCGGCTAAGTGCAAATTTATCTTAGCCTGCTGCGTGCAAATTTACTCTTAGCCGGCTAAGTGCAAATTTATCTTAACCTGCTGAGTGCAAATTTACTCTTAGCCGGCTAAGTGCAAATTTATCTAAGCCTGCTGAGTGCAAATTTACTCCTAGTCGGCTAAGTGCAAATTTACTCTAAGTCCGCTAAGTGCAAATTAAAAAGGTTTATGAAAACTGTGCAGATCCAGATCAGCCCGATCCCACTGTGGACTGTCTGATCAGAATCTGCAATAATTGCTGTCGTATCTACAGCAACATATTCTGTTACTTTAGCATGGAATTGTGAGAAATTAACTTAAAATTTGGATTGGTCATAAAACATTGTAACATGATAAGTATCATTTGGATATACCACATACCGTGAGTGCGTAATTAATCAACATATACAAATTACATACATAATTGGTTGTTTTAGCACGAGAAATAAACAATCGATTAAACTAATTTACAGTGTTAAATTGAGGTGATAAGACACCGCGTTGTGATTTTGCTAAATTCAATTAAGGTCAATATGTTGTTGAATGTACTCTAGAACAGACCATAAATACT
Source organism: Sinonovacula constricta (assembly GCA_007844125.1). NCBI lineage: Eukaryota > Metazoa > Mollusca > Bivalvia > Cardiida > Solecurtidae > Sinonovacula > Sinonovacula constricta. The sequence goes on from CM017562.1 coordinate 18,204,590, forward strand.
GCTGATATGATCAAAAAAATGGACACAGAGAAAAATGAAGTTGTTTTCAAAAGAAAATATGAGGTGCTTTAATGAAAACATATGGCTATATTATGTGTATTTGTATTTTGGGTTAAACGGCATACCGACACTATTTTATATGTCATTTCCATTTAATCTGAAGTCAACAAGTTCTTATACAAATGTATATTTAAATAGACTTGTTCAACTAAAAATAAAATAAACAATATATGCTTAATATGCTATCAGTTAACTTAAAAATTCTAGTTCTTACTGATAACGAAAGGACGAAGTGTGTCGGCACTCTTTAGTCTGCCAGGCCTCTAAAAATATCGATGCGCCTCGTTGTCTTCAAGTAATGAAGAAACAATTGTAGCTCTAGCAAAGTAACGTATTCAGACGGCTATACATCATTTAAAATAATATTAAATTTATCCGGCTTTCTTTTTTCTGTTACCTTCCTTTCATATAGCCTTGCTTAACACTTATTTTGAACAGTGTGACGGATTTCTTTTTGTATATACCTAAATCAGATAGCAAAACGTTTGGTTAACGTAACGTCTTTAACTGCTTTAACTGCTTATAGATCAAGTATATAACTTCTAATAGCATACACTGAAAATGGATAGTTGGAAAGTCATATAAAACAATATAATACAAATTTACAATGTTACAAACTCTATAATACAATACAGTTTCAGTATATTTTCAAAGAGGCACATTTTCGTTAATAACTTGAATATGGAAAAATGCTTTTCCATCACGAACATGTTTTGGAGTGGACACTTTTGAAGGCGAATATTTGGCTGATCCAGGAGAACATGTCACTATTTTAGGCGTGACTGGCGAATTTTGATATTTAGGCGTGACTGGTGATGGCGGAAATTTAGGCGTTGCAGGAGAATCAAGTTTCGAGTTTGGAACACAATAATCATTTGGAAATTGAAACACAGAATCATCATTGTCGCTGTTATAACTGTTACTATTTTTAGATAAATGCACATCTCGGGACTCGTCGTCTGTTTCCGTAGGAAGCCGCCCGTAAAGACACGAATCATTTCCGTTTTTCTTTGTCTCGCTGAATGATGTTTCGTTCACTTTTTGCTGGCTGGAATTAGATTTGGAAGCCAAGTCTGTCATTTTCTCCAAAAGTTTTTCGCGTCTGTTATTTTTCCTGACAGCTGCCATTTCCTTCAAATATGATCTTAGTTGACTGTCTTGTTTGTTTCTACGGATGTGGGAAGCTATCATCATGACGATTGAAAGACCGTAGATTAGCACGACGGCTACGACGTAATACAACGCCCCAATATTGTCGTAGTTAGTGGGTCTGTTTTCCACAAACGCTACATACGTCTCGTTGCTCGATTTGTGTATCTGGAACCGAAGGTTCCGAGTAAGGTCCATCATCCGGTACTTTAAAAGAAACAAACAACACCTGTTACTGTTATGGAAGCATATAATAATAATAATAATTACTACATTTAATAATTACACGTACAATTACATGTATGTGCAAGTTATAATAAAACAGTTAAACTTACATGTTCAAAAAAGAAAGACATATGAAAAGAAATACTGCAATAAATAGAAAGGCTCATAGAAAGTAAGTCAGTTATGATTAAACTAAAATTGGGGTGTTACTACTGAATATAACTAATAGAATTCTATTACGATAAATCGATAGATAATGTTAAATAACAGAAATAAATAAAAGATGTGTTAGAATTAAAATAATTCTTATATGCGTATGCGTGTTTTACTCAAAATCCCCAAAACACATATTTACTACATTTAAAAAGCAAAATTTATGATGTGATAACAAAAGAAGGCAACACACAGGTAGTAAATTCCACATTATGCGTCTCATTATTCAGATTGTTATATAATTGTGGTGTTGATGCTACGTTTGTTTATTTATTTTTTAATTTGTTTGTTTGTTTCATCTCACAGACCCAACTATGGCCAAATTGGCGACGTCAAGCAAATTATAGGAAGGGAGAAAACTCCAGACTTATATCTGAGGAGGAACCACCGGCGCAGATCTGATTAGCTTGAAAACCTCCCCACACGAAAGTTCTATTTTGCTATATATCTTGTCGCTTCTGTTCCTTGATTTACTTGTGCAGGTGCTATTATTGATAGCCTTACATAAAACTAAAAACTATGTTCCTTGTGTGTTTAAATGCTATAGTATTAAATATCATCTATAACATCATAAAAGCAATGGAACAGAAGAAACTTTTAATTTTTGTCATAAAAATATTCCCCAGACGTAAATAATAAAGAAATTTGTATTATACATTAATTTTTATGACATTGAAATATATGATAACTTAATTTTACTAAAAAGAAAGAAAAGCACAGAAAAACAATTGATTACAACATTATGTTGTTACATAAATCGCTAAGGGTTTGTTAAAATCTAGGGGAGTTCAATGTACAGAAAATTGTGAGAAACTTTGAAATCATGTCATCTTTAATTGTGACTGCTTCCATCTGTCTACCTGCTGAATAAAATTGAATTTCAAAAGATATTTTAGTCGAACAATTAACAACGCAATTCTAACTGACAGTTTTGCCTGGCAAGTATCGTGCATACTTAATGTTACATCAAAGATGATTATTTAAAAAGCATGTAGCGGCAGTTTAAGTGATTGAAAAGGAAAAAACAAACAAATTAATGACTGTGTTGGCAGTTTACACAAAAATAAAACGTAAAAAAAAAGAAATTACAGTTTAACATTTATACGATGTTTTTTTCACGTTTACTTTACCCAGACGTGAGTATAAACTATCATGTTGATGGTGTCTACCTCGGGTTAAGATATTAAGTAAATATATATCAAAAGTCTAGACCTACAGGAAGTGTCTTGAAATGTACGAAATCGTTTCTTGACAGATGAAATAAACTTCTCGTTTATTTGTCTACATTGGTCATTAACCAGCGCCAAAACTGTTTACATGAAACATATACTGCCACCTCCGCTATGGCAGTTTGCAAAGAGTTATTGACAAATATCTAATTGAATATATTTATTATTTATTAATTGTTATTATTCTTGTACAGAATTAGAATAGAAAGGATTTTTTTTTATTATTTAATCATTATAAGGTGGTATCCGACAGTTTGCCTATGTCAAATATATGTAACGATATGTGACCTCTGTATATAGCTTCTGCAGAAAGATCATACATTAAGCTTAGACGATTTTCAACAGTATCTCAATTTCAGGGCGCGAAAACTCGTTAATCGGTTCTTAAAATGTTCATTTCTTTTTAAATCTATAAATAACAACGCTTGGGATTTCTGCTAAAAATAGACATCGCGGATGACCTGAATGAGCTAATACATGAATGGTCACGTGGTTTTAAATAACTAACTGTGCAGCGTGGCTCAGATAGGAAATACATTTTTGTAATGACGATTGTGTCGTTATGGTTCATTTTTCACACTGGTGTAGGACATGAATAAACAGCGTTTCGCGAGATCTGTTCAGGTGACAATAATTTATTATTATTTAAAAAAAAATTTTGGTTCAAATTATCGGAAACCACTTGAGCAAATATTATTATATATTAAGGTCCAATTTTATGCAGCCTACGTATAATATTTCGTAGTGATTTTCTCCATATTTGTACAAGTGTCACTGTGCTAAACCATTTAATTACTTACTACCTTTCTTATAGGGGGATACTATGTGGGTATTTAATGTTGTTTTACATCTTTGTAACGATAAAATACCTTATTTGTACAAACAGTAAGCCTGTATCTCTTATTGTAGGTTGTTACTAGATATGTGTATTTTGCTGGTTACAGACTTTGGAATATGATTATAGCGACATTTTTACTGTTTTTATAATTTGTATTTTTGATTTGTTTTATCAGTTGTGTATTTTTTAACAACATGCAGTGCTTTGACTAAAACAATTTACAATGTTTTACTTTTGAAAATATCAACAATTAACTTTTAAGCGAAACGGTTATATGTTTTATTATTTACAAAGTGGACTCCTCCATATGTTCAGTATTTCTCTTACTACATTTATATGTGTTCCCTTGAAATCACTGATGTTATGCATTTAGGTTTAATATAAAATAACGTTAACACTATGTTAAACGATATAGCAAATAAAGACCTTTTCAATTTTTTCAAACATGTGTAAGTCGTAGTTAGCCATTGGTCCTGACAATAAGCAAGGGGCAACTGAACACCAAGCGGAACTTCTCGGACAGGAGGAAAAATAGCATCAATCGGAACTTCTCGGACATAATGCGACTTAACATCAATCGGGACTCCTCAGTCATGAGGGGACTTGACATCAATCGGAACCAGTCGGACAAGAGGTGAATTAGCATCAATCGGAACTTTTCGGACATAAAGCGACTTAACACAAATGGAACTCCGCAGACATAAGGCGACTAAACATAAATCAGGACTTCTAGGACATAAGGCTACTAAACATAAATCAGGACTCCTTAGACATAAGGCGACTTGACATCAATCGGAACTCCTTGGACATGAGACGACTTAACATCAATTGGAACTCCTCGGACATTTTTATGGACACAACCACGGACATATCTAACGCTTTGCATGTACATTTTTATTTGTGTAAAACTTATGTGTTCAATTGTTAAATTAAGAGGCGCTATCAAAGAACCCCAATTACTCACCCATCCATCAACAAATAAGCCTAAACGATCGTTTAACGATTTGTACAAGAAAGCAACATCATCATGCATGTTATTCCAGTAAAGGCAATGCTATTTCCATTCCCTGTCTGTCCTGCTATAAGATATATCAGCTGACAAGGGAGTCTTTCTGTGGTCAAACATGACATATTTGTGTCCATATATGACGATTATTGACTCCAAGTACGGCCATAATTGAGACCAACTATCATCATAATTGTGCCTAGTTCAGATCATAATTGTGTCCAGGTGAGGTCATAATTAAAACCAAATGGGATCGTTATAGTGCCCATCTATGACTATTATTGTGTCCAAATCTGATTATCAAGGTGCCTAAACATAACAATAATAGTGTCTAAAATAAGGCTTTAATTGTGCCCAAATAGGATCATAACTGTGTCCAAAATATGTCCATAATTAAGCCCGAATATGACAATAATTGTGCCCAGAAAGGACAAAATGTTTGGCCAAATAAGACAAAACGGTGCCAAAACATGACTATAACTGTCTAAAAATGACCACATGAGGTCAAAATGTGATCATATTTGTGCCCGAATAGCACAATGATTGTGCCCAAATAGGACAATACTATGTGACCATAATTGTGCCATTTTATTGTTGTATGATTTAACGTGCAAGTGAATGGCTTCTTCCGTGGACAAAGACCTGTGGCGAATATATTATTAGAAACCATGACACACTGCAGGTCAGCTGGAAATTCCATTAAATATGTTTGTTTTCACACACAAAAGTTAGCAACTCAAAACAACAGCAAAAACAACAAAAACATCTAGGTGAAATAAAGGATATATACGGGTTTATGATAGATGAGATACACATTACAGATATATCTGCTGGCGGACCCAAGGCACACCCCATCCCAAAAAGAATCAGGAAAATACAATGGAAAATATAACTTTTATTATTTTTAGAAAGTTTTGTTCCGCATGCATAACAGAACGAATATCTGTCTTTTTAGAAATCAAGGGCTATGTAAATTAAGAAACGCATGCTGTATAAATAATATCCGGACATATAATTACAGCCACTCAAACGTAAAATCTCGATCCACAACATAGAGTTATAGGTTTTATGTAATCTTTACTTAGACAGGTAAAAATCTGAGAAAACAATAAGAGAAAAGGTAAAAAATAATGGCGATAAAAAGAAATCACGACGATCTGAAAATTGACGATTCAGAAGACAACACAAAGTAGAGAAAAAGAGAGGTAAAATATAAGTATTCGGAAATACGACAACTCGGAGAATTTAAACATGATTGCAGTTATCACTAGAACTTGACTTAGGTTCAAAAATGCAAGTTAAGTGAAAAGGATGACATAGAAGCACTACGATACAATACAATAAAGTGAAAAACTAGTAGTTAACTGCACTGGTCAGTTGGCAATATAACCGACTGGGGCAATAATTGAGAAGTTTCCCAAATATATCCCGAGAGAGTGCATACAGAAGACTATTGGAGGAGAAACAAAGAAAGACAGACAGAACTAGACAAAGAAAAACAATTAGGAAGTCACGATAGAATGATTTAAAATGCAAATACGATATAAGGGAGACATATTCACATTTAATAACGTTTCGGAGAAATGAATTCAAAATCTAGTAAAAGAAAACTCATGTGTGTTAAGGTCGCAATAAAACGGATAATTAACATTAATACAGTTTTATAGCAAGAATTAAACATAAAAACAAGAAGGACGAAAAGAACACAACATAAAGACAAAATGTACATACACGATCTTGGAAAAAACAACAGCAACAGAAAACGTTCCGGAAATAATAAAGTACAACAGAAACAAGCATAAAAAAGAACTTATGACATATATACAAAGCAAATTACTGACCTTAGACATAGCGCCAATTTACAACCAGCAGACGGCTTATCGAAAAATAGATGGTGTCGTTCCGTCTGCTTAGCAACGTTGTTGTGGAATATTCACTTGTCTGCCTCAACAGAATGAAGAGCTTTACGTACCACTCCACTCGGTTACCCTGGCAACGGGGACTATATAGATTGATATCTGCGACACGTAAATATATATGTGACAATTTATTTCGCAATAGAGTTGTAGGCAGATTTATCTATAAACTTTTGGGGAGAAGAAAACAAATGGATGATGTAACTTAATGTCCAATTCCACACTTTACTAGTTTTGCCTTTACCAAGAATCGGTGAAAGTTTGTATTAAGAGAGACATTGATGAAAATATAAAGTTAACACACCCATCAGTCAACACACATATCAGTTCAAAAAATGAGCACACATCCACTTATAATAATATGTACATGCACCCTATTCTATGAATACATCCTTCGCGAACATACAAACTATTAGGTTGGACATTTAAATAGTTAGGTTCAAAACAACATAAGGTCGTAATAAATTGTGCCAATATTCTTAAATGTGCCAAACTTATATTTTTCACTATCCCCGTCGTTTTTGGTGATAGCGCTGTAACTATACTTCTAACAATGTTTTAATTGACTAAAATACGAACACGTGTATTGCATACATTCTACTTTGCTGGTATGCAATAATTTCTGTGCACTTATTTAGAACAAAATCCAGCTCACAGTTTTCATTTATATCTCTGTTTAGCGTTTAACGCGTAACCACACTTTTATAAATAAGCTTCCAGAATTAAAAAAAAAATGAAAATATGTTTCTTTCACAATGCTCAAAAATACTTCCTTATTAAGAGTAAGGCCCCTGGTTTATAACAAAAGATATCCAAATCACTTAATGCTCCATCTCCATGGCCAACGTGGCAATTCTTTCAAATAAAAAATGCCTTTCGGCGAATTTAAATGCATCCGTACTAATATAAAAATATTTCCAATTTATGAACTTCCAACAACGAGTATTTGAGACATATACATTTTCTCCATAAATTAAAATTGTTTAATTTTTACCACTAGGCGTATTTAAATAAAAATAATTTTCAAATTATTAAAAATCCAATTATCTAATGATAAATATTCTCCACGTTTCACCCCAAACTCTCCTGTAGCGCTCTTGTTGACACTTTACATATCCGAAATCGTAAATAGTAATATATTAGCATTCACTATTTTGCTCTTCTGTACACAATGCAAGAACCTTAAAAGAAACTAACTACGTTTTTTAACAATTTGAAAGGAGGAAAAAAAAAAACACACCCACGTCACTGATTAATTTTGATGAATTCGTAACAAAAATCTGTCGCTGAACACTTCTGGTCCCTTGATGAGAAAATCCAATAGAATACAGGCACACGGATATCTTGTCGTAGCTTCTGGCACGTTTTTAATCAGCATGAACTTCGAAATTATCTTAGTAGAAGAAATCTGAAAATGGAGAAAATCTCACGTTAAGTGTGTGACAAAATAAAATGTGTTAAATGAGTTTTAAAAACGACTTGTTCGCAGTTAATCAAGTTTGCGTGCATGATTTTTATTTCCAGAAAAAGTAAAACCAACAATTGATAATGGATATGAATAGTACTACTTATGATTATTGGAGTTCATGTGAACTTGCTTGTTCATCAAATGTCGCGTTTTGTGAACTAAAATGAAGTCAGGAACCTTACTTCATGATGATTGAATATCTGAATATAAAGGGACGATCCAAATCAGTTAGATCCCACTAGAAGCGATCGCCAACAATTTACATGATTTACTACACACAACGAACATTTATTGTTACACTTGTATTTAATTACTACTCAAAACTGAATAAACAAGTGAAACGAGATCTAACCAGGTTCGCGATTAGAATGTGTCACGTGATAATAGATTCCATATTGACCCATCGTTTCAATTGTAATGTTTCCAGCACAACTCCATTCATAAATGCTGGATAGCACTAGCTCGCGATAAACAATTACTGAAAGTATTCAATTTGCTACAATGTGTTATAACTGGTTTAAATTCCCAGATGTTGAATGATTTAGTGATTATAACGACGACTGCCACACCATTACAAAAGAAAGGCAGCGATTTGGTTTGAGCGACACTATAGTGATATACTCTTGGGGTGACGCCTCATATCGCCTCAAAATCTCTTTATTGTTTTGCTGAAACTCATCAAATCGAAAATGATCATGGAACATTGATGTAATTTGGGATTTCAAGAGCAATTATTGGTTTGAAAATGTAATAAAGAGTTTGTCTGTAGCTAAATCATTGTCATTATCCGTTGAAATCGTTAGACAAATAAGGTTAAAGAGTGAATCTAGTTGATAAAATTCATTCTTTGTGCTTAAAAGCAAATCTTTGTTAAACCACACAGAATAATGGATTATCTCTGTTCACAAGATTACATGTGAACATGCACGTCTTCCAATAATTTTGTGTTGTCGTTTGTGTTGAGATAATCAACATGGTTGCAATGTTTTTTTCAATTTTTTGTAGGTTTTTTAACAACCGAACGGCACGCGGATGAATACAGGGCATTTGTATGCGTTGATCACAAGCAGTTACACTGATGTAATAAAAGTGTTAAGTGAGACATGAACCGTCTTGCCAAAAGCTTGCACTTTAATGCAAACAATTATAACGAGTGCTTTTCTTTACAAAAATCAGTTCGTGGTGATTTTTGTACATTTCATTTCTCAGCTATAAAATACATTTTTTTTGAAAACCAGATCTAAAATGAATTGAATACTTTGAGGCGAAATTTAAAATATACTCACGCGCAAGCGCGCTCTCTCGCAGACACACACACGCACACCAAATAGTCGGATTCGAGGAGCGAATTGGTGGCGCTAAGCTATAAATAAAATATGTGTGTCGAAGTTCACTCTGTACCAACATCAATGTATCGACATATACTTTAACAATAAATGTATGTTTCTTCGTGTTTCTGATGACAAACTTCATCTATAGGGTCACAAGCATGTGCCTATTAGCTTGAACCAACTTACGAAACAGCCGTTAGATTCAATATTAAGCGGAATTCAAGTTTGATAGATGCGACTGGAGTTAGCGATTACACCGAGGTGTTCATTATCGCTTTGGGATTCCTCAAAAGACGGCATGCCATCAGCTCAAGTCAATAACCTTGTTAGAGGATGCACTTGTACCACTTCGTACAATCTTCTTCCCAACAATATCATCATAACGTTTATTCAAGGTTCACAATATAACAGACAATCTGTTTTGTTGTATTGCGGTAATTGCGGTTTTTGAGAGTGTTTGTTATATTTTTAGCATCCTCTAACACTAAACTTCCCTTGATCATTGGACCTAAAGTCAATGGCACACAAACCCAAAGTAAGAAGATTGTGATGATTTGATTAATATATCAAAAAACATAATCCCACTGTGATTACTATTTTGTAAAGTTGCACAAGTGCAAGGAGCAAACCTGGGATTTGTTGTCACTGCAGTTGACATGACATTGTACCCGTGACACTTTCCTAATTACATTCACTATATTTTGACTATATGCCTTAAAACCACAGTCGAGTATTGCTGAACATGACTTCAGTAGTATTTTCTCGTGAGCCGTTTTCGGCTACATATTGGAAATCCGAAAAGTGTTGTTTAATGAAAGCGCTTTGAGCACTATGGTACTGTTATCATAAAGTAATGATCTGGAGTTCGAAAACAGTGGAGAGAAACTGTCATTTATACTTTTTATATATGGACTGGACCGTCTTAATTTATAAAATTTACTTTTGACGTAGTGGACCTTAAACAGAACAGTCTTGTTTGTAAAACATGATTAATTGACTTAGTTGATCAAATTTTATTGCAATAATTTAGGTCACTTTTGCCCTTTGCTGGTAACATAACGATTTATTAGAGGGGTCTATATTGATGTGTTCTTGCGCAACGCGGTTCATTCATAGAGTAGTTCATTTAGTTCTTTATTGTGAAACCTATTCATGTATACACCAGGTTTTAATTGGCTGAACATACTAGTCGTATTTTGATGATTTTTTCATGCTGCAGAGTTTTAACAATATGGCCCTCTGTATCGTTAAAAGATCATGCATATACAATTAATTATTTTATCTGTTACTCTGATATCACAGCTTTTTGCTAAGTCACATTACTTAAACGATGTCGCTGAACAACACATTTTTTTTTGTATTCTATAGAAGAACCTGATTTCTTTTGTACGAGTTCTGTGCGAATATCACAATTCGATCAATAATCGTGGCAAGTTTTGATACACATGCATGGAAGCTTGTATCTCGAGTTAAAAGTTGAAGGGCCGTGGGAGAATATTTATATAGTGTGGTCGTAGAAAGCTCGTGTAGGTGTCGCAAGACAATCTCAATGCCTCCATATGGATATCGTGGGATTCAAAACAAAACACGTTCGATTGAAAACAAATTAAGAGGTGCTATGCGGTGCTCTTTTACAGCTCTTGCGAAAATCGGACCGTATTTGTTTGGGTTTAGAGGTGTCCCATACCATTTTCTTGAATATAAAGTTTCTCATCACAATGGCATCGGCGTTCAGGGATCATCTCCGCAGTCAAAAATTGAGTTGATATAACAAAACAACAACGTTTGCAATGTTTATATAATTGGAGTACGTAGCTCGTACAGAAGCCAAAAGCCAGATTTGCATTGCCGCTGCTTTACGTTTCCACAAATACACAGGTACACATAGTTGTTTGGAAATGCCTGAATGAAACCTTTAGAACAAGTATTACCAATATATGTTCAGGGAATTAGGTTAGATATTGTAGAATATAATTGCAAACGCGATAATACTCTTTTTCTTGCGAGGCTTGGTCATTTCTTATTAATAAGAAATTTGTAAATAAAGTTAATACATTAAGGTATTTGGGATTAATTATATTACAATATAGAAATATTTAATTATTATTTTTTATCAATAAGGACAAAGCTATCGGCAAAATGTTCACTTAAATGAGTTATTTCCCCGTGAAGACGAAATAAACAATGAGACTAAAGTTGCCTACGCAAGTAAAGATTTGCTTTGTTGTTGAATATGAGAACAGAATTATTGATCATATGTTTACAATGGCAAGATGGAAAAGGAAATGAAGCGGATATTTAAAACTCGACATAAACCCGTATTATCTCCACGCGACGCCATTAAGATCTTTACATGGTGCTCTATCTTTGACAGTGATAAATACTGACAGGAAAAGGTTTTGTTTATAAAGCCGACTCAAACATATCTTTTTTCGGTTTTATCGCTTGTCTGTTTTAGTGTACTCTTATTTATTCACAAATAACAAAAAAACAAATGACAAGAGTTTAAATAGTAAATTGACGGAAGCGATCAATGATATCTATAGATGTAATATTGCCTATACATTATGTATATTTTACTAAATGCTCATTAACAAATTAACGGTAAAATATTTTAAGGTAATAGGATGGGGGAATTTGGCTTACCGAAAAAAAAGCAAATCTCCAGGCGAGAGATGAGCCTTCAAAATCGCAATTCATTGCTGTAAATTATCTTTCAGTAAATATAAAGTATGACAGGTCGGAAAGTTCAATTTAAATAGGTATAATGAGTGGAAATGGCTCACACAGAAACAGCTTCTCTGTATCGATACACGTCTGCAACATCTGGTATGATACATTTATCATTTCCTTTCAGGTGCAGGACAATATGCTTACCACACAATATTGACGCCGTCCTTGCTTTTCCTACAATTGTTAGTGGAGGACTTATGACAGCTCTAGTAATTGAATTTTATAGAAGAGAAAATAAACCGCGGAGATAAGTTTGATAGAAGTATAAATAAAACGTCTGACAAGTTAAAATCCGGCAACAAATACAGATGCCTTTTAGCAATTCTTTTAACTGAGCAAATCGTTTGGTGTTCTGTTTAGAAAGAAATTACTATATACAACATATTCATAATCAGGACTGCACTGCAACTTTGCATTTGTTCTACAAATAAGTGATTTTCAAATGATCGACACTAGGAACACTTTTTGGTCTGTTTTTTTACTCAATACAGTTTTCAACGAGGGCACTATTGGCTGTAAGGTTAGTCTTAAACAAATAATATTTTACCGGTTATCGTTCGAGACACATATAGCCATGAACAATAGAAACGACTGTTTTTTGTATATTTGGCTAAATGACATCTACATTTTATCCTAGTATTATGTAACTGTTACGCTGTCAAGAAAGAACTACATAAACAGCAAAAAGCACAGCAACATCCACTAATCATGCTTTCAAGTTATTGCTGCCCTAAAAGCGGTACGTCTTAAAGCCATTGCATAAAGGTCATTAGCTAAAGTCAAAAACAAAATTACACGCTAACAGCAGAAATTTGATTTCTTTCAAAATAATTTTTATAATAATTTTAAACTTACGGTCTAATTACGGTTGGAAGATGCGATAAAAGTTCATTATTTATCTCTGTAAAGGGTATTTTACGTATGCCCTCAAACAAATTGTTCTGGCTTAACTTCTCACACTTTTCTTACGACCAAAATAAAGAAAACAGTCAAAAATGCTATTACTTTTAGTTATGTTTCAATAAAAACACTGTTCTACCTTTTTGTTTTCCTCGTTTGTCACAAGTTGTAACCAATAAGGCCATGCGTAACATAATCGGTTCTGATGTTATTTGTATTTATCCTTAAATATAAGGTAATTGTCCTATAACATATATAAACGTTGACTTAAGATTCATTTTTTTAGATTTTAAAAGCGTTCTTAATTCCATATTGTTATCACATAAATACTGCAGATTCATTATTAATATAGCTTCAACTTATGCAAAACCTGCTTTATGTAGCAAAGATTACAGACTTAAACAATAAAATAAGCAAAATAATTTAAAAACAACAACACATAACAAATTCTGTTCACCATAAACCTTTTGTTTCTCTTCAGAAAATGGTGTTGTGAGAATATAATAGCATGAATCCGATTATAGAGAACAGGCTAAGGTGCCTTTAAGGCATAGTAATAACCGTATTGCATTTTCCGTAGTAGTTTAAAATGAGGCGGTTTAAAATAAATAACAGAAAACTTATCGATACATTTATGAGCTATAAATATGCAACACGGTGGGCGGAAAGACAAAAAGCTCGCACAAAAACACAATAAAAGGAAAACAAATGCGTGGTATTAGTATATGATTTAAACTTAGGACCTTATATTTGACATTTGTTTCCTAATTGTGCTACTGACTTTTGGACGAAACATATGAATTGTTGCACATAATCTTATGCCAATTACGGATTTCATCAGGATCTTATTAGTTTCTTTGGATCAAAGTCGGGCCCAAGGATTTGTTAGGGTCATTTATCTGTCATACATTTTTATCATTTTTCATTGTTCTGTACACATTTTTACAGTGTTCTAAGTACACGTATAACTCAAAATTATCGACGTTCTATTGTGCAATAACAATAATAACATGAAGTCTTGATAAGATTTTGAAGACATTTTGGAAAAAAAAAATAAGAAGGTATTAGCTTATTAGAGCTTATCCTCAACATTTGTCAGCCCTCATTCGAAAGAATTTACCGTAAATCCTTTTCTTCCAATAGAGATAATGCCATTGTGTATTCGGGGAACCATTGAGAGACGTTTAATATTTAATAACATAAACAAAAGATCCAGACATTTAAATATCTTATGCTGTGTGCAGATCTCTTCTTTACAACCCTGTATACAGCAACCATTACTAGTTTCTTATACATAAAACACTAAAGAAGGTTGACTGTAAGCATTTTCATAATCGTACCTTGCAGAAATGCATTATTCCCCCACAAATATGAACATATCATGACGCTATTTTGGAATATCATTTTATCTTTCCACTCAATGCGAGGCTATGTGCTAAAATCCAAGTAACTGACAAAGTACTTTTAAATAATGTCACACAAAGCCTTTAGATAATTCTTGTTTTTGCCTATTGCCTAAGTATTTCCATCAGCAATACTACCTTTACACAATTATCAAATTAGTTTGCATTATTGTAATTATGAACGAGGCGTTGTGGATAATTGCGACAGATAAGTTTATTATCTTGTGACCCTTCTAGAAGCGACATACCATTACTCCTAGCTAAAAAGCAATCTTCTTCGGGCCAAACAAATTAATTGAAACTATAGAAATACGTAAGTTTATAAGAAATACATTAAATATTACATTCTTTTGCATAAATTCCTTGTGGCGACTGTGTGATGTAAAAAACAACACCATATGGATATTTGTCCTTCATAATTATGACTCCCAAACAGAAAGAACAGAAACATCGATTACGCCGCTTCCATTTATATATCAAATCCAATACCAAACTCGCTTATTGTGTCCCGACAATTGCACACTTGGGCAGAACCAGAACAATGCAGCTTTTTGTTGTCTATGTATTTAAAATGGAATTTAACGCATGTTTTTCTCTCAATAACACCGACAATATCTTGACTCTTTTTAGAAGTGTGTATATATAGACCGCAAACCAGCTCTTTAATTTAATAAAACATATTTTGGGGATCGTTTACAACAACGGAAAGTCTAACAAATTGATCGTATTATGTCATTTACTAGTTATGATTATATGTCCTCGACTGAACTTTTTATAAATTGTTCACACTTGAGAAATTGTTTGTTGCCGAGGATTTACAATAATATCTGCATATTTTGATAGTTCACCACAATTAGTGCTGTTTCGTTTAACTTCTGAGCAAGATTCTTACTAAAGGTTGGTGATATATGTTTTATTTATAAGGAATGCCATTAAGAAAACCATCTAGTAAGTACGAGGTTGGAGGGCTTCACAAACGAAACCAAACCCCTACCGGTCCTTTAGCTAACTGACACTTTTATGGTGATAACTATTGTTCTTTGTCTTTGCGTACAATGTCTCGTCGCAGTGTTTCTTTTTCTAACATTTACATTAGCTTGTTTGTGCATCTGTTGTGCTGTGGCTTAAATCTTAATATTTCTGATATTCATATAACCTTTTAATCTTTACCTGTTGACAAAGTCCTGCGAATATATCTTCTACCACGAGCACAAAAGAAATTATGTAAGCGCCATAGATTAAAAATAAAAAAAGTATTATTTGTAGCATAACAAAGAAGTTTTTACTTTTTTTAGAGATCATGCATCAGTAGTGCAAAATAGATTTGTCGTTTTGTTTTATGCGTGACATTTTAATAATGTCGATTTTCTTTAAGTCAAAAACTTTTTTTACTGTTTGCTGTAACCTTAAAATTATATATTCAGCCTTTTTTGCCTACTTGTTTTCAGAAAACGGCTTTTTGGAGTATAATATTGAAATTCTCTGCCAAACCGAAACATAAGTTAATGGGCGTATCATAAAACATATACAGAGATGATTCAATAATACAAAATTCAAACAATCAAATCTGACGAAAATACGCATGCGCAAGACTAATACTTTTGCCTTTCTCTACTGTCAAAGAAGGATCAAGAACATGATATATTGAGTTCTAGAAATATCGCAATACTTTTCATGTTAATCCATTATGTCACTCCTAACCTACGTTTGTGATGAGTTTTATTATCGTTCATATATAATCATTCTATTGA
The DNA here is from genome assembly GCA_007844125.1 of Sinonovacula constricta. Classification (NCBI taxonomy): domain Eukaryota; kingdom Metazoa; phylum Mollusca; class Bivalvia; order Cardiida; family Solecurtidae; genus Sinonovacula; species Sinonovacula constricta. The sequence continues at coordinate 18,220,812 of CM017562.1, forward strand.
ATTACGAAGTAATATACTTTTTGCGGATTGTGACGTATATTGCATAATCAGATATACTTCAATTCTGTGAAAGATGTTTTTAATCAGCATGGAGTTCCTGTTAAAAAGGGATGCATCGAAAAGCATTTAAAATATAATTGACAGCATTCTAAAAAAAAAGTTGTTAATATGTTTTATAAGAACAGACGACATGACATCATGTTTATGCCATATTTAAAAAAGTCATTAGCTTGACTTGTAGCAGTACATTAAATTACAGTACAGTACATGTCTAGACCCAGAATAATTCTGTACATCTACATCATTGAGCGCTAGCTGGGAGTTATCCAATTTGCACTAAATGCTGCCAAGGGGCAGTCAGTGTAATGTTTGTAATCAACATAGTTGACTTTTTTATCTTACCGTGATTCATATTGTGATGTCCACAGCAAAACAACGATAAAGTTAGCAAAGCTGTGCTTGTACACTTTCATGCGACTGTCTTCTTGCAAAAGTAACAATTTCTTAAAACTGGCTCTCAGATTTAATTCACGGCTTACCAAGTAACATTTTATCGGTCTTTCTGCAATAGCTGCGATTTGTCGTCTTTGACTTTGATATGACATTTAATGTGTAACCTTTTGACATTTGTTTTTCCATTTTTCAACATTTTATAAAATTCCACAAATGTTAATCCCTCTTAATCCTGCTCTTGTATTGAAATGTATTTTCTCGATAGACTGTTACGCCCACAAGTTTGCAATCCGGAAATTTAAACAGTTCTTTTTTTAAAAAAAAAAATAACTAAAATGTTGAAGAAGAAAAAGAAGAAGAAGAAGAAGAAGAAGAAGAAGAAGAAGAAGAAGAAAAAGAATTAGAATATTGATTACAATAATTACAATAATAACTCGATTAATAGCCATCGATAAAGATCTATAAAAGCCATTTAACATTTAAAACGACTAATTTTGTGTTTCTTTTATCATTTTTGACAACAACCATTACTATTTTGATCAGGAAAACGCTTCTAAAATGATGTTTGCAAAGTTATGTATTCCTACTGCTTTTAAAACTAATTCTAGTGCGAAATCCATAATTCATTTTTCTTTTTAAATGGACAGCTTTGAAATGGAATCATCTCAACAAGTAAATGCGTATCGAAAGTTTAAAGCTAGGTTAAGAATTGGATCTACCCCGTTTCTCTCATGCCCTGGTTCTTTCCAAAAGAAGCTATGTAAAGATAATGGATGCGTCAAAAGTTGCTTATTTGATTATTTGGTAATTGAGTTTTTGTTGACAAATTTATTAACTTTATTAACAATTAAAATAAATATTCTCTAGCAAACCGACTATATAATAACTTAATTATTCTTATTCGCTGTTCCGATGCAGCAAACAATGAGATTAAAATTGCCTAGGTAAGTTACACTTTCTTAAAGTAGCGACGGATTCTTGTAGAAGACGGAAACAGAAATATTGATCAGCTATAATAAAGACGGCTTGGAAGAGGGCAATCAAGACAATGTATGAGATAAGATAAAAGGATCTTATTATCTCCACGTAACATCTAGACTTGTTAGTCAATCTAAGAGAGTGTTAAAATGGGACGAAAAAGGAATTTCTTCCTAAAATTGATCAGAGATACAGCGCAATATGGTGTGTTTTGTTACATCCTATTTACGCATTTATTGTCATGTTGGAACAGAACAATTTGTCTTTTTTCCTTGCTCAACGTGACTGTTGACCTACTTACAGATGCTGACGCAAGAACAGCTGGGTTGAAAATCAAGGAAACGCTCTTTGTAATAATTTCAAAATTTATCTCACACCCATGGAAACAAGACATACATCAATTAAACAACGACATTTGCACATATCGTGTGCCAGTGTCTAGTCATTATCAGGGAACACCACTTTAGTTCCCATTGTCAGTAAGTGTAGTACAACAGCTGCAGACAGGCGAAGTATTATTAGATTGAGTTTCCACCTGCTGTCAGCACTGCCAACTAGTCTGTAAACTGGTGGAATTTCTTCACAGTTTAATAACAATGTAATATTTTTTATCTTATAAAAGATTGCAGGAATGATGTTAATTTAATGACTTGAAACATCACTATCCTTTCCATGATATATGTGCATACATAGATCCACTTTGACTACTTTGGGGTTGTTATTAGAAGTAAGACACTTAACTGTCTTTTAATAATTTGATTGCAGTAAGTTAAACAAGTATTGGAAGGATTGTGTGAGAAATTTTATAACGTGTTTGGAATAAAAGTTAAACTTTTACAAGAAATAATAATTAATAAGGCCAGTTTTGAACCTCTCAGACGGCAATTTCTTCTGAGACCAGTTTATGACGTATTGCCATCACCAGCCAACTTTCAACTAACAGGTAGAATATCCTTGACAACCCTGAGTGTCCACCGTACAAAAGATATTAGGTACCTTAGAATATCTGCTCTAACACAGCCCTTACACGTGAAGACATGACTCTGTTCTCAGGGTACTTGCAGACACCCTTGAAAGAGATAGAAGGGAAAAGTAAAAAAAGTCATGGCCAAAGTCTCGTAATGCACCCAATGTCGTTTCATTTCTGTGGCCAAGGGAGACAACCTCATCAACCAGGACAACATCGAACATCCTGCCCCAAACAAATAACTGGGAAATGAGAACTCATGCAGGAAACTTTTACCCGGTGATTCCTCCCGAATCTGTGCGCAGAATGTTCAGATCCTTGGGAATTATTGAAAAGGACAGGAAATCCTCAGCCTACAGGCTTGGATAGCTGAGAGGGTGTCCAGCTGGTTCTGGAGCAAAGAAGAGCAAGAGAGCTGGAGACCTTTTACATCCGGGTAGTGTGCGTCACTGCCGATCTGCCATCCGTGTAAGGGGAGGGTCCAGCACTTAAAAGATCGAATCCCTCCGGATGGAACCCAGCTCAGTATTCGTCATCACAAATGGAATAAATTTGTATTTAAAGATTGTCAATAAATAATGTCTTTGTACAAAAAAATGTTTCAGTACAAGGACAATTATTACATTCTCTTTTCTATTCTTTATATAAACGTCCCCTAGCTTGTATTCATTTCAGGCTCATCGACGATGCAAATCATTCTTTTAGATACTTCTTGTCTAGCTTTAAGCCATTTTTGTGTTTCCAATCGATTAATACAGCAACACATCAACCGAAAGAAAATGCAGTAAAAGTGTCCTGTGCAACTGTTTGGTTTAGTACAACAATCTCGCACTCAAATTCATTGGTTGATAGATAAAATGTCGAACAATTGGAGTACGGCGAAGGCAAAAACAGCTTGCTCATTTAGAACCAAATCTGATTACGCGAAATCTATCTGTATCTTAAGAGCTGCATACCAGTTGGATTATTATAGCTGAACAAAATAAAGAAATAAATGTGTTTTTCGTAATATAGCTATCCTATCCTGTGGATTAATTGTGATGGAAAGGTGTGACAGGAGTTGACAATAAGACCTAGATGGTAGATGTCTATTGGTAGTAATTCCAGGAAAAGTCATTTGGTTGGCGCTTAGTTTGTTCTTGGAACTCGTACCTTGCATTACAAACACTTCGTTATTGCGTGATCTGATGTCCGTCACCTTTGGTTTTAAATTGTATTCTAATGTACGATTTTTATGTAGTTCCTTGTTGGAATAAAAATGCGTATGTTTCAAAATTGGTTGATACATTTAAAATAAAGTAGATGGATCGCAGACGTCTTTGATAGTTAGGATTATCTGCCCCTAGCTTAGATCTGTTCTGAAGAAAGCTAGGAACTGTCTTCTTTGTTTCGTAAAATGTTTCTACTTTGTTTAAATACATTTTATCTTTTATAAAATTCTTTAAATTATCAACTGCTGAATATTATCGACGAATTATCTTCTAAAGTTATGCATTGATTTTAATTCACATATAATAAAAAACTGTTACGGATAAAGTAAATCAACAAACCTTTCAGCGGTTCTATGGCTTGAAACTGCAGCTTAAAGAAGACGTTTGGATATAGCATTCCTTGAACTCATACATACTGTAAACGGTGAATTTGTAAAACTTTTTGCAATCTTGTATTTGCCAAGTTAATTTACATCGTAAAGGTGTCGTGTTTGTTATCCGAGTAGATCATAAACAGATTTCTTTGTCTTGTTGTTTAAACAATGTTTGTTATAAAACATGTATCAGCTGACTTGCAGGTGAGAGGCAGTGTGCTAGAAAAGTTCGTCTTTCTTGTTCTTGTTAAATTTAAATGGAAATCTTGTAGCGGTGTTTGTTATTGCATGGCAGTTTGGAGGAAAATACGCAGAAAGAAGTTTGGTACAAGAGTTTATTGTATACCCTAAACTAAAGCTCTAGACACATTCAAGTTAGCTCGTTGATAAAGTTGTTTTGTCGTTTAATAATCCGGTTCTGCAAGCAAATGTAGTCTTATAGTTACAAACGTCTTAGCATATTTACTGTAAGTATATTAATTACAATGCAAATATTTATGTTTTCCAGACGAATACTAAGAGTGGTTATGTAAATATGAAAGTTTTTTTCTGAGAATATAAATATATATATTCATCTTTGTTCTTCATACAGGATTCGGTTAGGGTTTCATTAGCCATAATAACGAAATGGCAATAAGAGATTGTGAGTGGGGGAAGCTTGTGGCCACTAACGTAGAACACAATTATTACCTCACATTTAAGATCAACCACAAACGCGCGTTGCAGACTTTGTAATTTACAATAGCATCAAAGTTGCTACTCAAACACGGTCATAATGTTTAAAGTATTTTTAAAACGCTATAAATATAAACCTATTGTTCTATATTCTTTAACAGTATTGTCTTTAAATTAAATTTAAACATATCTTGATACACAGGCAACCTTAGGGTTAAAGTCAACGTCATTTATAGTAAAACTTTAAAATAATAAACAAAACAAGTTAAAATTAAAAGTACCAAACACAGATTCTGATACACATAGTTTGATTATTACAAGATGAAATGGAAATGATGTACAACAAAATGAGTGTCGATATATCTTTTATGTGAAGCTTCCAGAATTTATTGTCAATGCGGGACAATTTAGAAAGGAATCGAAGATAGCCGCCTTTTCTGCGAGAAGTACTAAAATCCTGCATAAATAACTATGCCTTTGCTCAAAGATTGATTGAAAAATCAATTTAAGGCAAAATAATTTAAAACAACAACAACAACAAATAATGTGCACCATAAACCTCTTGTTTCTCTTCCGAACATGGTTTTGCAAGAATATAATGGCGTGAATCCGTTTATAGAAAACATGTTAAGGTGCCTTTAAGGCATATTAATCATCGTATTGCATTTTCCATATTGGTTTAAATGAGATGGTTTAAAATAAATAACAGAAAACTTATACGATACATTTATGAGCTATAAATATGCAACACGGTGGGCGGAAAGACAAGAAGCTCGCACAAAAACACAATAAAAGGAAAACAAATGCGTGGTATTGGTATATGATTTGGACTAAGGACCTCATATTTGACATTTGTTTCCTAATTTTGCTACTGACTTTTGGACGAAACATTTGAATTTTTGTTGCACATAATTTTATGCCAATTACGGATTTCAACAGGATCTTAGTTTTTTTGGATCGAAGTCGGGACCAAGGATTTGTTAGGGTCATTTATCTGTCATACAATTATATCATTTTTTATTTTTATTTTGTGCAATTACAATGATAACATGAAGTCTTGATAAGATTTTAAGACATTTTGGAAAAAAAGAAATAAGAAGGTATTAGACTCGTGGATCTACATGTCAAAATTTTTACTCAATCTATCAATCTATCAATAGTTCTAATATAGTATAAACGAAAAACACAACAACAATAAGTTGACCGATAATGTCATAATTTTGACTGAAGTAATTATATAAAAGATGCGCGTTTTCGATTTTAACATGCATCACAAAGACAGTGTCTTCACCTCGCTGCGTGTCCTCAATATTTGTCAGCCCTCATTCAAAAGATTTTACCGTTAATGCTTTCATCCAATAGAGACAATGGTATTGTGTATTCGGAAAAGTAACCATTGAGAGACGTCCAGACACTGAAATATCTTATGCAGTGGGCAGATCTCTTATTTACAACCCTGTTTTCTGCAACCATTACTACTTTTCTATACATAAAACATTAAAGAAGTAAACATTTTCACAATTGTACCTTGCAGAAACGCATTATTCCCACAGAAATATGATCATCACACGATGGACGTTATTTAAGAATATCATTTTATCTTTCCATTCGATTTACAAAGCGATTTTCTTTTCTAAGATCCATGTTGCTTACAAAGTACTTTTAAATGATGACATACAAAGCCTATAAATACTTCTTGTTTTTGCCTATTGCCTAAGTATTTCGATCGGTAATACTACCTTTACACAATTATCGAATTAGTTTGCATTATTGTAATTATGTACGAGGCGTTGTGGAAAATTGCGACAGATAGGTTTATTAGCTTGTGACTTCTCTAGATGCGATACACTATCACAGTAAGCTAAAAACCAGCAATTCTTCAGGCCAAACAAATTAATTGAAACCATAGAAATAGGTAAGTTTGTAAGAAGTACATTAAATGTCATTTTCTTTTACAAATATTCCTTGTGACGACTGTGTGATGTAAAAAACAACAACATATAGATATTTGTCCTTCATAATTGTGACTCCAAAACAGAAATATCGATTACACCGCTTCCATTTATATATCAAATCCAATATTATTGTTTCCTGACAGTTGCACACTTGCGCAGAACAATGCAGCTTTTGTTGTCTATGTATTTTAAATGATATTTAACGCATGCTTTTCTGTCACTTACGTCGACAATATCATGACTTGTTAGAAGTGTGTATCCACAGTCCTCAAACCAGCTCTTTAATTTGAAAGAATATTTGGGGATCGTTTTAATATAATATATTTCGGGGATCGTTTACAACAATTTGAAAGCTAAATAGACACTAAATTTGATTTTTTATGTCATTTACTAGTTATTATTATATGTCCTAAAATTCTGTCCTAATTTTTTTTTAAACTGTTTTCACTTGAGATACTGTTTTGTTGCCGAGGATTTATAATAATATCTGCATTTTTTATAGTCCACCACAATTAGTGTTGTTTTGTTTAACTTCTGAACAAGGTTCTTACTAAAGGTTGGTGATATATACTTTATTTATAATGTATGTCATTAAGAAAACCATCTAGTTAGTAGGAGGTTGGAGGGCTTCACAAACGAAACCAAGCCTCAACCGATCCTTTAGCCAACTGACACTTTCATGGCGATAATTATTACTTTTTTGTCTGTGCGTGCAATGTCTCGTTTCAGTGTTTTATTCTCACATTTGCATTAGCTTGTTTGTGCATTTGTTCTGCTGTGGCTTAAATGTTAATATTTCTAGTACTCATATAACAGTTTCATCTTTTCCTGTTGACAAAGTCCACGATATTCTCTACCACGAGCACAAAAGAAGTTTTTATTTTTTGGAGAACATGCTTCAGTAGTGTAAATAGTTTTGTCGTTTTGTTTTATGCGTGTTATTTTCATAATGTTTATTTTCTTTTCGTCAATAAAACATTTATACTGTTTGATGTAACCTTAAAATTATATATTCAGACTTTTTTGCCTACTGGTTTTCAGAAAACGGCCTTTTGGAGCATATTATTATAATTTTCTGCCAAAGCGAAACATAAGTTGATCGGCGTATCATAAAACATATTCAGATATTATTAAATAATACAAAATTCAAGCAATCAAATCTGACAGAATTACTCATTCGCAAGACTAATATGTTTGCTTTTCTCCACTGTCAAAAAGATCAAGAACATGGTATATTGCGTTCTAGAAATATCGCAATACTTTTCATGTTTACCCATTATGTCATACCTAACCTACGTTTGTGATTAATATTATTATCGTTCATATATAATCATTTTATTGAATTACGAAGTAATATACTTTTTGCGGATTGTGACGTCTATTGCATAATCAGATATATTTCTATTCTGTAAAAGATTAATTTAATCAACTTGGAGTTCCTGTAAAAAGGGGATGCTTCGAGAAACATTTAATACATAATTGGCAGCGTTTTTTTAAAAAAGGTTCATTTAGTAAGTTTTATAAGAACAGAGGACATGACATCATGTTTATGTCATATTAAAAAAGTCATTAGCTTGACTTGTAGTAGTACATTCAATTACAGTACAGTATATGTCTAGACCCAGAATAATTCTGTACATCTACATCACTGAGCGCTAGCTGGGAGTTTGCACTAGATGCTGCCAAGGGGCAGTCAGTGTAGTAATGTTTGTATCAACATTGTTGACTTTCTTATCTTACCGTGATTCATATTGTGATGTCCACAGCAAAACAACGATAAAGTTACCAAAGCTGATCTTGTACACTTCTTGCAAAAGTAACAATTCCTTAAAACCGGCTTCCACATTTTATTCACGGCTCACCAAGTAACATTTTATCGGTCTTTCTGCAATAGCTGTGATTTGTCGCCGTTGACTTCGATATGACATTTAACGTGTAACCATTTGGCATTTGTGTTTTGTTTTTTCATTTTTTCAACATTTTAAAACATTCCACAAATGTTAATCTTTCTTAATTAACGCTCTTGTATTCAAATGTTTTTTTCTCGATAGTCTGTTACGCCCACAAGTTTGTAATCCGAAAATTTAAACAATTCTATTTTAAAAAATAACTAAAATGTTAAAGAAGACGGAGAAGTAGAAGAAGAATAAAAAGAATAAAAAGAAGAAAAAAGAAGAAAAAGAAGGATTAGAATATTGATTACAATAATTAAAATTATACTTCGAATAATAATCATAAAAGGTATATAAAAGCCATTTAGCATTTAAAAACTAATTGTTTCTTTTATCATTTTTGATAACTGTCATTACTATTTTTGCCCAGGAAAACGCTTCTAAAATGATGTTTTCAAGGCGATTCGGGGATTTAATGAAATAACTTCGAAGTTATGTACGCCTACTGCTTTTAAAACTAATTCTAGTGCGAAATCCACAATTTGTTTCTTTTTAAATGGGCAGCTTTTAAATGGAATCATCCCAATAGAAATAAGAAAATTGGTATCGAAAGGTTACAGTTAGGTTGAGAATCGGATATACCCCGTTTCTCTCATGCTCTGGTACTTTCCAATAAAAAAGCTATGTAAAGATATTAAAAATTAAAAATAAGTATTCTCAATATCAAAACAACTATATGAAAAACTTAATTATTCTTATTCGCTGTTCCGATGCAGCAAACAATGAGATCAAAATTGCCTAGGTAAGTTACACTTTCTTAAAGTAGCGACGGACTTGTAGAAGACGGAAACAGAAGTATTGATCAGCTATAATAAAGACGCTTTGGAAGAGGGCAATCAAGACAATGTATAAGATAAGACTAAAGGATCTTATTATCTCCACGTGACATCTAGACTTGTTAGACAATCTAAGAGAGTGTTAAAATGGGACGGAAAAGGAATTTCTTCCTAAAATTGATCAGAGACACAGCCGTTATCGTGTGTTTTGTTACATCCTATTAACGCATTTATTGTCATGTTGGAACAGAACAATTTGTCCTTTTTCGTTGTAGCTGCTTAACGTGACTGTTGACCTACTTACAGATCCTGACGCAAAAAAAAAACGCTCTTTGAAATAATTTCCAAATTTATGTTACAATCATGGGAACAAGACATGCATCAATAAGACAACGATATTTGCACATAACGTGTGCCAAATTCTGGTTGTTATCAGCGGCTTCTATTGTAGGCCACATTGTCAATAAATGTAATGCATCAGCATCCGATAGGCGAGGAAGTAGATAAAAGAGTCTCCACTGGGTGTCAGCTTTGCCCACGAGTCTGAAAATTGGTGGAATTTCTTCATAGTTTAATGAGAACTTAACAATTTACTGATATAACAAATATAAAAACGTCAAATAGCTTGTCATAATTTTAGCCTCACCGATGATGAAAATGTGCTCTAAAGATAGTTATCACAATCGATAAATACTTAGAGACCGAAAGAAAATGTTGTAAAAGTGTCCTGCTCAACTCTTTGTTTTCGTAACAATAAGAATATATGACAAAGTCCTATGAATAGGTAAATAAGAAAAGGTCCTATCAAAACTCTCACAGATATTTAAATTCTATCTACCAGTAGACAAAGGCAAACAAGGTAAATGCAAATGTGACAAAAACACAGAGACGAGACATTACACACATAAAGAAAAACCATCAGTTACCGCCTTGGAACGGTCAATCGGCAAAAGGGCCAACTGGGGTGCTTAAACCTGGTTTGTGGAGCGCTCCAACCTCGCACTACCTAAAGGTTTTTCTAGCAAACAAACAGTGTAAATAACAACATCCCGTCAAAGTGAAACAACTAACAGTAAGCAACTGCATCGGGAGTTAAAACAGATACAATGAACTTATATACATACATAACAACTAGCACCAAAATAAACTATAAACATATGTACAGTATGACTGTACAGTAGATAAAAGCCTCGGCAACGTAAAAACAAAACCCCAAACGAGAGATCAGTGAGCATTGCAACATATATCAAACTCTGAAAAGGTACAGGACAAAGGCACTTAACGTGCAAACCAATTGAAAAGTTAGAGCATTTTTTTAATCTAAAAGAGCAAACAATGTCGCACTCAAATTCTGTGGTTAATAAAATGCGGGAGAATTGGAGTACGATGAAGGCAAATCAACTTACTCATTTAGACCAAATTTGCTGCCGGGAGCTCTATCTGTACCATTAAGGGCAGCACTCTTTACAAAATGGATTGTTATACTTGTACAAAATAAAGACATAACATGCGTCTTTCGTAATATAGCAGTGTGGATTCATTGCGGTGGAAAGATGGGACATGAGTTGACAATTAAACCTAGATGGTCATTGTCTACAGGTTGTAGTTCTAGAAAAAGTCATTTGAATGGCGTTTTGTTTGTTCTTGGACCTCGTACCTTGCATAAAAGACAGTTATTTATTTCGTAATCTGATTTCCGCCATCTTTTGTTTTCAACTGTATTCTATTGTACACATTTTTGATGTAGTTCCTTGTTGGAATAAAATGCGCATTTTTCACAATTCTTGTCTGGTTGATACGTTTAAAATAGATTAGTTGGATTTCAGACATCTTTAATAGTTAGGATTATCTGCCCCTATCTAATTTAAATTCGAATGAATTATTTCTTTGTTTCGTATTTTTATTTCTATGTTTTAATACATTTAATATTTTACAAAGTTTCTTAAATTATAAACTCCTAAATATTATCGACGAATTATCTTCTAAGGCAGTGTATTAATTCTAAATCACATATAATAAAAGATTGTTATGAATAAGGTAAAACAGAATACCTTCCAGCAGTTCTTTGGCTTTAAACTGCAGCTCAGCGGAGACGTTTGGATCTTACATGAATGCATCCTTTTTATTTTCATTGTGAATTCCTCTCAAGGCGACAAAACATTCCCTGGGCTTATTTATACTGTTAACGATGAATTTGGACATTCTTTTAAAAAATGTTTATTTTAAAAAAAGTTATCAACTGACTTGCAGGTGAAAGACAGTGTGCTGGACAAGTTCGTCGTTCTTCTTTTTTATTAAATTTTTAATGGAAAACTTGCATTGGTGGTGGTTATTGCAATTTAGGGGGAAAACCGGTGAAAGAAGTTTGGTACAAGAGTTTATTGTATGCCATAAACAGAGCTCTAGAAAAGGTAAACCGCGTTTGTTAGGGTCATTTTTCTTTTATAGTAAAAGTATGACAGGAAAATCGAATGTTCTGAATACATTTTCATCAGTAGTAAGTAAATATTTGACTCAGAATTATCGACGTTCTTCTGTGAATAAAAAACAACAACATTAAGTATTGATGAGATATTTTATGGCCGATATCTTTGGAAAGGAAATAAGAAGGAATTAGACATAGTAATCTCATTATTTCCAACTGGATTCATTAGGATCTAGACATGTCAGCAATCTATTAATACTTATGAGAAAGGACATTGATGTTAACGCCGAATCGAAATATATACTCTCCGGGTTTATCACTTGTCTGTTAATTTCTTAATAATTTTATTTATAGTAGAAACAAAAAAAAAAAAACAGTAAAAAATCAGTGAATGTCTGAACTTGTACAACATCACTTTTGCCTTTTGCCGACTGACCGTTCCAAGGCGGTAACTGATGGTTTTTCTGTTTGTGTGTTATGTCTCGTCTCTGTGTCTTTTGTCACATTTATATTTACCCTGTTTGCTATTGTCTAGGGGTAGATTAAATTTAGATATCTGTGGAAATTTTGATAAGACCTTTTCTTATTTACATATTTATTTATTTCTTATCAATGTTATTATAGCAAAAGTGCGTATTCGTTTATTAACATACATCATACAAACTGTCTGTTTGTCTCGCTGCATATCCTGTACTGCTGTTATGAAAAAGCCCTCATTCAAAATATGTTTTTCATTCAGTAATGACAATTGCAATGTGAATATACTATTATGAATTAACTATTGATATATAATTTTTTTATCGATAACCATAAACAAACGTTCCGTTAAAATGCCTGATTCTCTATGCAGATCACTTTCTTGATAATAAGAAGTCCTGTTTACAGCTAACACTTCTAGTTTTCTATTCATAAAACATTAATTAAGTTTGAATGTAAGCATTTTCATAATATTATCTTGCAAATATTGCATTTTGCCTAAAAAATTCCATCAGCAATACTGCTTTTAGGCAAATATCGAATAAGTTGGCTTTATTGTAAACATGTAGGAAGCATTGTAGTTGATTGCGACTAAAGCAAGATGTTTTATTATTTTGTGACTTCTCTTGATGCGATATACATGTACCATCAACGAAAAAGCAATCTTCTTCGGACCAAACAAATTTGTCAAAACATAAGAAGTGCGTATTTACTCGAAGAACCACTTTAAATGTCAAGCTCTAGGTTTTGCAATTTGTGTCAGTATGCTCCTTGTGCTGACTGTGTGATTTCAAATGGCTTTTATGATAATAATTCCCCAAAAGGAAATATCGATTGCGCAGCTTCCATTTATATATCAAATCCAATACCACACAGGCTTATTGTTTCCAGTTGCACAGAACAATATTGTCTAAGTATTTAAGTATTTTAAATGACATTTAACGTCATCTTCTCAGTTACGTTTACAATATCTTGGCTTGTTAACAGTGTGTAACCATAGGCCTCAGAAAATATCGTATATTCCAATTGGAACATCAACCGGAAAACTATAATTTTTTACTGCTTTTATCGTATTACGCCATTAAATATTGATTATAAGTTATCGTTTGGGCTGTTTTATATTAGCTTTTATCAATTAAGAAACTGTTTTGTTACCGAGGCAATTATCTCAAAAACATACTTACACATTTTAATAGTTCATAACTATTAGTAAATATTGTAACTCCCGATGCAGGTGCGCATTGCAAGTTGTCTCACATTGTTGGGATATATTTGATTTTCAGTGTATGATTATGCGAAAAACTCTAGAAAGTATGAGGCTGGAACACTTCATTAGCCTCGTTAAAGCACCACAGTCGGTCCTTTTGCTAACTGAACGTTCCAAGGCGATAAATGTTGGGGTTTTATCTATGCGTGCAGTGTTTTGTCACATTAACATTAGCTTATTTGTGCCTGCGTTCAACAGAAATTAAAATTCTAATATCTGTGGTAGTTTTCATGGGACTGTTTCATACTTTTGGACTGGAAAATCTTTTGAGGTTAGAGCTCTGTAAAACCGGTTTAAGCACCCCAGTCGGTCCATATTGTCGACTGACCGTTCCAAGGCGGTAACTGTCGGGTTTGCTCTATTCGTTAAATGACTCATTACAAATTTGTTCTTACTTTTCGCTTGGCTTGCATGAGAAATACCTTTGTTCTGTGCCTTTTCAGAGTTTGGAATATGTTGCAATGCTCATAGGACTTTGTCATATATTCTTATCTATCACGATCATTTGTAAAATGACAAAGACGTTTTTACTTTTCGGAGAACATTCTTAAGTAGTGTTAAATAGTCAACAGAAAATATCGATGATTGCTAAATTATTTACAACTTTCTACAAGTCTAAGCTTCTTTGCATGTGTACATCTGCATCATTGAACGCTAGCTGGGAGTTATCCAATTTGCAGTACATTCTGCCAAGGGGCGGTTAAGTGTATTACTGTTGTTGTTTTTATCAACATTTTTGACTTCAAGTGATTCATACTGAGATGACCACTGCAAAACAACGATAAAGTTACTAAAGCTGTGCTTGTACTTTTCATGCGACTGTCTTCTTGAGAAAATAGTAATTGTTATTAAACTGTGTTCCACATCTTATTCACGGCTAAAAAAAAATAACATTCTAACGGTCGTTCTGCAATAGTGCAATTGGTCGCCATTGAGTGATTTTGATATGACATTTAACGTGTAACCTTTTGACATTTGTTTTTTTCTCAATTATTTCAATAATTTATAAAGCTCCACAAATGCTAGTCTCTCTTAAGCCGGCTCTTGTATTCAAATGTATTTTCTCGACAGTCTGCTACGCCCACAAGTTCGAATCAGACAATAATCTAAACAGTTGTAATTTTAAAAATTACTAAAAACTTTAAACGGAAATGTCTGAGATAGTAATACTTCTAATAGTAATAATTAGAAGAAAAAGAAGAAGAAGAAAATGGTGATGATGATGAAGAATATTGATTACAATAATAACTCAAATAATAACCATAAAAGAACTATAAAAGCTATTTCACATTTTAAACGACTAAACATTTTGTGTTCCTTTTATCGTTTTTGGCAAATGCCATTTCTATTGTTCGATTCGGAATAGGATTCTAAAACAATATTTTTAAGCCGACTAGAAAAATTAATAAAATAATCATAATAATAGAAACAAGTAAATGGGTATCGGCAGTTTACAGTTAGGCTGGGAATTGGAAAAACTTGTTTCTCTGACGCTCCGATTCTATCCATAAGAAACCATGTAAAGATAATGCATGCGTAAATTTATTTAAACTTATAATATTTTAAAATAAATATTCTCAATATGAAATGTAACGTTATGTTTACCTAATTATTCTAATTCACTGTTAGGATGAAGGGTCCAATGAGATTAAACTTGCCTACGTAAGTTAAACTTTCTTAAATTAGCGACGGATTATGGTAGACGACGGAACCAGAAGTATTGATCAACTCTAATAAAGACGACTTGGAAGAGGGGAATTAAGAAAATATACAAGACTAGAGGATCTTATTATCTCCACGTGACATCTAGACTTGTCAGTCAACCTAAGAGAGTGTTAAAATGGGACGGAAAAGAAATTGATCAGAGTCACAGTGCATTATCGTATGTCTTGTTGCATCTCATCTATACATTTATTGTCATGTTGGCACAACGCAAGGTGTCTTCTTTCTTTGAAATTGTTTAACTTCATTGTTGACCTACGTACAGGTGCTGACGCAAGGTCAGTTTGGATGAATTTTTAAGCGACGCTCTTTGAAAAATAATTCAATTTCCGCTTGCACTCATCAATTATACAACGATATTTACACATAGCGTGTACCAGTTTGTTGTTGTTATCAGCGGATATTATTGAACGCCACATGGTCAGTAAGTGTAGTACAACAGCAGACATGCGATGAATAAGTAGAACGAGTCTCCACTTGCTGTCAGCGCTGCCCACAAGTCTGAATAAATCGTGGAATTTCTTCATAGTTTACTAACAATGTAACCCTTTATAATTTGCAGTAAATATGTTAACTGATCGATTTTTAAGATCATTATTCGTTCCAGATTGGGTTAATATCCCATAAATAAATCCCGGTACACTTTAGACTAGTTTGTGTTAAAAGATATGGCATTTAACTTTTAATAATGTATGAATGCAATTAGCTAAGCAGGTAGTTGCAGAATTTTATATAACGTATTTTTATGTTTGGTTGTAACTTTAAAAATAGAGTTCTGTTGTCTGTTCTTGGACCGCGTACCTTGCATAAATGCCAATTTGGTAATGTGTAATCTGATTTCCGGCATGTTTTGTTGTAGACTGTGTTCTAATCTACACATTATTGACGTGGTGCCTTGAAATTTTATTTCTGGTTGTAACATTTAAAACAGAGAAGTTGGATTACAGACCTCTTTGATAGTTAGTATTATCTGACCCTTATTAAGCTATATTCAGATGGAAGCCGGGAACTATCTTCTATGTTTCGTAAATAAAAATTCGTGTCTTTTGTTTTAATACATTTATCTTTTACAAATCTTATCATATTATAAACTAAATATTGTCGACGAATTATTTTCTTCTAAGGTAATGTATTAATTTTAAATCACATATAATAAAAGACTGTTATGGATAAGGTAAACCACCGAAAATTGCAGCGGTTATATGGCATTAAGATACAGCTCAGCTGAGACGTTTGAATCTTACATAAATGCGTCCTTGTTTTCTTCTTGTGGATTCCTCTCAATGCGTCATAACATTCCCTGAAGTCATTTATACGGATAACGTTGAATTTCAACAACTTTTTGCTATCTTTGCCAAGTTAATTAAAATTGTAAAAGTGCGTCTTCCTTTATACAAGCACATCATGACGGTTTTCTTTGTCTTGTTATAAAGCAGTTATCAATTTACTTGCAAAATGCAAGATAGTGTGCTTGGAAAGTTCGTCTTTCTTGTTTTTCATACAATTTTTAATGAAAAACTTTTAGCTGTGGTGGTAATTTCATTGTAATTTGGAGAGAAAACCGCTGAAGTTCGGTACAAGAGTTAATTGTAAGCAAAGCAAATAAAGTTAAATACTTACAAACGTCTTAGCAGATTTACTGTAAGTATATTGCCTACATTGCAGATATGCATTATCTTTCGACGAATATTGAAAAGTGGTTATGTAAATATGGACGCTTTTCCTAGAATAAAAGTATATATTTATCTGTGTTGGCAGTGCACTTTTTGATTGGGGTTTTATTGACCGTAGCAGCAAAGTGGGAATAAGAGATGCGGGTGGGGGAGGGCTGATGGTCACTAACGTAGTACACAACGATTGGAGGAAACAAACGCAACTATGACAATAGACAATAATAATATCTTAAACTTTCCTAAAGAAGTAGTCAGTTATTTCTACCAACTGAAATAAGGAACTGATATCCTCATTTACAGAGGTTTTTTTTATTTTATTTTTTATAAAAAACGCGTCCTTGAAATATATGGTATGCTGTAAAACGTTAATGTTAACCATTTTTGACCTCCGTTTTCCGATGTTTCTTTGTAAATTATCTATATTTTAGCAAGCTTTCGTTCTTTAAGAAATTGCAAAATATTCACAAAAGTTATGAGAAATGCAACATATGCTTCAAAAATAACTAGCACTACACAATGTCGCAAACATGCAAGCTTAAATAAAAGTTAAAAAATCTGTAACGAGACATTACGCAAATAAAAAACAAAGCAATAACCAGTAACTGCCTTATAACGGTCAGTCAGCAAAAGGACTCACTATGGTGTTGAAACCGTTTTACGGAGCTGTTACTGTATATACTAAAAGGTTATGAAGACCGGCTAAAACGTGTTTTATCAACGTTGCTCGATATTTAATCAAAGCGACGAGACTGACGTATCTTTATGCGGTGTTTAAGCAAATAATTCGTCCAAATAAAGGCGGTTATTTGTAGAACACGATCTGTAGTTCACACGATAGATTGGCTAAAGGCGCATAATCTTTTTTCCATAAATAGTTTTAATCACGATTTCATATGACGTATTTTACTTTCCAGATAGTATCCAGATATATATTTATATCTGTGTGTGTGTGTGTGTGTGTGTGTGTGTGTGTGTGTGTGTGTGTGTGTGTGTGTGTGTGTGTGTGTGTGTGTGTGTGTGTGTGTGTGTGTGTGCGTGTGTGTGTGTGTGTGTCATTGATCACAGTCAATTGTATTTTTATAAGATAGTATGTAACCACAAAATTAGTATCAAGACTTTGCTAGCCAGCATGCAAATAATATGCAATTAGTCGTAAAGTCTGGTGTTCATTTTCGACAATACCTTACAAAACAAAGCATCTCAGGTCGTAGAAGAAGGAGCGAGGAAAGAAAGGATGAAACATAAAAGTCTCGGGGATCAGAAAAGAAAACATAATACGACAAAAAAAGAGACCCTCAAAATTAAACTTAAGCAAATTCGCCCATTCACGCCAGTAGGCGGCTACTCGACCGATTGATCCTTACGACTGTTTGACGTTTTTCTAAAGGCTATAAAGAATTTCATTTGATAGTTCTATGACACTGTGTGTGATAATTGCAGACCTATTTAAACAACATATTTTACTCCTTGGCAGAACTACCTCACAAGAAACTGGACTTTAAGGTTCAGCTCCCTTCACCGGTGTGTGAGCGAAACACACACAACCTTGCAAAAAAATGTTTTCTTTTCCTATTCGCTAAATGACTTCAAACAGCTCCTTTTGGTATTTCTATGACCCCTTGTGTGATACATTGCCAACATTTTTTAACAAAATATTTCACTCGGCAAAACGTCCTCACAAAGCACATTAACAGTGTTGTAAAACCTTGTTTTGCGGTGTTCCTGACCTCACAAATGCCATGATATTTTGTGTCAATATCACACAGAAATGTCGCGGCGATTCGTTTGCAAAGTTTCTGAAGGAGCATAAAAACTTTTGACATTTTTCATCCACTTTTTACGATGTCTATTTTCAAAAAACAACATCTGATGTTTATGGCTCTTAATTTGACTTAAGTACACAATAGCAATATGTAATCAGAAACTGGTTCGCGTCATCAGGAATAAGATAAAAATGGATTAACATTACTTGATAAATATTTCAAAACAATGTTAAGAAGCAAAAAATCAATTAATTATAAAAGACAAACCAGAAGCTGCGATGCTGTGATGGCAACACCTTTCGTGGGAAAACATCTACGAACATTTTGTAAGATATTTTTATCTTAAGAATAACGACTTGTAAAACTGTAAAAAACAGTTAATCGAAGTATTAGCACCAGTTCAAACAAACTTTTAAGATGAAAATTTATTAAACTGCCAATTTTACACGGGCTGATCTCTTTGATTTCTCGTCTATTTGTGTCATTTTTATTAAGAGCTGTGCAATATTCTTTTATTGTATACTGAAGGAAAACAGTTTAGCAAGTTTTTTTAAGACTTTTCGTCTATACATCAATGTGACTTAAACGTTTCCGTATTGTTCAATTGTGCCCATCAATTGACAACACGATTTCCCCCTTTTTTAATCTACACCATTATGAAACGTAACTTTCACGAAAATCCCGTGCAGTATGTGCACAGCAAAACGGACGATCTTCCGCGGGTCACAAAGTTACCTACATGTAGGAGTTAATCCTATCTAAACTTTGGACATTGGACTTTGGTTCTTCAATTCCATCTTCACATGAACAGGATGCTACAACCATCTATTCGTCTCTGGTTTCCATTATTCAGAAAGTCAATTTTATTTTAAGTCAACCATTTTTGTGTAGTTTTTTTAAATCGAAATGATACCATATTCTTTTCTAAACACTTTGTGCACATTATTTTTCAATGACGTCACTACTTTTGTCATAACTTATAGGAAATATCAGCGCTTGGACATTTTGTATTCAAATAGATCGTTTTTTTTTCATTGCTTGCATTTGAGAAACTCGTCAGGAAGTGCGAGGTTAGAGCTCTGTAAAACCGGTTTAAGCACCCCAGTCGGTCCATATTGCCGACTGACCGTTCCAAGGCGGTAACTGTAGGGTTTGCTCTTTTCGTTAAATGACTCATCAAAAATTTGTTCTTAATTTTCGCTTTACTGGCATGTGAAATACCTTTGTTCTGTGCCTTTTCAGAGTTTGGTACATGCTGCAAGGCTAATAGGACTTTGTTATATATTCTTATTGCTAAACTTTTTTCCTTCAGTATTGATATTTAACATGCCCCCACACAGTTCTATAATGATTTGTACACGGGCATAATACGTCTACTTTTTCCAAACAGAAATTGATTTGATAGAAAAGAAAATGTAATACCAACTTTCAAAGCAAAAAAGAAAATATGCGTCCTTATTGATCGTACATAACAGTTACAAAATCAGAAGTTATTTATACTCGAAAAATCATTTAGATATTCTTTCTACGTTCTGCAGGTAACGTAAATAATCACGTGGACACACTTGATGTTTCTGACCAAATATTTAAAAGGAGAGGTGTGTTACGTCAGCTATGAAGTGGATATTTTTATATCATTATTCAAAGCTTTTCCAAATTTATGTGTGACATATTAAAAAAGGTGAAGCTAGATGTTCCAGATAAACACATTTTAATGAAATACACTGTATCATTTCGACAATTTTTAATTTCATAGAAAATAGAAAAGAAATATTGAAAAGATTAATCTTTGCTTATCATGATCATTATGGCGACGTCCAGCTAATTATTGGTGGCGGAAGACCCCTGCCTGAGTAGAACGACGAACCATCGCAGGTTAGCTCGCTCAGACCAGGGACCGGGTCTCGAATCCATGTAGTGAGGGGCCGAGGAGTTATAAGTCAGCGACTTTAACCACTCGGCCACGGTCGGCCCCCCAAAAAATGAAAGTCAAAGTTGCATACGAACGTATTTGTACATCATATCAGAGACAGGTTATTGTTAACTACAAAACATCAGAAGTATTGATCGAATGCTCTAAAAAGGACAAGTTTCAAAAGAAAATAATGTGACTTCAAAATAATACCAGAGAATTTTTGTTGTTGTCTCGACGTGACTTCATTCAGATCCGAACTTGCCACTCAATCTACAAGATAATACTGACGTCAAGATGTCAATTTTAAAAGACCGACGGAGAATCAATTAATTTCGTTAGCATTGTACTCCTTTATATGTTTTAATAAGACACACGTTTCGGTAAATATTTCTGCATGTGAGTTACATAGGATCGAAACAAGAACTCAGTGTAAATAATTTGAGTGACAACAGGAGTGAAAGGGAATTATGTTTATGTCAGTTGAATCAACAATTGATAGGTGTCTTAATTTTAATAATGACGCACTCAAAGCTAAGCTGAAGGACCAAAGGGCAAATAGTGGTAGTGATATTGCTTACTTCAGTTTTTGTTAATTTCCACCAAGGCGGAGATCGGCATTGCTTTGAACCTTCATCATTAATCATGATAATAATTCGTGATTCAGCTTGATTCATTATGACGGAATTGTGTTAAAGCGGCATTACAAACTAGTTGACTGCAATTTATTTTATTTAAAAAGATCTGTTTTCATTGCTTGCATTTGAGAAACCCCTCAGGAAGTACATGGTTAGAGCTCTGTAAAACCGGTTTAAGCACCCGAGTCGGTACCTTTTGCCGACTGATCGTTCCAAGGCGGTAACTGTTGTGTCTGCTCTATTTTCTTGATGGCTCATCACAGATTTGTTCTTACTTTTATATTTTCCTTTCATATGAACTCGTTCATCCTGTGCCTTTTCAAAACTGTTATAGGTTACAATGCTCATAGGACTTTCTCATATTTCTTTATTCATAAAAGTGCGATGATGGAGTTCCAAAAACCGTTTGAAGTACACTAGTCGGTACTTTTGCCGACGGGTCGCTCCAAGTGGTAACTAATGTCAGTACTAGTCCAGTGATTGACATATGTTCGAGTTCCCATATGGCTTTGTTTATTGTTTTAGTCGGTGTAGTTATAGGTCAATAAGAAAAGGTCCTCTAAGAATTACCACAGATATGTAATTCTAAACTTCCTCTTGACAAAGGCAAACCGGGTAAATGTACAAGTGACAAAAGCCAAGAGACGAGACATAACCCACAAAAAGAAAAACCCTAACTTACAGTTTTACACAATCGTCATCTGTTGTCAACATTTATCTGTGCAATGAACATATTGGTTTGCCCGACCGGTCTTAATGGATTCACGGGCAGATAATTGGATTTCCCCAGTCTTTTAGCATAGCTTCTCTGTATTTTCATTCCATAGTGCATTAAGCAAAAAGAAGTCACGTCCCTTATAAAATTAGTAGCGTGTAAATTGTATAATTTCTATTAACATTTTCCGAGAGTTCAGATGTTTTAAATGTTTTACGTCTAGTCAAAATAAATCATTTATTCGCAAATCACACTGACTTGAAGCCGAAAATGAGCCATCTTTACGGTTATGTAATTTTATTGGTATAAGGACCGTTGCATTTTTTATTTGTTTAGACTTTAAATGTACAAAAGCATGTTGCTAATGTCGATAGAATGTCTCATTTCAAATTGCATGTTGGGATTTCGTTGTGAAAATCTGTTCTCAATGTCTTCTTTCTGATTAATTATGGACTTTTGGAATACACTAGACAAAAATAAGATATGACAAATAACAACCAGCATACAAAGATAATCCGATAAGCAGAATGTGATTTAACTGGTTAACTTTGATTGTCGCATAAAACATTAAGAAAGGTAATATAAAAAGGGTCGTCTGAAGGACTAAAGAAATGTAATTAACTTCTCGTGACTCCATTAGCCAATCAATATTCCGAAATCCAACGGTAAATGTTGACAGCAAAGAAATGTTTGCATGGCCAACAATATTAACCATAATCAAGTATTTGTCTATGATCATTTTGTGGAATTAAAGTACGTTGATACAAACCACAAACTCATCAGACTGTCCAAGTTGATTCCTAATGAAAATCTTTCTCTTTCGACTTTCCTCTGTACCAGCTAGCGAAAACTACAAATCATATAAACATAAAAAAGAATTTGTTGAATCAATCAATTCATCAAATATTTGTTAAACGAAATAACAGCTTGTTGCTCTGTCATGACAAATTTCGATAATATCGAATACATGCCCCTGTAAAATGTGTTCCATAATCAATGTTGAAATGAACTTGTTTGGCATGTAATAAATAAAAGGTGGTAACGCCATCGTAAAAAGGCGCTGTTTACTTACTTACAAATTCGCAAAATATTTTTATTAGGCTCCTTAAGCTTATCAACATGATATGTTGAACGGCATTCTTTTAAATCGTACTTGAGTATTATTATATTCATATATAAATATATGTTCATCTTTGCATCATACGCATTTTCTCTGCACACTTTAAAGTTCTGGAAACATGTTTATGATAGATTCGACAACTTCCTTTCTAAAAAGATTGTTTCAATGACATACTTGGCATAAGAAGTATAATAAGAACATTTCTTATTAAGACACTTTCGTAAAATAATTTATGCATGCTTCTTGCATAAACAGCATTAAGCCTAATAAGCATAGGTTTGGCGATGTATACAAACTTAATCAAAGTAAATAATCAAAATACTAATAAAAGCAATTACGAAATATAAGTTATTGACTTTGCTTTGACTTTGCTTTGTTAAAAAAGGCCTAACAATAATTAATACATGTTGAGATGTACTTGAAGAAAAATATTTTGCAAATAGCTTTGCATACAACAATACAATACTTATAACACTAGTGTGGTTTTCTCAATTTAAATCATTATTAACATGGGAAACACATAAAACACCACAAAATCTATAAAGATTAGAAAACTTAATTTAAACATTTTAACGTAAATAACCGAATAACGACTTAATTATGATATTCATAAGAAGTTTACTAATATATTTTCCCTAAACCAACGGTAAATTAAGTAACAGCAATTAAATAATAGAGCTTTCGCCGAAGTGGCTGTAGATTATCCGACGAGAAAGTAGCAATATTACATTTTGTTCAGATCTCATTCTACTATTGTCAGAAAAAAATGTTCCATTCAAGACACATGCTTTAAGTTTAAGTACGGAACATACTTGTACAAATAATGTTATATCGGATTAGTGTTGTTTGAGCAGAATATGGGGTCGTCTCCATAAATAATTCAAGGTAACTTTTTTCACGTGAACTTACCGAGTTTAATTTAACTATGAGAGAAAAATCAAAGATCCTTCCGTATGCTTGTCGGTTATATGTGCAAGATTTAATAGGTAATCTTAAGACATATTTCACAATTCCAATTTATGTCTTAGTTTAAACAATATAATTAGCTCAGACACTTTATCAACATGTAGCTCAATACAGTAGATCAAGCATGATAGTTTTTTTAAACGGGACTAAAATGTGTCACCAACACCAATAGCGTGCTAAGGTCAACCAGTCTACCTTCAATGGTCCAGTTATCTTGACATCCTTTGACTATTTAGGTAAAACTTTCAGTAAAAATTATTATAAACGTATTGTTTTTGATGAAGAGGCGTAAGACCTTAAAATCAAACAACACTCTTCAGTACCAGTATTCAGTATCTATACCACAATGAAGAAAATTCCAAACTTAAAATGGATATAAAATATGCTTTGATTGTCACATACAGTATTCTAACGTAGATACAGACATTGTTGGCTGAAAGACTGTGGATCATCTTGTGACTTCATTTAATCCACACGTGCAAATCAGGATGGCAAAACCGACAACCCTTGCCTAAGAAAACTCTTTGCATATCCAGTAGTATTCTATTAAGTATACATTAATAGTAGAAATAAATTCAGGTTAGCGCAAACTTTTCGATAATATTTCTTCCAACTTTATATATATAGATATTTAGAGATAATATATATATATAGATATATAAAAATAAATTAATAAATATAGATATCTATAGAATATATAGTATTATATAAATAATATATAGATATTATAGCTATATATATTATATATATAGAGTCTATATATAAAATATATTATATATATATCTATATATATATATCTATGATCTATATATATATATATATAATATCTTATAACGTTTCAACGTCGTTTTCTTTTCAATCATGACCACAAAAGAACTTGGCTTCAAGTTTTCACAATTGCAAATAAAGATTTATGAAAAGTTTTGTTTTATAACTACTTACCAGTTTATAAGCTGTGTAAAGGTAACAATATCATCGTGTTTTTAATTAAGTATGTATATTATATTTTATATCACATCTACAAAATACCAACCACATTTGTTATTTATAATTTATGACTAAAAACGAATATCTCAATATTTATATATATAATCCTATGTATACATGTACACAATGCTTCACTCTGCGGTAGTTCCAGACTTTATTAACATCAGCCTCGCCAATAATGCGTTTAAAGTAAACAGTGTTTGAACAAAATAATATTGAATAATCACGTGGTTTTGTTTGCACAGAAAGAGCGTTGCTTTCTTTTTTTACTTTGGACGTACTTAGAAATGCTAATCACGCTTTTACACCATCAACTTTCTTTTCAAACAATGAGCAACTGCAGCTACCACTGTAGGCTTTGCTATTAAAGTATAGTAACGAGCAGCATTTGTCCCACTAAAATGCGTGCAGATTTCTAAATGCATTGACAGGATGGGAAAGTGTTTTTGGTAATAAATAAATTGTAGTCAAGTTGCATTCATGAAGGAAAAAGGCATGTTCTTGTAAAAGCTAAACGGTATTATTTAATGCTGAGATTCGCAAAGACATTCAACTGTGTTTTTTTCAGTAATCGATGAAAACAACAATAAGAATATATGAAAAAGTCCTATGAGCATTGCAACATATACCAAACTACGAAAAGGCGCAGAAAAACGTATTTCACATGGAAGCCCAGCGAAAAGTAAGAACAAATTTGTGATTAGTCATTTAACGAGAAAAGTAAACCTGACAGTTACCGCCTTGTAACTGTCAGTCGGCAATATGGACCGACTGGCTAGCTTAAACCGGTTTTACAGAGCTCTAACCTCGCACTTCCTGACGAGTTTCCCAGATGCAAGCAATGAAAAGAAAACGATCTATTTGAATACAAAATGTCCAAGCGCTGATATTTTCTAAAAGTTATGACGAAAGTAGTGACGTCATTGAAAAATTATGTCGACATAGTGTTTTGAAAAGAATATGGTATTATTTCGATTTGAAAAGCTACACAAAAATGGTTGACTATAAATAAAATTAACTCATATATTTAGTTCATGTATTAGAAAAATATTTTGTGGTTTACTACAGGACGTGTGTTTTATTTTAAAAGGTCGATTTGCAATTTTGCCAAAGTAAGTTAACGGTGTTTAAACATTGTTCGATCTGATTATTTAATTATCAAAAAGTGAAAACCCTTTGGTGTCTAAGCTTTTTGTTTTTTTTGTTTTGCTTATTTATTGCTACAAAAAGATAAATAAAGTGTGCTAATGAAATACTCACCAACGCAGTATTTTATTACTAAATAATGTTTCTTATATTAATACATTGGTAATGGTATAAGGTCTCGGTAAAAATGCTTAACATGAAACTGTTTTATGTTAAATCAGCATTTCTTCTAAGCGTAGCCATACACCGTCGAAGTAATAACTCATCATGTGACACATCCTACCTCCATATTTATCAGAAGATATAACAGAAAGCCTTATTACTAACGCTCATTAAGTACCTCAGACAGATGCACTTTATTTCTATAAATTCAAACGCTAAAGGTATCGACGCAGAGCTAATAAAATTAAATATATCCCAATACAGTGCAATTCATTTAGTTACTTCTCCTGCTTTGAAGACTTAAAAAGCGACGAATCCGTCGTCACGTTTTGTCTTAATTGGCGTGCAGACTGCAAATTTGTGGCATTTCTACCGGATTTACGGGAAAAGGATAATTTACCTCTTTTGGTTATATGTAAAAAGTAAAGTCAGGTTTCTGCTCCATGTTTCTACTTAAATTCTTGAATGAATAAATCATGTTATTGTAAAAACTAATTGGTATAATTGAATTCTGAGATTCAACTGTCTTCTTCAGTAATGGATGAAAACAACAAGTTGATTGGAAAAATATTTTGTGATTTACAGAATATGTGTTTTATTTACAAAATATTTCTCTAATTTAAGTACAGTATCATTTAAACATTGTGCAGTTATAACTACCTAAGCAAGTGTAAAACTTTCTGGTGTGTAAGTTTTTATGGGATTATTTACCCTTACAAACACAAAAATCAATAAATGTATTGTATTATTAAATACTTACCAACTTATATATATATATATATATATATATATATATATATATATATATATATATATATATATATATATATATATATATATATATATATATATATACATCTATCTATCGGTCGAACCAGTAAAGGTTTAGGGTGAACTATTTATGTATACTGTGTATACTGATGTTCTTTTTAAATTTTATGTTTATGAATTTTAGATCTATACTTTAGGCTTGATAATACATTGCCTTGCTAGCTAAGAGCTTAGGATCAAGATATTAGTGTTTCCTCTATGCGTTTCAATAAAGAAATTTTCTCTTCAAATCATCTTCCCTATAAAGTCCATATTGCCATTAATTCTTTCATTATGTAAAAAATTTAAATATGATTTTGTAAGGTCAAGGAATCTGAAACAGAATGAAGCGATTGATTTTTGCAATGCAATGTTATTAAGAATACGCCAGATTACGATACCAAAAAAACATTATGAGATCTTTAAATTACATTGTTAGTTCTAAAGAAGCACCAACTGCCGCAAGATGATTTTATTTATTTTTAGAGAAACAAAACTGTAAGTTAATATATTGACAGCGTATGATACTTCAGTGCAGTTATGTCCAGAAGTCTGACAGAACCGAATAAGCTTCTCTCGATCCTAATAAAGATAGGCACTTGGCAAACAAAATGCAAATAAAAGCATTTGCTAATGAATGCAAAGACAAAAGTCTCAATCTTATCATAGTGTATCACAGTGTACCACAGATTATTGCATAATCTCTGCTGCTGATATATAGACCTTTTTCGAAAGTGAATTACCGCCTTTGGTAAATTGTCTCTCATTCGGAAAGCCCCTGTCGCTGGAAAGTACCGGTACATGATCTATGACCAGTATACTGTAAAATGGTGGACGACTTGGATATATCTTTAGCCCTCTTTCATAATCGTTTTACGGACTATAGTGTTTAATCGTATATTGCTGATGTTTTACACATTCAATATAAATGTGTGACTGTTACTTATCATCTGTAAACTCTAACAGCTAGAGGTGTCTGCAGACTGCATTGTGGTGGTGAAAAACCAAATTTTATCGGCTGAAATATAGGCATCAAACTATATAAAACCCATTCGTATTTTTAATTAATTGCGACACATTTTATCATTTACTTAATCATTTGATTATAAAGGCAGAATGTAAGTTTTTTCATTTGAGACACCAGGGAAATCTAACACGAAGAACACACCTGCCAGAAACTAATGACCATAACCTGCCCTCAGACGTTAAGGCTGCACAAACTCATGTAATTATATCCGTAGCAGTGAGTTAAATGTCAGAATATTTTCATCTTACGTTTTTTGAAAAAAAAAGAAACAAACAAAAAACAACATTGCTGTTGAACCAATTAAACGACGTTAACTTTATGTAAAATAGCCTGTTGCTCAAAATGTATGTCAAGTAGACGATTGCTTGTGTGCTCGTTGACAAATTCCAATTAAAAATTGAATTTAAAGTATATGTTTTTTGTTTGTCTTCCTTATGAAATGAAGAAGTATTTATAGATATATGTCATCGTCAAAGTAACGTTGACACATTTTTAGATGAACTATTTTACATTATATGACCATAATTTTATGTTGATTAAAAGAAAGTATTGAAACATTTTGATGTATAAAATTAATAACTTGAACAAAGTATTCATTATTTTCGAGACATTATTGAAATGACATCATCGCTTCTCGGACTATAAAATTTATTTCGATGATATTAATTTGGGGAACGATGCATTGCAATTAATAACATCTACCATCCTTCTTTTTTCAAACACAACAGGAGTACTTAGAATTACCAAATTTATTTGCAAATTTTAATCGACAGAAACCGACTTAAATGACTATCTTCCCCTGCAATATATTACAGCAAAGCAAAGCACCACCCGTAAGTGGCAGGTGCTCACTTTCTGCCCCTAATTGAAGTGTATTTAAGCGCAAATAACGATTCTTTCATAAAAACGCATATTGTATCCATCACTATATAGTTTTAAAAAAGAAGTTAAGCTTTGTTTTCAGTTATAACTGTCGATGTTATACCTAAAGGTGTCTAAGATCCTTGCGTCCTTAGATCTACTACAAACCTATTCAAAATAATCGCTAGCCTAAAATTAGACGCCATTGTATTCACGACAAATTTTGTTTTCTGTGTATTGAATAATCTGAATAGGTAAATAAGAAAAGGTCCTATCAAAATTTCCACAGATATTTAAATTTTATCTACCAGTAGACAAAGGCAAACATGGTAAATGTAAATGTGACAAAACACTAAGACGAGATATAACACACATGTAGAAAAAACATCAGTTACCGCCTTGGAACGGCCAATCAGATACAATGAACGTATATACATACATAATATCTTGTAATAAGATAAACTATCAACATATGTACAGTATGTACAGCAGATAAAAGCCTCGGCAATGTAAAAAGTCAAAAAGAGAGATTAGTTTGAAATAAAGCAGCCCAAGCGCTGATATTTTATAAGAACAAATAAAACAGCACAAGCGCTGATATATAATGAGATCAATTTAATTATGGCACACAATGCCATGACATCATGTGTCAAAAGTGTCAAAAGTGAAATGAAAAAAAATACGAAAGAAAACATCGAATTTTAGAAAACAATCTACCAGCAAAACAAAATGTTGTATTGTTAAGAGTTAATACGTAAAAAAATCATAAAAAGCCTAGGATTTAACCGCATTTGGCATATTATATATAAAAAGATTCCAAATATCCCGATGTTATACCTACTGTGCAATCTCACGTAAAGGGTATGGAGACTGCTCAAGTTGTATCACCTATATAGGGCACGAATGGAGAGATGAAGAGACAAGAATTCCAAGAGTAACTGTCCAATTATGGCTTTAAGTCACTGTTTTCATATAGTCTCAACGACCTGTCCGGTCATCGTGTAATTTTAAAGCAATGCAAGTTCTTGACTGTAAAAGGGCCAATTGCAAGCAATGCAATTCAATGAAGGATTCCCGGGTTGTAACCGTCTGCAATACAGTTTCTGATAAGTTTTGTAAAGTAGTCAGAAAAGTTATTGAGATTCTTAATTTTCTTTAACTTGTATAAAACATTTCCATAAAATGCAGGATGGGTTATGCCTTTCTGCATAAGTGTTTTCATACTGCTATTATACTTAGAAGCAATAAAACCATTGCGGTGAAAGAATGTTGAAAACGCCTTTCTTAATTTATGAAAACGAAAGCCTTGCTGTAACAGTTTAGAAGAAATAAACAGGTTTCTAGCATTGAAATCTTCTACTTTAGTACAAACTCGTGCAAACCTTGTAAGTTGTGATATGTAAATACCATAGGAGGTAGCACGAGGTGAATCACCATCAAGGTATGGATAATTCACAATACTGAAGTTGAATTCATCTCTCTTGTCATAGATTTTAGTAGAGACGTTGTCATTGGAAATATTGATCTCAATGTCTAGAAATGCTGCAATTAAATGCCAGTTATTTGCTTTATTAAGGGTAAGTTCTGGAGGGTAAATCAGATGGATCATTTGAGAAAAGAAAGGATTATCTATAGTTAGAATATCGTCAAGATAGCGTGACGTTAAATTGAAAGCCTCTATAATGTGGCTTTGGTTTGAAGGGGATAAAGTTAACATGAAATCACGTTCAAAGCAGTATAAAAACAAATCTGCAATTAATGGTGCACAGTTGGTTCCCATAGGGATACCAATTACTTGTCTAAATAAAGTGTCACCGCATTTTATGTAAATATTGTCTTATAGAAAACGTAAAGCTTCACAAACATCCGTGCAAGTCCACATAGTAAACTTTTCTAAGAAAGTGTTGGTAAAAAATGCATTACTATCATGACATGCAATATATAGACGTTGCTCTCGAGCAAATGTTTTCTCAATAAGAGCAATCAATTTGGTCTTAATTCATCGTGAGGTAAAGAAGTGTATAGCGTAGAGAAATCGTAAGTATTAACTGCAGAGCAATGAAAGTTTAAAGTACGAAACTTGTCTAAGACTTTTGAAGAATTTTTAATAGACCAAAAAATGTTAGTTCCTGAATTTTCATACACTTTTTCACAATATTTAACAACGTGATTGCGAACGGCTGTAAGGCAAGACGTAAGTAGTTTAGATATGTTAGTGGTGGTGCTAGAGCTGGCATTAGCTATGAATCGTGACTTGTATGGTGTTTTGTGAAGCTTAGGAATCCAGTACAAGGAAGGAAGTTTTTCTTGCTTTGATTCTATTTTGATATTGAAATTATGCAATATCTGTTTATGTTTGTCAATGACTGTCTGAAAGTCAAGGTAAGTGCAAGAGTAAGAACTGGTGGTGGATAACTCAGCACTCAGTACATTTTTGTAATATAGTCGTCAGACAAAAATTATGTTGTTTGAAGCTTTGTCTGCAGGTACAAGTACAAATTTATCGTGAATATTCTAAAAGGACTGTTTTAGATGTTTTAAGTAATAAAAAGGTTTCTTAGGTAAACTAGAAGGATGAGAGCGGTAGAATTTAACGCGATTTTTTATTATCTTAAAAATGGCTTTCTTCCAAGTATTAAGTGCTATTGTATCCGTGTTTTCTCTCTTACACCAGCGATCGGCAAACAGATTAATTGCATCAGCAATTTCTTTGCAACAAAGTTCAAAATATATTTCATCTGACAGGCGATATTTCGGACCCTTAACTTACAATTACAATTTAATTCGATTTTGGCGACAACCACAAATCAATAGGTAAAAAATAATTGCAGAACGATGTGATACTAAATATATTTTGGGTCAAAAGAAAAAGTATACATTCAATTGTAATTTAAAAATATCTAACCACAAATAATAAATAAAGTTTTTAATAAAACTTAATTTCATTTATACTAATTTGATGTGACAGTACTCAAAATGATTTATTATACCGTGCAAGATATCGCTGTTAAAGCCAGTATATTCATTATTAGTTTATTTGATATTTATGCTGTTTGACGTCTTGATTGCAAGCGTAAAAGGCAAAAAGTCAGCAAATAACGCTCAGTAGAGTATTGCTAATCTACTATCTGCTCCTACATTGTTTGCACAGGCAAGTATATTTGTGTCTGAAGTATTCACAATTTACTACTTCTTGACGAGATAAATAATGACTCATGTACACAGAAATGTCTTGTTAATTTGTTTATCCAATATAGTCGCAAACAAATTTAGCACGCAAATACAATAGAGTCGGGTCAGGATACGGCGTTATTTGTACAAAAATATCTGATCCAGCGAAAACAGCAAATTGAAGGATAACTCAGGGAAATAAAATACATTACAAAACAAAACGAAGAAGATTTTTCTATTATATTATATTATATTTTCTATATTATTCTATGAGAAGGGTTTACAGTAAATAAGGTTCCGTATTATAGTTATACAAATGACCCTTCCTCATACGAGCTATAATTTATAGTGCTTTATGAAACTAATTTATACTTAGCATAGAACACACGCATATAATACCTCGCCCATTTTGAACATGTAGATATGAAGTGGTCATTAAGAGGTAACACGAATTAAAAACACGTCAAATAAAACGTATACAATTAGTACAAACACAGATTTTAATTAAGTAGTCTTAAAAGTTTCACATAGTAACTTATACATTATGTGATAGTCCCAGAATTGGACTGTTCTTTACCAATCAATTTGACCACAGGTTTGTTTGTGGTAATCTCGCTTTCCGATTGGCTAAAAGTCTTGCCAGTCAAATACTTGTGGAAAGGTTAATCGTCCCAAACATTGAAAATGGTACATATTTCCTTTTATACAGCAAACAGTGACGAGTTCAGTTCGTAAATAAGAAGAAATTGCATGAAATCTTCAATTTTTTGTCAAAGTTTATATTGCGTTTTAGATCACATCTTTAATTATAAAATATGACAAAATACTTCCGATAACGTTATGTAATTTTACATCACAACACATATAGATTCTCCATACTTGTTTATGTTAAAGTTAAATACGTGTAGATCTACGGTTAATTTTAATCACATATTCAATTTTGTCAGTAAAAGAACTAGACTCATGCTGAATGAGTTTTGCCTTTGCAAAGTTATAGAAAAGATGTTAACTTACCAGTTCAGCACAAATATTATCAGCAGTATTTCAACTGCATTGAACGTTATTTTGGACAAACCCAGAGTCACGACCGGCCGCAATAGCTCAGGTGGTAGAGCGTCGGCTTGCGGATCGGGAGGTCGTGGGTTCGAACCCCGGCCAGGTCAAACCAAAGACTTTAAAGTTGGTAGTAGTGGCTTCCCTCCTAACGCTCGGGGCTAAGGGGACAGCATTACGCCTGACTCGTCGGTGTCAGTATAATGGACCGGCCGGGTTCAGTCCCTGGGCACCTCATAAGTGTCCCTGTGCTATAATGATAGAAATGTCGCTGCGCAGTATCGGCAAAAATGCCGGCTAATCCCTAATCCCTAATCCCATCCCAGAGTCACCATAATTCAATTACAATCCATTGCTTGGCCACTAAAGAATCAGGCACTCTATAATCCCTCTATCAGCCACCAATAGCTGCCAATATATATGCCAATATGTTACATGGCTAAATGCAGAAAATATTAATTTAGGATCTGACAAATTATAATTATATGATCCTGTAGTACGCTTATCAGCATTTGACAGCCAATCCGTATAAAGAAATCGACTAATTAATGACAAGGACCTTGCTTGTTTAAATTGCGAAACGACACCAATGTGTCTTCTATTGTCAATTGAAGCCGTCAGTGACGGGGAAATACCTATAAATATAAAATGGTAAAAAGTTGCATCGTTTCTACGTTAATTACTATTTGTTCAATAGTAAGGAAATAGGACAAAGTCCTATAAGCATGGTAACATATACCAAAATTTGAAAAAGAAAAACGCAAGGATATTCACTTTCAATCTAAATATAAAAGTAGGAACAAATTTGTGATTAGTCACCTTGGTCCTGTGTCTTTTCAATTTTTGTATATGAAGCACTGCTCGTAGGAATTTGCCTTATATATTCTTATTCATTAAACAAATAGAACAAACCCAACAGTTACCGCCTTGGAACGGTCAGTCGGTAAAGGAGACCGACTGTTGTAGTGTTGTAGTTTCATTTATAACCCCAATAACACCAGACTTTACGACTTATATTGCATATTATTTGCACACGGGCCAGCAAAAAAATATATGACAAAGTCCTATCATTATCCTGATACTAATTTTGTGGTTTCATACTATCTTATAAACAAACATTTGATGTAGTACGAAATATAAAGTAATATGATCAGCAAAAAATCTCTGGTTTCAAATTAAACAGAATATGTTTGGATACACTTATGAGAGCATTTTAAAGAAATATCAAATACACCACTTCGTTTATCATTTAGATGTGTAGCAATTAAAATGTCCCATCTTTAACTAATGCCTTTTTAATTGATAGTTATATTAATGTTTGTTTCAATAGCAATTCAATTACAAAGGTGTCATTATCTTCACTATCTTCATAACATGTGCAAAGAATTATAATTAACTTTCAAATTTTAATGGAAAGTGCAAAACCTGTCTTCATAGTCTTCCATCATTGTCTTTCTTATAATAAGATCAATCTTCTAGATAATTTCAAATCAGACATGGCGGTTTCAATTATTAGGTTCAATGATTTCAATTTTTTCTGATAGTGTCAAGAATTTTTTTATCAATTATGTTTACTGTATCTTTTTTCCGATGAATTTTGAAGGTAGTGAACTCTTTGACTTCAAAGATATATTGGACTCGTTTAATTAACAAAAGAGAGAAAATCACGTCCAGCAAGATGAGCCTATAGCAATTCGAAAACAGCATATTATCATCATCATCCGATCAATGCTTCTCTTTTTTAGGCAGATGTACTTAAGGGTATACTAGATGGAGAACTAAATTGCTAGAAATTCAAGGAAGAATATTCCCAGATATAGTTATATTTTGTAGATTTGTAGATTTGCTGTATGGATTTAAACACCTTTTTCGTTTAAGTGGTATTTGTACAATAATTTACCAAAATGCAACAGTGTTCAGTTTATTTCTTGCCGACTGCGTCAATGTATTCCTTGAGTAATGATACAATGAGAAATATTAAACACCATAATCCATCAGTGATTCCATTTGAGTTTAACAATCACATACAATATCTGGATGATTAAAACAAAATAAACTTTAATGATTAAACGGCATTAAATTTTAATTACAGCACGGGTCCATCAAACACGATTAAAATAACGCAAAATAATAAAAAAACAATATCAGCAGCAAAAGACATGAAAACTCTGTTGGTTGCTTTTAAGGATATTGCATTTTGCAGGATTTAGTTTAAACTACAGAGGATGTTTAGGAAAACACAACATAATTATGTGACCGTAGTGACAAATAAAAAAACAGTAAAATTAAAGGGCCACTATGTGTAGGCATATATGTTTATTATTTATAAAAATAAGGGTTCATGCTTGAAGTGATGAACACGCTCGTTATTTTCTACTAATGCTGTATACTTAATATCGCGAAATAAAATGTCGTTCAAAGCTATCGGCTTTCGAACTGTTTTGTTTTTGCCATTGCTCGACATTGGTGCGATATTAGTTTGTTTATAAATAATCGAGGTTTGGTAATTTATTGATCCGTTTTCTGTATGTCCAAACTCGCTTAGAAATGAACATTGGCATAGCTTCACTACTGGTTCTTTTCATGTTATATCCAATACTTTTCTGTTCCTGTCTAAAAGCTGGAAAATTATTGAAATTTAATTGTATTGCTTTAGTCCACAGGGTATGTTTACAACAAAAGCATCCACTAAAAAGTTAAAGATAAGATATTCTTGGAGATAATCACTAAATATTTCTGGGAAAATGTGCAAATCAATTGTCAACAGCATTTAGTGATTGATTTAAAAATGCGCTTTGCTATCTCAACTTTTTCTGATTAAAAAAAAATGATTGCAGGACTTTAGACAAATGGTTCTTTGGATGTTAACACAATTTTGTATACTTAAAATCTTAATAAAGTTTAGATATTTTGGTTTAAAAGGCAAGAATATGCAAAGGAAATTTCAAATGTGAGCAGGCTTTAGTAGCTTATTGCATGTAAAAATTCAATTTGTTCATTAAACATTAAATTAGACACTTCTTTAACCTTTCTGTAATCAAAAACAACAGCAAACAAACATAAGACAACAACATGGCAACAGAAACAATAACATCAATTAGGAACAAGTAGATTTTGGTGAAATACGGTTAATAAACATGTTTTATTAAGCAACAATGTGTCTTGCAACGATTTATATGAATATTTTTTGGAAGAAAAATTCCCTTTGGGCTGTTTGTGCTGTTGTGTGTCTGTCTGTGTGTCTGTCTGTGTGTATGAACGTGTGTGTGAGCGTGCCGATGCCGGTGTGCTTGTGTGTGTAAGAGAGAGGGACACAGAAAAAGGATGGAATGTGTGATAACACATAAAGAACATTTGAATTGTGGTCTTCAAAGACCTTTTCCTGAAAGACCATGGAATAAGATATTAACTCCCTGGACCGAAGCAGAGTAAAAAAACCTTGCCATAGGACTCGCGTTTTATGTACGGTACGGGGTGTTAATATAGGGCCGACCGTTCACGCTTCTATAGCCTTAACCACTTGCCTACAGACACTACATTATGAAGAAAATGGTATTATATGAGCTATTTGTTAAATTAACAGGTCAAGGGCTAAGTTTCCAGTTTATAGTCAACAACAACGTCAGAGAAATCACATTACCATATACAAACAATGTGAAAATTGATGCGTAAAGTATGGTCATTGTGTTACGTTATTATGTGATATTCAGTTGTGAGGCGCTTATTAAACATCAATCGTTGTGTGAGAAGTATAAAAATGCAGAAATGTTTCTCTCTTGCATGATAGCTCAATGCTCTATCATACGGATGTATACATATATATATCACGATATTTATACATTTGGTTATTGAAAAAAAAAGTTTGTAAATATCGCGAGGCATTTGCATGTGACACGCTCTTGCTGACGAATAAATACACAAAACATGGCTAAGTCTGATCGATGCGTACATGATGCATTGCTACTATGAACAGACTCCAGGTTGAAAAGAAGATGGGGAAGTTAATTTTACCTTTAACTTTATTTTAAGTAAACATCATTTGTCAAATTGCACAGTGCATACCTTGCATGATGCATAAATATAGGTTAGGGATCATAAAGACTATTAGGAAACATTTGGCGTGAAGTGAAGTTGTGCGCTGTCAAGAGAGATAACTCAATCGGAATTTGGGACAGCTCTGTATATCGGTAGGGCTCGATTGTGGTGTACGGATTATTTTTCACAAGGATAACTACGTGTATAGCTTCAAGCAAGTCGAAAGGAGAGTTACCTCAATCAAAAACGCGATCAAGCCGTATAGTTTTGTCTTGTATAAAGTACTAGTAGTTGTGTACACAACTTAGTTTTCCTTTTCGTTTTGAGCTACATAATTATCAGATAATACATGTTTTTCTAATTAGATCTCATTTACATACCAATAATATAGCCAATTATATAAATAAAAGTGCGAGCTTTGGGCGCAACAACAACAACTGATTTGTTTTATTGAGAGAACTTTTATACACAGTTCGACGATATTCCATTCAAATCCATAATTTGATTATTGTCTACAAAAAAAACACCTGTGACAAATGGGAGCAACTGGAACATGCACCTTGGCGCAAATTACAAATAAGAATATATGACAAAGTCCTATGAGCATTGCAACATATACCAAACTCCGAAAAGGCACAGAAAAACGTATTTCACATGGAAGCCCAGCGAAAAGTAAGAACAAATTTGTGATTAGTCAGTGAACGAAAAGAGCAAACCCGACAGTTACCGCCTTGAAACGATCAGTCGACAATACGGACCGACTTGGGTGCTTAAACCGGTTTTACATAGCTCTAACCTCGCACTTCCTGACGAGTTTCTCAAATGCAGACAATGAAAAGAAAAACGATCTATTTGAATACAAAATGTCCAAGCGCTGATATTTTCTATAAGTTATGACGAAAGTAGTGACCTCATTGAAAAATAATGTCAACATAGAGTTTAGAAAAGAATATGATATTATTTTGATTTGAAAAACTACACAAAAATGGTTGACTATAAATAAAATTGACTTTCTGAATCACGAACAAACATGACCAGAGACGAATAAAGGTAGTCGAAACTTTCACCTCAGATGCAGCAACCGGTGTTATGTGAGGCATAACAGAGCTGATATGAGTTCAGTCTTTTCCATTCAAATAGAAATTTTCTTCATTTTTTCCTTGATCATACTCTAAACTAAAAGGCTTAGGGATCTAAAGGGACCAATTCGTTTCTCGGTGGTTCAATTAAAGCAACGACAAAATATTAATTTCAGGTTTTCCAGCTGACTAGCTTGCCTTTTATTTGTTTCCAGCTATAGCTGACCACCATAGAACTTTGTTGTATATGTCCTGACAAAGGACAATTTCCTCTGAAAATCTGAGAGAAAAATATGTAAATTGTTAACACAAATACGTATTTATGGCTCTTTAAAGGCTTATACAAACAATTGAAAAGATAAAAATAATTCAAAGCTAATGATATCCTAATGTAGCCTGACATGCCACCTATCCTGTAATAATTATAGGATAAGGTCATAAGGATTTTCAAGCTCAAGTCTTTCTTCAAGGATTTTACAGATAAAGGAAGACTTCCAAGGCGGTAACTGTTGTGTTTGTTCTTTTTGTTAAATGGCTCATTACCGATGTGTTCTTTCTTTTACCCTTAGCTTGCACGTGTAAACCAGTGTCCCGTGTCTTTTACATTTATGTTTGCCTTTGTCTAGAGGTAGATTAAATTTATATATCTGTGGAAATTTTGATAGGACCTTTTCTTATTTACCTATTCAAATGTTTGTCACATATTATTATTCCACAAAGAATGAATTTAAAAAACCTATTCCAATTGCGGCTGGTGTATTTTTTATTTCAGAAAATCATTTTTAACGTATAAGATCAACTAATGAGGACTTGAAATGTACATTTGTATATTAAGGATAAGATTTTTAAATTTAATATAAACTATTCAATTATTTTTTCAGTATAATTAGAAGCAGGTCAAAGCATATTTTACCAGACTATTACGAAGACTTGCGAATAATATTGATGTTTTGCCGACGTTGAACGTTCCCATAAAGTTTCCACTTAGGAAAGTGTTACATGAGTACACCCACTTATCACTGCAGCTGCTAACACCAAGACGGTATTTATTTTCATTTATATATATCTATATCTCTCTCTCTCTCTCTCTCTCTATATATATATATATATATATATATATATATATATATATATATATATATATATATATATATATATATATATATATATATATATATATATATATATATATATATATATATATCAATACTAAGACAAGAAAATTGTTTACAATCGTATTATGTATTATAAGTGTATTTATATATTGGCAAATCGTCTTATACCACAATAAAACGATGTAATGGTTTATTATTTTACAATTTATTATTACTTATTATTTCCAGAAAAAAAATGCCAGGTATGATAATTAATTTTAAAAATAAAACTGATTTATTGGCACATAACTTAAAGCAACATCCTGTGACTAGCTATACAACGAAACAAGGCTAAAGTTGCAAAAAAATATATTTGAACAAACAGACCAATATATCATCTATCTTCAATACATCTTATACAAGTCCTGATGAAATTCCACTTACTTCATAAAGACCTGCAGACCTTATATAATCCATTGTGTTGAGTAAAGTGTATAAATCCAAATAATGATAGACTATCAAAAATCCTAAAATGCTTATTGTTATGCAATGATATTATCAATTACTGATTTATAGCAACCCAAAATTATAATAAAATATACTTTTGTCCTAAAACTAAACAGTTACAAGGTCGTCTGAAAAAGTCTTACATGACAGTTGTCGTTTTCATTTTATGGTAAAACATTCTGGTTAATTAATTAGAGCCTGATAACTTCCAGTCCAATAAGGCGTTTTGTCGTCTATTATTATGTTTATTCAACAAATGACGAAGATAGATTGATGTAATATATTTTTTCTAATACAAACATTATTTTCCCAAATGAAGTTTCCAGCATTCTTATTTTTGCTAGAATTGAAAAATAAAGAATGTTCATTTTTACTAAAATATGGGTGTTCTAAACTAGTTTAAAACGATATATTTATAAAACAAAAATATGGCAAGGCCCTTTTGAAACCTTTGCCTTCGGAATCAATAACACTGTCAAGTTAAGATAACATGAAAAGAGCTTTGAACGGTGCTGCTACTTCATACATTGTACATCTAAAGTAGCTGGGGAACCATATTACGAAGAAATATATGTGCCGTGGGTATTATACAGAGATAGCATTCTAACAATAATTATAATTGCTTCAATGAAAAGTCCGTTTCGTCTAGCATATTTTTGAAAAGATAAAGTGACATAAAATGCAACCATGCAATTTTACTTATTCAAATTTATCTGACAGTACATGTATGTGTTCTTATTTATGAATACTAAATTAAATATGTTGTAGTTTGTAGAATGCTCAAGTGGCGGAACACTTCCTTTCTTGTCTTCTGATAATCGATTTAATGTTATAGGCTCCCATTTAATTTGTATTGTTCTGTTGCAGTTTAAGTAAGTGGAGAGCTGGCTATTTGTTTTTATTGTTCACTGGTTCTTTGCAAATGCATCTTTCTTTTTTAGTTCGACAATGTTGTTATATTTGTTATACGAAATTTAAATATTATTGCTTAATATATTAGTTTGCTATCCGGGTCAGTTTTTACATAAAGTCGCCATACATTTATCACTACCGCTTCGGCAAATGTGAAATCTAATTATATGTTATTGATAGGCGTTGGAAAATTAAAGTAACTACATTGTACTGCTTACATCACTGAGTCTTAAGTGAACGCTTTAAATGAATTTATAAAGATAAAAACGATAGCAGACATTCACTTCCATATTATTCTGAGTAACATGTGCGCATTTATTTTTAAAGTGGTTTTGATATTTGTTTTTGCCAATTGTCAAGTTATAGAGCAATTGTTGATTTTATGCACTATTATATGTTTTAATTATTCTATCAAAATAAACCGATTGTGAAAATTTTGCAAAACAAAATCCTTTCAGGGCAATAATATTTGATTCTTCTTTACTTTAACGAGAAGTTAAGTATAGTTTGATTTTAATGACGAAACATGTATTTATTGAAAACTTTGTTCATTGCGCGGTAGAAAAGAAACCTCCTCATTTTGAAAGTTAAAAGCACACTTGTGAATATAACAACAACTTGGCGACATTTAGACAATATAAAATGTGTGTATATCGTTATTCCTATTACTTATGAGCACAAAAATAATTTAGATTTACAAACTCTTTTTTAATGACGAATAGCATCAAACAATGATTAAATTCATATTTTACCGCCGAATGCTTCAACAAACACATTAAGCTAAAATGAATAAATAGATAATATACTCTTATTTGAAATGGTAAAGGTCAACATTTGATTTGACCAAAGATGAAATAAATAAAAATTAATTGTGTTTAATGGAAAGCAATAGAAATGTTATGTTTTATGATAAAAAGCCAAGGAAAATGAACAAAAGAAACCGACAATTTATAAAGAATGCAATTTTTCAATACAATGTGAAAAGAAGAGACAATGAGACGCCTACTATTATTTTTTCCGCCTCGTCAGCCTTGGCACATGAGTTTGTTGCATGATATGTCAAGTTCACTAATGGACCGTTTCAACGTGCGAATTCATTTACACCTTAAAACCGCACACAAGTAGTCAAAACTTAAAAAAATTACAATAGCAGGTCTACATATCTAACCAGATTTGACCGAAATCACTATATATGTAATATTTGAAATTTTTATCCTAGAGTTTCTCAAAATCGAAAGTTCCTTGGCCATGGACTTGGGCATTTTATTTTGGTAGAGGATAACACATTATTCGTTCCAGTTGTAAAACGAGCAAGTAACCATTTCTCCTCTAAAGACAGAACTAACACATGTCAACAGTTACTAAGAACGTTGAACGGTGCAAAGTACCAATTGGTAGAGCAATGGCAGAAAACGATGCGGATTCCGGGAATAAATCGCTTGGAATCTGTGATCTGATTTCTGATATGATATGTTGCACATCATTTGCCTATGACTAGTCAATTTATACCTCAAAGATTCTTTTTTATTATTGCCACATACAAATCGCAAATTAACTAGACTGGTATTCGGTTCTACATTTTAATTTTACCACTATGTAGATATTATTAATTATGTAATTTACAATAAATAAAAAAGAAAATACAATTTGATAAAAATGGAAAGAAACATTTGAGTGTCTTGCATATTACAAATAAACGAAACTATAGTGTTTATTTGTTTCTTTATTAACAAATTCAAAATAGTGCTAAACGTATTTTTTTTTCCATATTGGGTTTTTAGACTTTGTTGTTTTCAATTTATTGTGTGAACGAATATGACAAAAGTAACGATTTTCTGTCATTTATTTTTTGCAATTCCACACCCAAGTCAACAAGAAACTTGTTCCATGTTGGTATCCAATGATACATGTTTAATGGCGATTTGTGTGAATTGTAAAAGTACTTAACTTACAGAGCATTATTGGATCAGGTGTATTCTTATGTTATGGAACATGATAGCTTCCACAGCGATTTTGTCTCTTTGCACGACCGTGTTTTAACAAGCTATGTCATGTGAGCTATTACGTGTTATTTATAAATTAAGCCGTGTGAATTGTATTTGAGGGCTGTTATTACAACCATAAATTCTTGGGAAATTATCCGTCAGAAAAAAAACTCGGTTAAATGTGACACGATTTTTAAGGTTAGTGGGTTATCTTATAAGATAATCAATTGTAAGACATTTTAAAATTGATTATTCATTGGGAAACCGTATATATTTAATCAATATGTGGGCATTCTGTGATGTTTGTGTCTATCATCCCCCGATTTTAGATATTCATGAATACCTTGGTCATATGCCCATAGGCAGTATCACAGACAAACAAGTATTTCCCGTTGATAGTAATAAACGACTTTTGCGATCAGCTCTTTTCCTACAATGCTATTTTAAGGTGTAGCAGTTACAATAACGAGGACGATGGAATGGAGCATTATCTTTCAACGGGCTATATCTTTCTACCATTATAAAAATATTGACTGTTATTGTTATCAGTAATTTTCCGTTCGCTTGATGCTTGCGCCGATTAACACTGCTGTAATGTTAGATATAAAAGCGGATATGATGTAATGTAACTTAATATGAGTTATGCTACAATTGTTCTACCCAGACATTTGCCTGATTACTCCAGCAATTGTAAGTTTTGAAAACACAGGCCATGCGGGGCATAAGAGAGAGAGGGTCTTGTCCTGTGACCATGGTTGTCAGTATACTGTTATACATAAATGCGATTTATTTACGTAGAAATCAAGTTATAAACTTTATAAAAAAATCAATAGTTTTACACCCATTTATAAAATCTCAGGAAACGCAAATTCTGGTATCAGATACACATTTATTAGCATTCAAAAATATATGACAGTTTTCAACTAGTCGAGACAGGCCACGCAAGAAACAACAACAACGAAATATATGTCAGAGGTGCCTCTCTTTCATATAAAGCTAAACACACTTTTATTTCTTTTGATTTTCCTCACATTTGCGGTCAATTTGTCATGACGTTAAAACAACATTCTTCATTTATGTTATGTAGTTGCTCACATTTTTTCTTTTCTCTGGAACAAGTAGCTTACAATTATTTTTTTCTTTGACAATTTCTTCGCAATCAGGCAAAATGTTTTTACAGATCTACGTGCCGAAATAAAGTAAACAAATTCAGAATTGAATATAAATATCCATTATAAAAGTAACTTCCACATTTAATAAACGTTTTAAATAGCATGTATTTTACCAACACGAATTCAGCAAACAATATACAAGTACGGTTATATACTTTCAAAGTTCATCAACTATTACTGTATGCATATTCATTTAGATAATTTATTTAATTATTTATTTATTTGTGAAAACACACAGATTACTCATTTGTTTGAGCAATAAGATGTTTAATGCGATATTACTTATACCTCTAATTGGTACATTACTATTGCAGTGATTTAGTTTGGTTAATGCCAGCTTTATTGGCCCTTCCATTATTACTGTATAGGAAAATCAGAAGAATGCCCTAAAAGAATTACCACAGATAGTAAAGTTTAAATTACCAATAAACAAAGACATTAAGAGTATATGTACAAGTGACAAAACCATAGAGACGAGACATTGTGCACAATGTTTTATATTTATGTCAGTTGGAAATTCTTGAAAATCAAATCTTCATTTGTTTATACGTATATACGTATTGTTTATTAAATGAGTAAACATTTGTTGTTGTTTGGTTACCTTTTATTTTCCTCGCTGGTAAAAAAAAATATTTTCAGCATATTCAAGAACATGAAAATTCTCGATCTGGCTTATTGCGCTTGACATTTTCCAGTTCATTTTAAATGTCAAATTACAAATAAAATTTGAATAATAGGAGACAGGAGACTTTTAAAAGTTTTCTTTGATAAATGATTTAGCGATGAATCAATAATACCTTAGAAAGATATCACAGTTCCAATCCTGTTTTGTATTCCTCAATCATTCGCAAAGAGTATGCCTTTACTCGATTCCTCGTCGAAGTTATGTATTGTACCCAAAATGTATAGGATAATTTA
The DNA here is from genome assembly GCA_007844125.1 of Sinonovacula constricta. NCBI lineage: Eukaryota > Metazoa > Mollusca > Bivalvia > Cardiida > Solecurtidae > Sinonovacula > Sinonovacula constricta. Next base: position 18,265,750 of record CM017562.1, read on the forward strand.
TCACATAAAATTGTTGATGTTCTACCAGTAGTGTTGAAAACTATTGCACATTTAATAGGAAAAATGACCTTTTATATATGATAGAGTAAAACTTCAGCAAAAATAACCCTAAACGACATTCCTCATAAACTTTATACTGTAAATCATCTCAGATTATACATAAGGACGATTTTACTTTGCCATGGTGACATTTAATAACAACTTGAGCGGACCTAAAAGAAGAATCAAAAGGAAATTGTTGCCGGTGTGTAATTGATTAAGACTAATCAATATCGCCTACAAACTACTAAAATCAACTTAAATAGAATAGCATGTAACACTGAACAAACCAGATCGACACAAACAGATAATTTTTATAACATGTATGTCAAATAAATAAGTTAACATTAAGGTCCATTCGTGAATTGCTTTCTATAATGTATAGTTACAATAATTAAAATTTTATATATTCGTTGAAGCCATAATATTAGAAAGGTTTATTGAGCTTTTTTTTCTATAATGATACAGACCTCTTATTTTAAATGCTTTAACCTTTAAATGTTAATTTAAATAAAATATGTGGACTATCAAGGCGGTAACTGTTAGGTTTGCTCTTTTCATTTGTTTAATGAACCATCACAGATTTGTTCTTACTTTTACATGTGGCTTGTATGTGAAAACCTTTGTCTTGCGCATTTTTAAATTTAATATGTTGCAATGCTCATAGGACTTTGCAATATTTCCTTATTGCAAATGAAAAGAAACACACCAATTGCGAATCCATTTAGGGTTAACACCGTTAAATAACTGGTCAGATTTTCAGAGAAAGTCCAAAAATATATAGTGAAAGTTGAACCTCCCAATACATGAAAAAGGCGAACTTCACGTGAAATGAGCGACAATACATATCGAAAGGTTTTTTTTAATAGAGATACTGACATGTTGTGGTCAACACACGTATTAATTCTTTTTATTAAAAAACTATACGTTATTAGTGCTATACAAAATCACCTGCCACGTTCAATAACACGACAACCTGCTTTAAAACAGTGTCAACATCAATATCAATTTTTCGGCCCCGGGCTGAAAGGTAATATTGATATAAAATCCGTATTTAAAGTAATTTGATTGGAAAATAAGGCAGGGCCAAAAATTATATAGATTTCAACAAGAAGTTCTGGGAAATGGCAGCCATTTTGTCTTACCTCGGTCTATGTACAGGCGCCTACAGGTTGCATAAATTTATGAAACAAAAATATTCTTAGTGTTCAAACACTCATGAATTGGTAGTGTTAACCGAATGTGTTATAAATTTACAACGTGTAGATTTCACAAAAATACAAACACGCATCTTCTGACTTGGATTAATGCAAAAACTAAGTATTAAATATGAAATAATATAAGGACATGTAGTTATTTAATAAAATTGTCAATAAATAAGAAATTGATATTGGCCCTGTTATTTGTCCTCGGGTCAGTCGTCCTGGCTTTTTGTGTTGTTTTTTTTTTCACGAGCGAATATTTCGCATGTACTGACTGTCTTGCTACTGACAAAAAATATAGGGTTTCTTCATTGAACGATAATTTTATATTGCTATTTATTCTTACAGTCGCATTAACAACCGAACACAACCTTAAATCGCTTGATAATGGCAATTATAAATGCTCAATTATGAGAAAAACAACATTGTTACGTATCGATAAATGTTAAAACATGCATTTATTTGTATTCTTTTGAAGGTGAGAAGGTTAACGCTTTTGATCGATACTTGCGTATTATCACTTGTCAATTTGTCATTTAGACATTTAGATGTGCAATTGCAAGGTTAGGCATTTGTTTAATAAGTTAACAACGATATGTATATTTTGTTTGAAACAACTTGAACCGTTTTCCAGCACACGAACAAGTTGATTTTCTCACGTGGAATGAAATACATCTGAACGCAATTGATTTATTGTATTAATGGTGTTTTAAGACAACAGTAATTGTGCATCAAGTGAACGCCGTATGAATGAACGATGGTTTGGTAACACAAATCAAGGTTGCATCACATAATATTAACGATCGTATGGGTGAAGGTGGTATTGAGAGAACTGATTGTACTGATGAGACAGAAATCAATCCTGCCCTCGTCAGCATTTGTGTCACATACGCCAACGCATATGGAGGGTCGTGTTATAGAATTGCAACTCGCATACACACCAGTATATTACTCCAAACAAATAATAATGTTTTGTACACTTACCTCAGTCCTTCTATAAACAGTCTTAGTTTTTCATGGCAAATATAAAACAAAGAACGATTTAAAGGCTATCTTGTTAACTATTGATACATATGATTTTATCTTTGCATCTAACAACTATGAAATATCTCTTAACAACCATTTGACAGTCCTTAAAATCCACATTTAGGGAAATATGTGTGAGAAACAATAATTGTAAATAAAATACGTATTACAACCAAAATGGAGTGACAATTTTAACTCGTTTATAACCAGCGAGTGCGACAGCAAATGATTTTTTTACATTATAATTACTTAATCACCAATACCATCTTGTGATGGTCTATACACTTTGGAGAACCATTCTCAGGTAACATTTTCTGACTAATTCTTAAATAATCAACGTATAAAATGATATGAATAATAGTAATAATAAAACATACCTTTGGCATTCTTTTGATTACCCGCCTGGAACCAATCTATCCACACATAAAACTGTCATAAAACAGTTAAATAATTTCTTACATTTTCTCTCTGATATCTGAAATCTCATGTACTGCACATTAATAACGCTTAAGCCACGTGGTATGCCAATAAAACTACGATGTGACAGCGACGCTTTATTGTTAAGATATAATGAAAGCCTGGACTAACTTTCCCTATCACTCCGTTATCGGTTAGGGATGGGATGGGATTAGCCGGCATTTTTGCCGATACTGCGCAGCGACATTTCTATCATTACAGCACAGGGGCACTTATGAGGTGCCCAGGGACTGAACCCGGCCGGTCCATTATACTGACACCGACGAGTCAGGCATAATGCTGTCCCCGTAGCCCCGAGCGTTAGGAGGAAAGCCACTACTACCAACTTTAAAGTCTTTGGTATGACCCGGCCTGGGTTCGAACCCACGACCTCCCGATCCGCAAGCCGTTATCGGTTAGGCGCTGCGGAAAAATGACAGCGCTTATTATATTATAGAGATGTATTGGCATTTTCTCATTTTGCTGCTTACATGTTGTGAACATAAAATGAAAGCATCATCACATTTTTATGTTTATCAGCATATTGTGTATATTTTATAAGAACGTGTTCTACGTGTAAATTTTATAAATCATCTTACAAAATGAAGATATATATTTCGGCTAATTACTCTTCAGATACTTTGCCAATACAGATCACTTGCAATTCAGTCTCATACCTTTCAATACATGATAAGCATACCAATCTTGCTCTAAGTACACATTTCCCTATCCAGATATTGTCAAAGCGGAGAAGGTACAAAAAATATTTCAAAGTATTTACTGTTTAATACGTTTGCCAACAGAAACAAGTTTGTCAATGAATGAAATTAACACCAGCGGCATGGGATTGAAATTGGGTTACCTTGTACATGCTAAGCTTGTGGATGAAATATGCTATGTGTAAATATAAAATGCTGCGCATGTATTCCCATTTTAAGCCTCTGACATTCATGGGTATTGTACAAATGCATTGTTTGGAGGACACCAGTTATCTCAATGGACCAACATCTTATAACATAAGACATAACCGTATGGAAACTAACGATGTATCATTTGGTACACTTCCGTCATATTTAAGCATGCGTCTATATCTTTCATATTTAAAGAAATGTTAATTTACACAGTACTTTGTTTTCTAAGAATTAAAATTTCTAGCTGTTTGTGTGTGTGTGTGTGTGCTGGTGTGTATGTGTACTTGTGTGCGTGTGCGTGTGCATGTTTGGGTATGCACTCGCGCGGGTGTGTGTGTGTTTCCTTAAATGTTTTTCAGTTTAGTTATTATATTAATGCAGATATAAAAAAAGTTTATGTGAATTGCGTCAATAGTCATCGTTAATGTGTCTTTTTAAAATATTCGCATCAAACGAATTTGACATTAAAACTAAATGGCTTGGATATGCATAACTTAAAGTCTGCATATTATGTAAATAGTGTATACTTTACTATCATGATTTTATCCTCTTTATGCCTTTTACGACATTCATTTGTTATGTATCGAACAATTGTCATTTATTTGGTTTTAATAATGGTATATATAAATTTATAATCGTTCTATTATCATTTAAACATTTTCAAAATACCATATCTGGTGGAAATAACGATTTTATATTGTACTATATTGTATTTTAGCCATGTCCATGTACATTTTTTGAAATAGTTTAGCAAAAGATACAAAAGCTAATAAATGTTTCAAAGCTTGAACTACAACAGCCAGCAAGAAAGTAGTAGTTAATAGCAACAGTCCAAGCGACAGCTGGAACTGTTGTTTTCTATGAAAAGATACTTCCTTATTTTATTTTAACTTCCAAACATTGCACAGATATGCACCTACTCTGTTTCCAAAAGCAACCAAAGTATGTGTAAACTAAAACAAAAATATGAACGAAATGAATCCCTTCACCCCACAACCTGTATAACATTTATTCATCCACTCTACGCCCCAGAAAACTGTCAAAAAATGCATGATTTACTTTTTTTCCTCGGGGGATTGAATTATCATCACAAGTAATTACGCTGATTTTAGATATATTAAATATATATCTGGCTGTGTGTGTCCATTATTTTATTATTGATTCCTTTTTCACGGTATTTTCCATGTCTCAGTGGTAACGCCAATATTAAACAATGCCTGACCCACTAATGTAGCAAAGAAGACAGAAAATTCCATTAATCTCATAAAGGAGGCTAGATGGAAAACACATATGACACGGACCTTAAAGAAATTATCAGACTTAGGCAAAATGTACTGCTCAAGATCAACTAGCACCCGCTCTCAGCTCTAAGATCAGGTCGTCACAATTTCTGTTTAGTAAGTGCTTTCTTAGAATTGAAGATTTTAGCAAACATATAATATAGTTATGCCATTTTATTTAAAACTTGTAATTCCACACACACTCTTTCTTAATTATTCTTATAAATTCCTTGAAAAAGGTACGTTAAATATACTTCATAACGACGGCTGTGTTTACAATAATGTTTAAAGTTATTCCCCTCTAAATATAAAAAATCAATTGATGTAATCCCAATTCTGGAAGCACAGTGAAACGATCATTTCAATAAGAAAATATTGCTTTAACAGAATATATTACGTTTACACTGTAAACTGCAATGGGTTTGAAAAAAGATATTTTGAGAATTACATAACCGTCTTCAATAATGCGAACACATTTCAATTTTGTCAACATTCCATTGTATTATTGCCTATATCTATGTCATTAAACGTGGTCTTCCCACGCCTTCAGGTTCATAGGATGTTTCGTTACAAATTAAATTATAAATTAAAGTAAATTACAAATTAAATGCTGAAGTTATACTGATGACACATTATGTCGATTTCCGCCTTTTTGTAATTTACTGCGTGAATGACTTTTAGTAAACATTTTACTTGTTCTAGTGATTTTGAGCTGTTTCATGATGGCTTCGTGTCACTATCAGATAAAGATTTATGTGAACTATTAATAGGATCGTTAACGCTGACCAGCAATGTAAGAAATTATCAGCCCTCTGTGGCTTACAGTATACATCCAGATCTGGTATCGTGCGCTGCAATATTTGTATGTCCAACAAAATGCCTAGTTTTTTTTCTTTTCATTGCTTGCATTTGAGAAACTCGTCAGGAAGTGCGAGGTTAGAGCTCTGTAAAAACGGTTTAAGCACCCCAGTCGGTCCATATTGCCGACTGACCGTTCCAAGGCGGTAACTGTCGGGTTTGCTCTTTTCGTTAAATGACTCATCACAAATTTGTTCTTACTTTTCGCTTGGCTTGCATGTAAAATACCTTTGTTCTGTGCCTTTTCGGAGTTTGTTATATGTTGCAATGCTCATTGGACTTTGTCATATATTCTTATTTATTAAAGGTAATTCCGTACAAAAAACAACATGTATACAATATAAGCTATGTATACGTATAACTGATAGGGGCAGGCGGATTGTGCGCATAAGGATTGTGTGACAACCATTTAAGCTTAAGAAATAGACATTAGGAAAATTAATGCGGTGTAAGATGGCGCCTAAATTAGCGATATTATTTCAAAAAATCAACTGTGCGGCTCCATTGAGGACATCCATTGTTCTGTTTGATGTTACAGTTGTTGAAAACACATAGAAGATAACTAATCGGCGGACAGTATCACGTGATATGGGCAACACCTTTTCATTTTATATTTCTGTAGTGTCTTTGACAGCTTTCGCTAAATACTGATTATAATCTGGCCCAAGTGCTGTTAAATTTAAAGCAATGCGTCTAGAAATTATTGCAATGTATTTTGTATGTTTAAATGCAACAGGTTTAACAACAGTATATACATAGATATCGATTGAGTAGAACAACATAAAGTTCATACCACAGCGATAAATGCTGGGAAATTGACGTTCAAACAGTGCTTATTTTATTTAATGAAAATCAGCTGTGAAGAACTTCAAAAATATATATCTGGGTCTTTGCATAAAACGAGATAGAAATATTAATAGATAAAAGATACATACCACTTAAACTATATACTAATACATACACCCCTCATATGTTATTTTAACTGTTTCTCTTTCATTCTTTTGCCAAGGTCCGTCAAGTAGTTCCGCTAACAAAAATCGCGCATATGTTTTGTGTTTTAAGTAGGGCAAACCGAAAACCGTATGTTTTGTCGTGATTTCATACGACGATTTGTGAAAACTTGATGAACTGGTTAAGAAACATCTACAAACAGGCAAATATAGTGCTACCTGCACTTTAAAAGATATATCAACGAAAACAAAATGCTACAGTAACAGTTCTACGACACCACCACTAAAACTAGTCATTCAACTCTCGGAAGCATACTTTTAATGCACTTTCCGGAGTAAGTGTAAGATCAGAAACAGGTCAGACGTTCTTTACAATTATCTCACATCCCAGAATGTTTATTTGAGATGCATAGTAACAGTAACCAAGGTAACAGTAACTATATTAGAGCATTATCTTTTCATCAAGACACAGGCAGCTGGGTCAATCTTTTCAGGATAATCACCCCATCAATGATTAATGTCATTTAGTGCAAGGAACTTGTAAGCCGCATATGTCATTCAATAATACAAAGCAAAGATGTTATATTTGAAGAAGATATTGTATTTTGACAATTGCTCGAGACCTTCTAGCCAAAGAGGATAGATTCTGAACAAAAGTAGTTCGAAGGGGCTTATCTGCTAGTGTATCATTTATCTTATCGTAAACAATTCGATGTAGAAGATTAGGTTTCCATGGTAAATGGTATTCCCTCTATACATATAAATATTGGTAGCTTAGCTTAAATCATTCTATTTAAAAGATTTAGTTTCTATCGTAAAATATTTCTACATTATGTATTAATATATTTAGTTTTTCATTAGTTGTCACAGTTACGCAACAAATTTCATCCATTTCATCCTTATTCCTTTCACACCATCAGCAACTTATATACTGTCAGTGTGTTGCTAATCGGGTTCAAAGCCATTTTAAATATAGAAACAATAACATATATCTTAACATTAGTTATGCATAAAAGTTTTCATTACATTGTGTAATGAAACAAACAAATTTGCAAGGAACTTTGCCGACATAAGGATCTTCGTTTATTCTCCACAGATATGTGCCGGGCGAATGTTATGTCGATAAATTTAGTTTTGACATGAAAGGCAAGAGTTTGATTTAATACAATACATGATACATAGTGGCTTAATTTCTTTGACGAAATTTCAGACAGCTCCAATTCTGATCAGACATTTGAGTTATCTTCAATAGATATATAAGTATACCATGTATACTTATATGGCAGTTGTGATAAATTCGTTTTTTTGCCACGATATTGCTCATATATGGACATATGCAGAATTTAAGTTATCTATTTTTACTTAAGTACAATTTTTGGTGTGAAAAAAAGAACAAAAAACAACAACACATGGGCAGATATACGAGGTCTAATAAGATGGTTAAACAATACAATTGTATTTGAATGTGAAATTTCATGTTTTTACTACCAGACAAGATTAGTTTTGACAAAGGTTATGTGTTGTATTTAATGGATTTGTATTCTTATTTATGGAATAAACCACATTCTACGAAATCATACTTTAAAGTCGAATTGTTAGAAGGTATATCCGACATAATGGAAAAGTCTCTCTCTTTAAACTGATGCAATAAACTTCTTATATTATATTCTCGATGAAAAACACAATGAAAAAAGAAAAATCACGATTTTTAGACTTGATTGAAGTTAATGTGATCGTTTCTATAATAATATCGCAGGAAGGTATATATAATTTGCTGTGATAATATTGTGATATTTTCTGAACGTATCGTACAATTTACTAAATATTTTCCTTTAAAAACAACGTTTAATACAAAATATAACAATGTAGTTTACAAATTGTAACATTGAAGTTTTAATTAGCACTTGATAAATGAAGAACCGTGCAAGTTTAATTATCAATCTCGAGACGAGACAATACACCTTATGAAGCTAACTATACAAAGGAAACTACAAATTTAATATTATTACAAAACATCTTTGCTCACCATTATAATCTTATGATAACCAATAAACACTACATGTACATTAAATACAGTCTTGAATGACGTTTGTTATATAAATCCCTAATAAAAAAAAACTTTATTAACTTTATGTCTTCTAATAATCAGTGTTGAAATATCCATCAATCCATGCACACGATAATAACCAACAAACACTGTTTGTAAAGCATTAAGTCTCGTTTCTAGTTATTGTTATTCTGATCTCATCAACTGCTGCTTGCCGCTCATTAATAAAGATTAAACCATGTGATATGCTAAGGAAACTACAATATTACCATGACGATTTTTTCAGATCTGAAAACTGTCTTGATGGAAAGATGACTCTGACTTGTTGACTCTTAGCACGAATTTAGGCAGAAGGTGTATACTCAGGATCTACAATATTTGCTACTAAGTATCTTTACTTAGTAGTGTACGTAGGTATTGGTATGTTGGCATTAGATTGTTAATATGATATTTATAAATAAAGGAAACAGGTTAAGAGTCAAAAAGGCAGTACGCCTGGTACCACGGATAAACTGATTCTGAGAAATTTACTCCGTACGACCTACTAGGGCTTAACGACAGCCTAGGGTCATCTAATTAACCGAAGAGTTAAGTTACAAAAATCGAACGTGCGTGCTTAATTTATACGTCGCGTTAGTTAGTGTGAGTATTAATTTACCAGCCATTGCTTAGGTTTTGTTTCTTTGAATCTGCTGCTGTACAACCGGTTAGAAGCTGTTGTTTTCCCTTTATAATAATTGCGAGAGAGGGAGAGAAAGAGAAAGAAAGAAAAAAAGAAAGAATAGAGAGAGAAAAAGAAAGAAAAGAAGAGAGGAGAGCGAAAAAGAGGAGAGAGAGAAGAGAAAGAAGAGAGTGAGAGAGAAGAGAGAGAGAGAGAGAAGAGAGAGAGAAGAGAGAGAGAGAGAGAGAGAGAGAGGAGAGAGAGAGAGAGAGAGAGAGAGCATTAACATCCGAAACTGTTTCAGTTCTCAGAAATTTCTTGATGACATATTAAAACGTGATGGTGGTTCTACCAGACTTGTGCCACTGGACACTTTCCAATTTACGTTAAAAGTGGATTTCGCAATAATCTCTCTATACGTGGCCCATATATCCTGCTTACATTTCGTTTTGATGAGTGGGTGTGCCATGGAAAGCGTCGAATTCGTTTCCACGTCCTCAGTATCTCATTCTATGTTTCTTGTCCACTATTTCCCTCATGAATTGCCATTTTTTTAAAATTTATTATGTGCAAATTTATTGACGTAACTCGCTGCTTTGACATTTCTATGTATCCTATATGTCTTACCACATCTATTTGTAACAACTGTAGTAATAGCTGTTAACTGAATCCTGTATCCTATTCAACTATCTCATAATAAAGTTATGTGTATTTCAATATGTGAGAATGTCAACATTCAGTTTCTTTAAACAGATTTTTAATTACTCAGCTTAATGGTGTATACCCCTACAGTGTTGGAAACAGCAGTTTTGTATTGTGTTGCTATTATGCATTCAAACACGAGAGCTTATTTCAATGAAAACTAATCCTGTGTTAATCGAAAATTGTAAACAAAATAGTATTAACCTCTGATATTTACTTTCCTAGCAAATCCACTATCATTCACCACGCCTACTCGCAGAACATTTCGTCTAAATTGCTGTATGAATGACATTTTATTCGTGTGTAAGTACATTTTATTATATGAACAATATCTTCGCCTGGTCAGCTGCTTTTGTATTTACAGCACCATCCGTCATGTGGTGACTAATACAGAAATTCGTAGAAATCTTTTTTTCAACACTCAACTATAATTGTTATTCTCAAATCATAAACATGTCATATGAGATACCATAAAGCTGATCAAGCCAATATATAGTTCATAAAATAAAATGACACTTCATCCTAAACATTTCAAGTTATTTATTGACCCCAAGGTACGATAACCTAAAGAAAGTATACAACTAGGGATGGGATGGGATTAGCCGGCATTTTTGCCGATACTGCGCAGCGACATTTCTATCATTATAGCACAGGGGCACTTATGAGTTGCCCAGGGACTGAACCCGGCCGGTCCATTAAACTGACACCAACGAGTCAGGCGTAATGCTGTCCCCTTAGTCCCGAGCGTTCGGAGGGAAGCCACTACCAACTTTTAAGTCTTTGGTTTGACCCGGCCGGGGTTCGAACCCACGACCTCCCGATCCGCAAGCCGACGCTCTACCACCTGAGCTATTGCGGCGGTATACAACTAGGTGTACATGTGTGTGTGTATTTATATATGAAAGGAAAATACTATTCCAGCTGAGGCATTGATGTCATTCTTCCGTTGCGAGGTTTTATTGTTGACTGTTTCATATACTGTATAACAGGTAAAGTTCGCGTGGTGATAAATTTCGCGTTTTCGCGAACGACCTATAATCGCGAACATTTTCGACAGCGAAATTTTTTGACCAAGCCAAACGGTGTTCTGTCAATAGCTACCGTACTATTCACCAACCATGACATGTTTTGTATGCTGTGTGTTATTCAAAATACGTGTATATGCACATGGGAATTATTGCAGAGTCAAGAATGAGCCTTGAATACATCGAATATAGCAATTGCCGTCTGATCACACCTGCAACATGCAAAAAGGTGACCTATTGTTAAAGGTGTGAATAATTATAGTATTATCAGTTAAGTGATCAGGAGTTTGCTACAAGTATTAAAAACTGACAACTGATACGATAGCTGTGACAACTTTTCACGGATATAAGACCGGTTGTGTATACAAAGCCAATTACAGGTATATTTTACAGGTATTGCTTGACATAATTGGCCTACGATCTCTTGCCCTCAGGCGATATTTAGGACGTGTATATATTTCTTAAGCAGTGATCTCTATTCAGTTGGTGATTTTTGTGAAAGTGTTAATATTACGACCACCCGTAGAATTGGTTTCTCGCGAACATTTACTTACGCGAAATGTCTTAAAGTGTCTAAAATGATAAAACCGCGAACTTTTTGATGCGCAAAAATAAAGTGTTATACAGTAATGTACTACCGCTGATGGCAAATAGCATCAGCAGCTACAAAACGATCGATTACTTAACAGGGTGTTGTTCTTATCAAGGTAACATTCGATAATAAAAACTGTCACACAAATAAGAATACTAAAGAACTCAACTGAAATTGCAATTGGTCAATTAGCAATTAGCCGCAAATGAAAGCATAGGATTAAAATTATTACAACTGTGTTTTACGGTAAATCTTTAAGTTTCACTAGAATTGCAAGATGTTTATCGCAAATTTGGTTACAATGAAACCCTAGAATTTGAATAACCGATCGCTGCAATATACTTTGATACCGCGATAAAACTACCAAATGTGATAGAATTGTCAAAATATTTCAATTTCATTAACTGATCCATATTGGACTAAAATATGTGATAAAAGGTAAGATCCGAGAAAGTACTAAATATGGTAAAATATGGATATTTAGTTTAATTTATGATGTTTTCATTTGCATCCGAAAGCATGGTTTGCTTATGTTGTTTTTTCACCACATTGTAATACATGTAAATTGCTCGACAAATTATTTGCTTCACGTGGCCGTTGTAAGCCTATTTGACTTCATTTCATTGGTTAACTTACTTCTCTTTTTTGACTGCTGTATTTCTTATCAAATACAATTTTTAAGGCGGACGTACAATTCGCACACGTTTTTAATTGTGATGTTTTGAAATAAAAAAATAATGTGACCTGTTATTATTGGGGGGCGATTCCTAAAACAAGTAGAAGAAGCATGTGCAGATCGTGTAAATCTATATATATATATACGAGACTTCCCGTCACGTGATGCAAACATTCAACGTCTCCAGGGATACGCCACAAAAGTCAAAAGCTTTTAATATAATGTAGTTTATAAACATGAAGCTTGAAAAGATTTTGTACATAAATTGTAACATTATATAACATAACCATAAACGGACAATCGACGTTCGGAATATTATCGGGATGGAATCAGGCGCGTAATTTGTGTCAGTTTGTAATTATCCATTCTGAAATCTTCAATAACTCAACCGATTGTTCTGTAAATACGTTTTTTTTTTTCCAAATCGTACTTTTACACTTAGCTTCAACGGCCTTAAATATTTAATTACAGTTAAACAAATACAAACCTGTGTTAACAGTTGACAAAGCTTGAAACATGAACATGTGATGTGAAATGAGACTTTGTTTTCAAAACCGAATCAATACTAGTATAGGGAACGAAACTAATCCTAATATAATCCGTCTCCTACGAATACTGCGGCATATAGTAAAAAATTAAACTGTTACAGACAAAGGTAAACTCATGTCTATTAAATGTTAAAGGGGCAGAAGAATTAAACGATTTATTGCATTTAATACAGTTACCTTCTTGGACCAACTGTTGTACTAAATTCGGTTAACAGAGAAACAAATTGGTCATAGTTACATGTACATAGTAATAACACTTGAATTTACTTTCTTTTTTCTAAAAAATACCACTTTTTAACCTACAATATATTATGGGTAGAACAGGTCTAATTCGTTATAGGCTTACACTATAAGTATTAATTCATATTGCAGGAAAACATCATTGGACATTGGGCCTATGTTCCATAAGTTCGGATAGAACTATAGCAGTTGTGGTAAATAAATTGATATTGAACATGACATTTCTTACATATTGTCTGTCGTGCATCACCTAATGAACATGACAGTCCTCGTTCATCACATACGGTCTGTTATTCTTCATCTACTGAACATGACATTCCTCACATACGGTCTGTTATTCTTTACCTACTGAACATGACATTCCTCACATACGGTCTGTTATTCTTTACCTAATGAACATGACATTTCTCACATTCGTTCTCTTAATCTGCAACTACTTAACATGACATTGCTCACACACGGTCTGTTATTCTTCATCTACTGAACATGACTTTTCTCACATTCGTTCTCTTAATCTGCAACTACTTAACATGACATTGCTCACATACGGTCTGTTATTCTTTACCTACTGAACATGACATTCCTCACATTCATTCTCTTAATCTGCAACTACTTAACATGACATTGCTCACATACGGTCTGTTATTCTTCATCTACTGAACATGACATTCCTCATATTCGTTCTTTTGATCTTCGCCTACGGAACATGACATTCCTCACAATCGTTCTTTTGATCTTCGCCTACTGAACATGACATTCTTCACATAAAGTCTGTATTTCTTAAACTAATGAACATAACATTCCTCACATTCGTGCTTTTGATCTTCGCCTAATGAACATGTCATTCCTCACAAACGGTCTGTTATTCTTCACCTTATGTACATGACATTCCTCACAATCGTTCTTTTGATCTTCGCCTAATGAACATGTCATTCCTCACAAACGGTCTGTTATTCTTCACCTTATGTACATGACATTCCTCACATTCGTTCTTTTGATCTTCGCCTACTGAACATGCAATTCCTCACATACGGTCTGTCATTCTTCACCTACTTTACATGACATTCCTCACATACGGTCTGTCATTCTTCACCTACTTTACATGACATTCCTCACATACGTTATGTTGATCTTCACCTAATGAACATGACATTCCTCATGTTCGTTCTGTTATTCTTCGCCTTATAACCCTAACATTCCTTACATACAGTCTGTTATTCTTCACCTAATGAACATGACAATCCTCACATACAGTCTGTTATTTTTCACTTAATGAACATGACATTCCTCACATTCGTTCTGTTCATCTCCACCTACTGAACATAACATTTCTCACATACGGTCTGTTATTCTTCACCTAACGAACATGACAATCCTCACATACTGTCTGTTATTTTTACATGTACCTACTGAACATAACATTCCTCACATTCGTGCTTTTGATCTTCGCCTAATGAACATGTCATTCCTCACATACGGTCTGCTATTCTTCACCTAATGAACATGACATGCCTCACATACATGTACGGTCTGTTATTCTTTACCTACTGAACATGACATTCCTCACATACGGTCTGTTGATCTTCACATACTGAACACGACATTCCGCACATACGGTCTGTTATTCTTTACTTAATGTACATGACATTCCTCACATACGGTCTGTTATTCTTTACTTAATGTACATGACATTCCTCACATACGGTCTGTTATTCTTTACTTAATGTACATGACATTCCTCACATACGGTCTGTTATTCTATACCTAATGAACATAACATTTTTTACATACGGTCTGTTGATCTTCACCTACTGAACATGACATTCCTCACATACGGTCTGTTATTCTTTACTTAATGTACATGACATTCCTCACATACGGTCTGTTGATCTTTACCTAATGAACATGACATTCCTCACATACGGTCTGTTATTCTTTACTTAATGTACATGACATTCCTCACATACGGTCTGTTATTCTTTACTTAATGTACATGACAATCCTCACATACGGTCTGTTGATCTTCACCTAATGAACATGACATTCCGCACATACTGTCTGTTATTCTATACCTAATGAACATGACATTTTTTACATACGGTCTGTTGATCTTCACCTACTGAACATGACATTCCGCACATACTGTCTGTTATTCTTTGACTAATGAACATGACATTCCTCACATACGGTCTGTTATTTTCACCTACTGAACATGACATTTCTCACATACGATCTGCTATTTTTCACCTACTGAACATGACATTCCTCACATACGGTCTGTTATTCTTTACTTAATGTACATGACAATCCTCACATACGGTCTGTTGATCTTCACCTAATGAACATGACATTCCTCACATACGGTCTGTTATTCTATACCTAATGAACATGACATTTTTTTACATACGGTCTGTTGATCTTCACCTACTGAACATGACATTCCGCACATACTGTCTGTTATTCTTTGACTAATGAACATGACATTCCTCACATACGGTCTGTTATTTTCACCTACTGAACATGACATTTCTCACATACGATCTGCTATTTTTCACCTACTGAACATGACATTCCTCACATACGGTCTGTTATTCTTTACCTAATGAACATGACATTCCTCACATTCGTTCTCTTAATCTGCAACTACTTAACATGACATTGCTCACATACGGTCTGTTATTCTTTACCTACTGAACATGACAATCCTTACATACGGTTCGTTATTCTTCACTTAATGAACATGACATTCCTAACATATAGTCTGTTGTTCATCCCCTTAACGTACGAGTGAACACAATTTACTTTTATTTCTTTTTACCTTCACACTACAAAACTGTTCTTTGTGTCAGACTAAGCAATATACTTAGAGACTGTAATTATTATTCTATTTATATAAAGTATATATAGTTCAATATTTTAAAAAGAAAATGATACTGGGACGACTAATACCTTAGTGAAAAGGAAAATGTTTAAACACAAATTATTTAAATCAGCAACTACAATAAATTTGATGGGTAAAACTAATAAACACAAGGAACGAAAGAAATGTAACCAAAAAACACACTAAGATGAAATCTTATCAACTACCTTTATGTTGACAGCGCTTGTAAGACCTGTTTATGCTGACGAGAGGGAAAAAATGGCCATTTATATCAGCCATATTGCCTAAAGCTATCGCGCAATCCTTATGTGGCTATTAGTCTTTGGTTTTACAGATTACTACTCACAGAAAAAGGGCCAAAAACAGGTTCTTCGACTGATTGTTTTTTGTTATATTACTTTTATGTCATTAAGTTCTCAAACGCATTATTATGATTATTATCTTTGTTGTTACATTATTATCTTTTTTTAAAATTCATGACTTAGGATTTAATGATGTAGATTTCATTAGTTATTTTGTAAAACAATATTTGGTATATTTTGACAAAAGAAAATCATTTACACTGTTTATTCATTCTGGCTTTAATTTAAAGACTACAGTGTCAGTAAAGCATCTTGTCGCTGCTGTCTTAGAATTAACCTTATCCAATATAAATACATCGATCTTTAAAACGATAAAGGAAACAAAATATTAACAATTCGGCACTTTAACCTTGGAAAAAAACTTTAAAAAAGCGATACTAAAATATTGAACGTCGCCCAAAGCCATTTCTCGAACGAAATATCAAATAAAGGTCGCCTTTGTTTGTGTCCTACAGATAACAGATAAACATCATATCATAACATTTCTGTGGTGACAAATGCCAAAACAAAAAGGCACTAAATGATGTTAAATTTTTATAAAACATACCTTTGTAGTCTCCTGATTACCGTCCTTGTTATACCAATCAATCAACACACAAGACACCAACCAACACACTCCGTTAGTTGAAGATTTTCTTTTTCTTGAATGCTGAAATCTCATCTACTGCTGCTTGTCGCTCATTAATAAAGCTTACACCACGTGATATGCCAATAGAACTACGACATTGCCAGGACGCGTTATTGATGGGCCATTAGAAGGCAGCTTGATGGAAAACAGAACGACGCATAATCGTTAACTCATAGCGTTCTTAGCACGAATTTTTCAAGGTTAAACAAGGATCATGCGTATCAAGATCACGACGGAAGGTGACTGATCAGTATTGAAGTTATTTGCTACAAAGTCTCCCATTGTAGGTCTTGGCAACTATGAGCAGTGAAATTGTGGACAAAGAAATAAGAAATTTATTTAAAAATATCTTATGGTCATTAAGAAATGACAAAGGGCTAAAAAAGCTGCGAGCCAAGTAGAATACATGGTTCTGATTCGAGGAATAATAAGCCGTGCGACTAACCAGGGTCAGACGTCAGCCTCAGTCCATCGAACCAAACGAAATGTTAAATCTGGAATCTTATGTGCGTGTAAATGACCAGACACCGTCGACCTTTTTTCTGTCACCAGCATGCGACGTCAGTTGTAGCGACACTAATCAGTTAATGCTTGTTAATGGAGATGTATTCTGGAGTATTATGTTGGTATTCTAAGACTGGTCATAAGGACAACGAAGAAACGAGGAAACCATTTCAAAGCATTTAGCAATAAGACGAACATATGTTTGGAAGGCAAGTTTATTCTGCCGTCTTGTTTTACACATCTTGGAAGTTAAAAACAAGAAAAAAGGGTTAATAAGTTAACAAAATCGCACTTTTTGACCACGTAAAGGTGTAAGGGTTCAACAGGTGTATTTAGAAGGCAAATGTCCTTCCTTAAATAGTAAACGTATTGAATTTTTTAGGTGTCTAGCGTTGCTTTCTTTATGAACCAAGTCTTTGAACCTGTTTATGCAAACATGATTGCATTGCTTATACTCAGTTTTGTCATTAAATTATAAACAGATTTGATCGGCAAATGTAACTGTAAGTTATATAGTAGAGGGATTTATATTTTTCCTACACAAGTTCTAATGTTTAGTTTAACAAAAGTTATTCTTAAAAATTTATTAGACACCAGGCGTGTATGTGCATTCAATTTTACTTTCGCATGTATTTGGCCTCTATCAATAATGTTGACTTAAATTACAGTTGCTATTCAATATATAACACTCAAAATAAGCATGAAATAATGATTAAATGAATACTAAACGCGTGGTTGCCATATAATAAAATGCAACGAAAATGTCACAAATACGCGTGTACTTCTAGAACATGATCACAAATACGCGTGTACTTCTAGAACATGGTCACAAATACGCGTGCACTGCCATAACATGGTCATAAATACGCGTGCACTTATAGAACATGGTCACAAATACGCGTGCACTTCTATAACATGTTCACCAATACGCGTGCACTTCTATAACATGATCACAAATACGCGTGCACTGCTATAACATGGTCATAAATACGCGTGCACTTCTAGAACATGGTCACAAATACGCGTGCACTTCTATAACATGTTCACCAATACGTGCGCACTTCTATAACATGATCACAAATACGCGTGCACTTCTATAACATGATCACAAATACGCGTGCACTTCTATAACATGGTCATAAATACGCGTGCACTTCTATAACATGATCACAAATACGCGTGCACTTCTAGAACATGGTCACAAATACGCGTGCACTTCTATAACATGATCACAAATACGCGTGCACTTCTATAACATGATCACAAATACGCGTGCACATCTATAACATGGTCACAAATACGCGTGCACTTCTAGAACATGGTCACAAATACGCGTGCACTTCTATAACATGATCACAAATACGCGTGCACTTCTATAACATGATCACAAATACGCGTGCACTTCTACAACATGGTCATAAATACGCGTGCACTTCTAGAACATGGTCACAAATACGCGTGCACTTCTAGAACATGGTCACAAATACGCGTGCACTTCTAGAACATGGTCACAAATACGCGTGCACTTCTATAACATGATCACAAACACGTGCGCACTGCTATAACATGGTCACAAATACGCGTGCACTTCTATAACATGGTCATAAATACGCGTGCACTTCTATAACATGATCACAAATACGCGTGCACTTCTAGAACATGGTCACAAATACGCGTGTACTTCTAGAACATGGTCACAAATACGCGTGCACTTCTATAACATGATCATAAATACGCGTGCACTTCTATAACATGATCATAAATACGCGTGCACTTCTATAACATGGTCATAAATACGCGTGCACTTCTATAACATGATCACAAATACGCGTGCACTTCTATAACATGATCACAAATACGCGTGCACTTCTAGAACATGGTCACAAATACGCGTGCACTTCTATAACATGTTCACCAATATGGCGCACTTCTATAACATGATCACAAATACGCGTGCACTTCTATAACATGGTCACAAATACGCGTGCACTTCTATAACATGTTCACCAATACGTGCGCACTTCTATAACATGATCATAAATACGCGTGCACTTCTATAACATGGTCACAAATACGCGCGCACTTCTATAACATGATCACAAATACGCGTGCACTTCTATAACATGTTCACCAATACGCGTGCACTTCTATAACATGATCATAAATACGCGTGCACTTCTATAACATGATCATAAATACGCGTGCACTTCTATAACATGATCATAAATACGCGTGCACTTCTATAACATGATCATAAATACGCGTGCACTTCTATAACATGTTCACCAATACGCGTGCACTTCTATAACATGATCACAAATACGCGTGCACTTCTATAACATTATCACAAATACGCGTGCACTGCTATAACATGGTCATAAATACGCGTGCACTTCTAGAACATGGTCACAAATACGCGTGCACTTCTATAACATGTTCACCAATACGTGCGCACTTCTAAAACATGATCACAAATACGTGCGCACTTCTATAACATGATCACAAATAAGCGTGCACTTCTATAACATGTTCACCAATACGTGCGCACTTCTATGACATGTTCACCAATACGTGCGCACTTCTATAACATGATCACAAATACGCGTGCACTTCTATAACATGTTCACAAATACGCGTGCACTTCTATAACATGTTCACCAATACGTGCGCACTTCTATAACATGATCACAAATACGCGTGCACTTCTATAACATGATCACAAATACGCGTGCACTTCTATAACATGTTCACCAATATGTGTGCACTTCTATAACATGATCACAAATACGCGTGCACTGCTATAACATGTTCACCAATACGCGTGCACTTCTATAACATGATCACAAATACGCGTGCACTGCTATAACATGTTCACCAATACGCGTGCACTTCTATAACATGATCACAAATACGCGTGCACTTCTATAACATGATCACAAATACGCGTGCACTTCTAGAACATGTTCACAAATACGCGTGCACTTCTATAACATGATCATAAACACGTGCGCACTGCTATAACATGGTCACAAATACGCGTGCACTTCTATAACATGTTCACAAATACGCGTGCACTGCTATAACATGTTCACCAATACGTGCGCACTTCTATAACATGATCATAAACACGTGCGCACTTCTAGAACATGTTCACCAATACGCGTGCACTTCTATAACATGATCATAAATACGCGTGCACTTCTAGAACATGTTCACCAATACGCGTGCACTTCTATAACATGATCACAAATACGCGTGCACTTCTATAACATGGTCACAAATACGCGTGCACTTCTATAACATGATCACAAATACGCGTGCACTTCTATAACATGATCACAAATACGCGTGCACTTCTATAACATGATCACAAATACGCGTGCACTTCTATAACATGATCACAAACACGCGTGCACTTCTATAACATGATCACAAATACGCGTGCACTTCTATAACATGGTCACAAATACGCGTGCACTTCTATAACATGATCACAAATACGCGTGCACTTCTATAACATGATCACAAATACGCGTGCACTTCTATAACATGATCACAAATATGCGTGCACTTCTAGAACATGTTCACCAATACGCGTGCACTTCTATAACATGATCATAAATACGCGTACACTTCTAGAACATGTTCACCAATACGCGTGCACTTCTATAACATGATCACAAATACGCGTGCACTTCTATAACATGGTCACAAATACGCGTGCACTTCTATAACATGATCACAAATACGCGTGCACTTCTATAACATGTTCACCAATACGCGTGCACTTCTATAAAATGGTCACAAATACGTGCGCACTTCTATAACATGATCACAAATACGCGTGCACTTCTATAACATGGTCATAAATACGCGTGCACTTCTATAACATGATCACAAATACGCGTGCACTTCTATAACATGATCACAAATACGCGTGCACTTCTATAACATGATCACAAACACGCGTGCACTTCTATAACATGGTCACCAATACGTGCGCACTTCTATAACATGATCACAAATACGCGTGCACTTCTAAAACATGATCATAAATACGCGTGCACTTCTATAACATGGTCATAAATACGCGTGCACTTCTATAACATGATCACAAATACGCGGGCACTTCTATAACATGATCACAAATACGCGTGCACTTCTATAACATGATCATAAATACGCGTGCACTTCTATAACATGATCACAAATACGCGTGCACTTCTATAACATGATCACAAATACGCGTGCACTTCTATAACATGATCACAAATACGCGCGCACTGCTATAACATGATCACCAATACGCGTGCACTTCTATAACATGATCACAAATACGCGTGCACTTCTATGACATGGTCACAAATACGCGAGCATTTTTGTAACATATCTTACCTATGGGCTTAGAATTAAGACCTTTACTTTAAAAAATTGAAATGTTTAATTCATATTTTGAATATCATTAGTCTACAGAAGATTGCTAGCGGAGAAAAATCTCTACGTTTGTCTCGATCGATATAAACTGCCATTAGGTAAATAAAATTTAACAAATAATCTAGCCTTGTTTTATTCAGAATTATTTGAAGTTATTTTCCCCATGATTAACAAAAATCATTTCATATAAATGCACAAAACAGCGGTGATTTAAGATTATGTTTGTAAGTTAAAATGTTTGAATTTTTGAAACTCAGTACACCATCTTGGAAGAAAACACATAATAAAAGCAGGATAACAAAGAAACAAAAGAAGCCTTTATACAAAATTGAATTTATTCACAACTATTACACTTTTGCTGTACAGAAGGTTGGTAAGGAGCATGGTATTCCTTGTTTTACGCCTAAAAACCTTTATTTTCCTTGGAAATACAGATCTTCAACCCTGCCAAATCACAGTCCACATCCGAGAAAATGACATTTAATTACTTTAATTTGATTACTCTCGCTCGCCACGATTCCGTTGACATCATTGGAACAAAGTCAGTCTTTACTTAACCTGATCAGTATTTACTACGTACTACACAAAGTATTGAACTTGTGTATGGGTAATAAGAAAATCTAGTTGCGGATTGAGAGGGATCGAACGTGCATCCCCTCTGCCGAAACATGCACAATTAAAGGAAACTTTAATACATTAATTCAGCAAAGCGCTGAATGCGCTGTGTGTGTTGTGAAAACTAAATCCTGTAAGCAATTAAAGGTATGCAAATAATGAACTAAATTAAAGATTATTTATATTGTCAAAACATCAACCAAGTGATCTGATTCTATATTCTGATTGCACCATTCTATTCCGAAGGCGTAACTTTTGGCTCAGATGCTGGCATGATACGAATGACTATTGTCATACCTGGTGTAGAGCCGCAGAAGGGTTGAAGCCCCGCTCCGAAACCTTAATATCTTCACCTTGTAGATAATGCATGTTAGTCGAACACTCGTTATTATAACATGTTGCTCTCTTTTAGCCCATTTCCTAGTCACTGAGTGATGAGCGGTGTTGTTTATTCATAACTCCGCATAAAACGTATATCTGCTTTACACAATATAATTACATAAAACAGATTAAAAAACTAATGTTAATATTAAATCATGCCTAGACACAAGTGACGGAACTAGACTTCTTCGACATATATATTTGTTTCTTTACTCGAACTGCCTTTTCCATAGCCTGAAATTTGGTCACGTGAAGTAAAGCTCAGGCAGAAAAAATCCTTCATGCCTCCGAAATTTAACCTTCTTATAAATTAAACTTTCTCAAAACTTACTAAATATAATCGGGTTGGATGCAGACACTCCACAGAAAACGTCCCCAGCGAACACGCGTTCAAAAATCAACATTCAACAAGCCATGATGTCTGTGCTGGGTAATGCCATGTCATTTATATATGATTATTTGTTTAGATAAATATATAGATAGATATACAAACTGTTCTTCTTTAATTGCACACATCAGCTTCACAGTTACATGTACAGACACATGTCCAGGATAAGTGATACTAGAAAATATGTCTCGTACAAATCTTCACGTTTAATTCAAAGGCGTTATTGTCTTGTTACTAAAATAAAATGTAACGCAAACCGGATGTTGACTAGTCAAGCAAATGTTATCCAGTTATTGCCGCCGCGCTCATACATGTAATCGTTCCGGGAAAACTTTTATGGATGGCGCCATGTTGTTTTATAAACAAGTGATGCTTTCATGGTTTGTATATCGGTTGTTATTCAACTTTGGTGAATATCAGGACTAAATTAGATTGTCGTTTGAAATGGTGCTACACCATTCCCTGTCACTTTGTTAATCTTCCAAATGTGTATGTCTGATCTGTTTAACTTGCGTTTGTTGCGACGATGCACTATGTACAATTCAAGTGTTATACTCTAGTCTGTTGTTTGTAATATGACTTTTTGTATGCGTCCAAAGACACTTAACGGCATATAATTTTGATAAGGAAATGTAAGACAAACCCGACAGTTACCGCCTTGGAACGGTCAGTCGACAATATGAACCGACTGGGGTGCTTAAACCGGTTTTTCAAAGCTCTTACCTCGCACTTCGTGATGGATTTCTCGAATGCAAGCAATAAAAAGAAAACCGATCCATTTGCTGTCCAAGCGCTGACGTTTTGTTTGACAAGTTATGACGAAAGTAGTGGCGTCATTGAAAAAAATGTCCACATAGTGTTTACAAGAGAGATAGGTATTATTTCGATTAGAAGACCTACAAAAAAGTTAATAGTAAATGAAATTAACTTTTTGAATCAAGAAAAAAAAATAACCAGAGAAGAGTAATTGGTTGTAGCATCCTGTTCATGCGAAGATGAAATTGAGGAACCAAAGTCCAATGTCCAATGTCCATCAAAGGAAATACACATAACAATCGTAAGTATGGGCATAAGCTGGAACATTTCCATAGAACGCTTTCAAATTATTGATTTTTGAACATTCTAGGGAAATAAATTTAATTCTCTCTTATTATGTGCAACTTAATTGAAATGATGTGGGAGACTATCATCCGCATAATTAAAGCCGGAATTGAAAGGTCATATAAAATTAAAATGTCACTTTTAATGAAAATCCCCCTTTCTTGCCATTCAAGTAACAAAGTGCTGACGCTTACTTTCGTGATCCCATGCTTTGCGCTGAGTTTTTGAGGTTTAAACTGAACGATCAAACAGGTCAGCGTTAATCCGTGTATGCTTATTTCCCTTGTGAGGACGTAAGCTATGATCAACGGCACACGAGAGCCAAGGCCCGCGTGACCTGTTGGGGATGCTTGTCAAATTGTCAGTCTGTCAGTGAACTAATGGGCCGCTTTAGGATGCGAAAATGTTCATTGTGCAGCATTTGGGTGTTACTAGCAATCTTTTCGCCTATGACTTACTTCTCAGTCCAATGTCGGTCTTCGTCAATTTTCTAAGAATAATAACTTAAGCTTCGTTTGTAAAAGTAGGATCGGCAGCTGTGAATAGAAGGAACATGGAATCCTTTGTTCCGGCTTACACAGATGATTATGTTCTTTACATCTTGTTGACGACTCTTTTGTGTTCCAACAAAGTTATCTGTTGTAATACTGACTACTAATAAAACACATATATAACCGAATATTAAAGGCAAATGCAGTGCCTATACTGTAACTTTTCAAGCAGGACAAGCATCAGGCGTGAAAAGTGACTAACCGGGTTTTCATCTCCGAACATGCAGAAAGCTTGAAGTATATTTAGTAGTTTACTGAATTTAAATGCTACAAAAATGCAATCGAAACCATGGTTTAGCTCTTCCTTTGTTCATTTACAGACTTACCTGCCCATATGTGAACTATATATAAATTGTTTATAGCATAATTTCCAGATATATGCAATATAAAGCATATTGATACCTCTAGACTTTTAAGTAAATGGGTTACACGTGATTCAGATTAGTATGAATATTATCTCATATTATCTCTTTTCTCATATTATGTCTCATATTTATTCAGGGCTAACACAATATAACAAATAATAAAACAACAAATGATTTCATGTTCGATTGCTTCATGAACATTAATACTTCAATAAAGCTTAATAAAATAAGATAATATATTTGAACAATTTTCTCTTTTTTTCTTTTTTTTCCCTCTTTTTTAATTTACAATTTGATTAACCTCGCCAATAGGTGTGTGTGTGTGTGTGTGTGTGTGTGTGTGTCGAGGCTATCCCGCTCCACACCGTATAAAAATATATGCATAATAATGTTTAGAACAATTTTATTATTGTTCACTGTAAAGTAAACGTGTCAGAATAGACAAAGTTATATTTTACGTGATATGTGTCATTATACGGAGTTTTTTCAGATACTTTAGACTTAATCACTCAGGACTATGACTTCATGTTTTAGATAATTGTACATTTGTTTGCAATACCGTGCATGACCGTCATATATATCACACACGCAATATATTTTTTGTTACATTTTGCTTTTATTTTGTAAAGCTTGTGTTTATGGTGTCAAGTATTTTGGTTTCCATACAGATATGCTCATTGCTCTTGCAATGTTAATACAACTTGCACACTTGACATCGCCCTTTAAATGACTTGAAAGTGCCATTCGACTAACTGGACAGTGCCCTCGGACTAACTTTGAAGTACCCTTCGATTAACTTAACAATGGCCTCCTAAGTCTTAGACTTCAAAAAGCAGACTTGAACCTAGGTACTGAAGCCTTTAGGGTTGTTGGACTGCCATCGCCACAGATCCTCGCCTGTTGGTAGGAGAATACAGCGGGTCTTAGTAACGGTACATGATTACAACTTATTTAATTATACCCTTCATCAAGCATTCACAGATATTAATATAATATTAAGGTTTGTCTGGAATTCGAGAAAAAGAAACATCAAAAAAGAGATAAATATTTTGTACATTTGACAGGCATTGTAACTTAATAGAATATGCTAATAGCCTATATATTACCATTAGTTTAAGTGAATTGGCTTATAATGAACATAAATTTGTTCACACTTTACCACAATTTATAATATGACATTAACTTAAATTGAATTAAAATTTAAATGAAATACTGCCTCACTACATTTTACAGCAAAAAGTTGAAATAACATAAAGTAAACAACATAATAATCGATGGTTTAATTAACAGTAGAGTTAAAATCATTCAGCACTAAAACACTGTGCAGGTGCTTACACATTTTGTCTAGTCCAAGTTTTGCTGACCACCCAAGTTCCTTTTGTGCCAGCGAGGCATCTGCATAAAATTCTGCTATATCCCCTTGACGCCGCTTCGTAATCTTCAAAGGGATCTGAAATATATTGACAATTGACATTTGTTAACTGGTTATCTTGAACAAAATAAACGAACTCACATCTACTCCACACCGACAAGATTCTCCACAGATATTCATGGAACTCTGCAATATGCTTATACATGTATTTTGTGGCATGTTGGTGGTTTGGAGTTGCAAGCAAATTATCAAGAAATCATTCCGATTAATAATAATATATAAGTAAGTATAACGAGTATATTTCGATTAGTGTCGGATTTCTTACAACAGACTGATTTATTTATGTTAAATTTATTGATTTTAATCAAAGGTTCAATGCCACAATTTAATAAAGAGATAAAATCGTTTGCCTTGCCTGACGATATACCATGCCAGAATATAGACCAAGTCTAGACTACATCTCATTTGTTTCCTAGACCAGAGTACATCCACTCATACCAATTTAAACGCTTAGCGAAAGTAGTGTTAAATTAATTCCACTTTCAATTTTTTACTTTTAAAGTTGTAGGGTCTAAGCAGGATGTTTTCATTTAAGAAAAAGGTCAAAATAGGGATTAGAAAAAAGTATTTGTAATTTGTGAATTACTTTTTATTACAGATATTAAAATATTTTATTTGATTAAGAAGTGCGGATGTGACGCATAATTCTATTGCTTTTAGTGCATACTCCTTAAGTGCTGCACACGTGCAAAATATTTCATTGCCTTACCCATGGGTACCCATTTGACTAATGTCAAATCTAACATAAAATTAAACAGGATGCCTTGGCGACAATTTGAAGGTGATTTTTAGCATTTAAAAATCGAAAGTCGGTTTTCATGGAATTATACCATGTAACTTCATTGTTTAAATCTCTAAAGCCTTGGCATTAGGCATTATCACAGAGACACTTTGTTAAGATCATAACATAATTGTCAAATATACGAGGTACATCCAATAAGTAGTAAGAGTTGTTTAATATTTTAAAGGGATGCAAATAGCGACATGAAATTTCACGTATTAGAATATGACCTACATTTTCCACCAATCAGCTTTCAGATAAACCTTCATTAAGTGACGCTCTTAATTATTAAGAGCATGGATCTATTTTAAAGCACGTGACTATTTGGCGGGACAGTTTAGCTCCGCCTCTCGTACGTTTGTAGTAAACATTGCCAAGTAGTTTAAAGTAATGCCATTCGTGTACGGCACCATGTTAAAAGTGCTGGAAATGAAAACGATTGTTTATTCGTTTATTTTATAAAAACAATGGAACATTTATATTCGTTTATTTTATACAAACAATGGAACATTTAACTATGTAATCAAACCAGTTCAGTGTAGATCTACTGCATAAACAATACCGCATGTAATACAATCGGTTCAAATAGATACAGCCTGTTTTTTTACAGGTAAAAAAATGGAACAAAATTGATAATCGTTAGCAAATATTAACTGAATAACAAAACATCTCCCAAATCAGACCATTCGGTCCATTACAGTTTACTTCTGATCATTTTCCACCCACCATCATTCATATTGTTACTTCAATTTTTCTGTCACCCTTAATTAAAACAACTTTCTCGACTGAATCAGGCAACACTAATTTTACAGTAGAATCTGTAGTAATGTCAGCTGGCCGTTTATTTTCTTTTTTTGTATTCTCAGCACGGACAAGTTCCTCCGATTTAACGTGTGGGTGTGGCGCTCCCAAAGTATTGCTGATGTCACTGAGTATCTTAAATTGTTCTCGTTGATAGGCATGTACAGCGTTGCTACGATGGCTACTTCGACTGATCACTGCTTTATCCGAATATCCGTCGTTGTACAGGCGAGTGCAACAGGTAACACGCCCAGAGTGATTTGAAATGGTCCTACCTGTTGTGTCTATCCCTGCCTCAGCAAAGAATCGCTTGAACATTTGAGACATTTGGTTAACAGGAATTGTACCGGCAC
The DNA here is from genome assembly GCA_007844125.1 of Sinonovacula constricta. Taxonomy (NCBI): domain Eukaryota; kingdom Metazoa; phylum Mollusca; class Bivalvia; order Cardiida; family Solecurtidae; genus Sinonovacula; species Sinonovacula constricta. The sequence goes on from CM017562.1 coordinate 18,294,540, forward strand.
TAAATTGTGGGCCAAACGACGAAACCGATTCCAAAGGCTTCCTATAAAGTGGTCCTCTACTTGGTATTAAACTGAGATACATGTCATACAGACGCACAAGACAGCGTGGATTCGCCGGATTCTCATAATGTTTAATAGGATTGATCTCAACTCGACGGTGCTTAAGTCCTCCTTGTACATTTTTGGTAACACGAGGCGTGTACTGAATATATCGTTGGTTGTTTTCGTGATCAAAAAGAATTTGAAACTGTTCCGCTACACATTGTCGGTGTTCTTCCATGCCACGAAACGCAAAAGCCTTGCCATTATAAAAGAATATGGCGTTGCTCAGCCCGGAAGCGGTGTCCATGGAAAATACACCAGTTTCCCACATCTTCTTCTCATCGGCCTCCGTCACGGGGTCCGCACGCTTTTTGTCGACACCAATTCCTTGGCTTGTTAGTAATTTCATGCGCGCATCTAATGTTTTTCGGAATTCTCGAAAAAATAAGTCCTCCTCCTTGAAAAAGTTTATTTGTCGGCCTACACAAACACTGCGGAGGTGCCTTTGTAATCCAGCAACTATTTGGGTGAGTGTATTTGGTGGATATTCACTGCCATCCTTTCTCCTAATCTCAACAATAAATCTCTGCATCCAGAAATTGAGGTCACAATCGCTTAACAAGCAAATATCCTCCGGAATCACAACATTTGGTCCCATTTCCAGAAGCGTCTCTGGTCGCGCGTTACGGTGTCGAGCCCAGTCTTTCCACAAATTAAGAGTCCAATTATTAGCCTGCCTAGTTTTCTTGGGCACACCTGCCTGTTGTTGTATTTTAATATCCGAACTTGACACTGGATCCGAGAATCGTGTGCTAGTTGACTGATTATTGAACAGCTGCTCGGTTGGTATATCCATTAACTGAGTAAGTGTACCCAGTTCTCCAGAGTCAAAGTCATCCTGTTCTTTAAACAATAAATCAAGATCGCCTAGGTCAAATTTAATATCCATTTCACACGACTATCCTAAAACACAGATGACGTGATTACACAGCATTCAGGAAGAGTGACGTAGTTTCATGACTTTTGAATCGACCAATAAAAATGTAGGTTATATTCTAAGTAAGTTAGAACATATTAAGTCGATTTTTAATGGCTAAGAAGGAGCTCGCTCGCTGTCGCTCGCTCCGCCCCTTCTTAACCATTAAAAATCGACTTAATATGTTCTAACTATTACATAGAAGTTAAATTCTAAGCACAGGAACAGGAAATGGGCGTCATGACGTCATGTCACACACCATGACGTCATTTAAGAACACATGCACCTGGAATTACTTATAGTGACGCCCTTAATTCTTTATTAAAACTCCACGCCACACAAAGCTGCCATAGTGAAGATCGTATTCGACGAGTACCACTGGGAAGTTCTAAAACACGCACCTTTAAGTCCACCCAACTAGGATTTTCCAAAACTGAAGGAACCACTTCGAGCAATAGGCTACGCTATGGCGATTTGAACGAAGACATAAACAAATCTCGCTGGGTGTTAAGGAATTACCAGGTTGATGGGAGTCAACAATTGAAATGGCGGGAGAATATTGTGAGGAAATGTAAATACATCTGATCATTTTTTTTTTCAGAAATTAAGCAACTCTTTGCTAGATGACAAGTTGTTCTTGAACTTACACTAGACACGGAAACGAAAAACACAAGTTAATTGTTAAAGTAACAAAATCAATGAGAAGACATTACATGAATGAGGAAACAAATCCACTTTTGAAAGGCAAAAATACCGTGTGAGAGTGTTAACACGATTGAATGAGCGCTCCCATACAACATCGGACTTCCTCAAGAGTTTCCTCCAAAAAAAATATTTAAATAGCCCATCAAAGTGAAACACTTAACGGCAAGGACTTGCATCGGGAGTTAAAAACTTATCAAATAATTCAATTTATAGACAAAATTACAGTAAATGCAATGAATTGTCTAAAGTATGTACAATGTGTACATGAGATATATGCCAAGGCAAATATAATGTATCCAGTTTTTAAATAGGCAGGGCAACGATCAGTTTGAAAAAAAAAAACCTTCCAGGAGATTACGTTATTATTTTTAAACTGCCTTCCTCAGTTTGTTAATTTTAAAGCTTTATTGTAACTCTTAACTAGTTACAAACATACTTCTGACATTAAAACATTAGTACAGATTCGTGCAATCTTGGAAATATAAATCCTATTGCAATGTAGCACTAGTCGAATCACTGTGGATGTATTTATAATTGGTAGTAGTGAATTGGAAAACATCATTATTGTCCTTAACTTAGTTACAAACGATATCATTGAAAGTGATTATCTCATTGTCCAGAAAAGTGACTTTAAAAAAAGTAAAAAGAATTTATATTGTCCTTTCGGGTAAGGTAGATAAATCAAACGGATACTCCGAGCAAAGAATTTATGGTCGGTCTAAAGTGAGAATATGGCCAAGATAGCGTGACGTTAATTTGAATCCTTCAGTTATATTGCTTTGGGGAAAAAAGATAATGTTATCAGAAGATCGTGTTAAACGCAGTTTAAAACAAATTTGCAATAAATGATGAAAGGCTGGTCCTCGAGGAAATTCCAAGTAGCGAGTCTATATAAGGTGTCGCCACGTTCTATAAATTGTGAATTAACGCTTCACAAATATCCACATATAAGCCCACATCTTTGACTTGCATATTGGGAAAATGGCTGTATCTACACTACAATTGTGAAAATGACTGTATATACACTGCATTTGTGAAAATGGTTGTATGTACACTATAATTGTGAAAATGACTGTATGTAAACTGCAATTGTGAAAATGGCGGTATGTATAATGACATTGTGAAAATGGCTGTATATACACTGTATTTGTGAAAATGACTGTATATACACTGTATTTGTGAAAATGGCTGTATATACACTGTATTTGTGAAAATGGCTGTATATACACTGTAATTTGTGAAAATGACTGTATATACACTGTAATTTGTGAAAATGGCTGTATATACACTGTATTTGTGAAAATGGCTGTATATACACTGTAATTTGTGAAAATGGCTGTATATACACTGTATTTGTGAAAATGGCTGTATATACACTGTAATTTGTGAAAATGGCTGTATATACACTGTATTTGTGAAAATGACTGTATATACACTGTAATTTGTGAAAATGGCTGTATATACACTGTATTTGTGAAAATGGCTGTATATACACTGTAATTTGTGAAAATGGCTGTATGTACACTGTATTTGTGAAAATGGCTGTATATACACTGTATTTGTGAAAATGGCTGTATATACACTGTAATTTGTGAAAATGGCTGTATATACACTGTAATTTGTGAAAATGACTGTATATACACTGTATTTGTGAAAATGGCTGTATATACACTGTATTTGTGAAAATGACTGTATATACACTGTAATTTGTGAAAATGGCTGTATATACACTGTATTTGTGAAAATGGCTGTATATACACTGTAATTTGTCAAAATGGCTGTATATACACTGTAATTTGTGAAAATGACTGTATATACACTGTATTTGTGAAAATGACTGTATATACACTGTATTTGTGAAAATGGCTGTATATACACTGTAATTTGTGAAAATGGCTGTATATACACTGTAATTTGTGAAAATGACTGTATATACACTGTAATTTGTGAAAATGACTGTATATACACTGTATTTGTGAAAATGGCTGTATATACACTGTATTTGTGAAAATGACTGTATATACACTGTATTTGTGAAAATGACTGTATATACACTGTATTTGTGAAAATGGCTGTATATACACTGTATTTGTGAAAATGGCTGTATATACACTGTATTTGTGAAAATGACTGTATATACACTGTATTTGTGAAAATGACTGTATATACACTGTAATTTGTGAAAATGGCTGTATATACACTGTATTTGTGAAAATGACTGTATATACACTGTATTTGTGAAAATGGCTGTATATACACTGTAATTTGTGAAAATGGCTGTATATACACTGTATTTGTGAAAATGACTGTATATACACTGTATTTGTGAAAATGGCTGTATATACACTGTAATTTGTGAAAATGGCTGTATATACACTGTATTTGTGAAAATGGCTGTATATACACTGTATTTGTGAAAATGACTGTATATACACTGTATTTGTGAAAATGACTGTATATACACTGTATTTGTGAAAATGGCTGTATATACACTGTATTTGTGAAAATGGCTGTATATACACTGTATTTGTGAAAATGGCTGTATATACACTGTATTTGTGAAAATGGCTGTATATACACTGTATTTGTGAAAATGGCTGTATATACACTGTAATTTGTGAAAATGACTGTATATACACTGTAATTTGTGAAAATGACTGTATATACACTGTATTTGTGAAAATGGCTGTATATACACTGTAATTTGTGAAAATGACTGTATATACACTGTAATTTGTGAAAATGACTGTATATACACTGTATTTGTGAAAATGGCTGTATATACACTGTAATTTGTGAAAATGACTGTATATACACTGTATTTGTGAAAATGGCTGTATATACACTGTATTTGTGAAAATGGCTGTATATACACTGTAATTTGTGAAAATGGCTGTATATACACTGTAATTTGTGAAAATGACTGTATATACACTGTAATTTGTGAAAATGGCTGTATATACACTGTATTTGTGAAAATGGCTGTATATACACTGTATTTGTGAAAATGACTGTATATACACTGTAATTTGTGAAAATGACTGTATATACACTGTATTTGTGAAAATGACTGTATATACACTGTATTTGTGAAAATGGCTGTATATACACTGTAATTTGTGAAAATGGCTGTATATACACTGTAATTTGTGAAAATGACTGTATATACACTGTAATTTGTGAAAATGACTGTATATACACTGTAATTTGTGAAAATGACTGTATATACACTGTATTTGTGAAAATGGCTGTATATACACTGTAATTTGTGAAAATGACTGTATATACACTGTATTTGTGAAAATGGCTGTATATACACTGTAATTTGTGAAAATGGCTGTATATACACTGTAATTTGTGAAAATGACTGTATATACACTGTAATTTGTGAAAATGGCTGTATATACACTGTAATTTGTGAAAATGACTGTATATACACTGTAATTTGTGAAAATGACTGTATATACACTGTAATTTGTGAAAATGGCTGTATATACACTGTAATTTGTGAAAATGACTGTATATACACTGTAATTTGTGAAAATGACTGTATATACACTGTATTTGTGAAAATGGCTGTATATACACTGTAATTTGTGAAAATGACTGTATATACACTGTAATTTGTGAAAATGACTGTATATACACTGTAATTTGTGAAAATGACTGTATATACACTGTATTTGTGAAAATGGCTGTATATACACTGTAATTTGTGAAAATGACTGTATATACACTGTATTTGTGAAAATGGCTGTATATACACTGTAATTTGTGAAAATGGCTGTATATACACTGTATTTGTGAAAATGGCTGTATATACACTGTAATTTGTGAAAATGGCTGTATATACACTGTAATTTGTGAAAATGACTGTATATACACTGTAATTTGTGAAAATGACTGTATATACACTGTAATTTGTGAAAATGACTATATATACACTGTATTTGTGAAAATGGCTGTATATACACTGTAATTTGTGAAAATGACTGTATATACACTGTATTTGTGAAAATGGCTGTATATACACTGTAATTTGTGAAAATGACTGTATATACACTGTATTTGTGAAAATGGCTGTATATACACTGTATTTGTGAAAATGGTTGTATGTAAAATGCAATTGTGAAAATGGCTGTATGTATAATGCAATTAAAAAATGGCTTGTGTACACTGTAATTGTGAAAATGGCTCTATGTACACTGCAATTGTGAAAATGGCTGTATGTACAATGCAATTGTGAAAATGGCTGTATGTACAATGCAATTGTGAAAATGGCTCTATGTACAATGCAATTGTGAAAATGGCTGTATGTACAGGGCAATTGTGAAAATGGCTGTATATACAATGCAACTGTGAAAATAGCTGTATGTACAGGGCAATTGTGAAAATGGCTGTATGTAAAATGCAATTGTGAAAATGGCTGTATATACACAATGTATTTGTGAAAATGGCTGTATATACACTGTATTTGTGAAAATGGCTGTATATACACTGTAATTTGTGAAAATGGTTGTATGTAAAATGCAATTGTGAAAATGGCTGTATGTATAATGCAATTAAAAAATGGCTTGTGTACACTGTAATTGTGAAAATGGCTCTATGTACACTGCAATTGTGAAAATGGCTGTATGTACAATGCAATTGTGAAAATGGCTGTATGTACAATGCAATTGTGAAAATGGCTCTATGTACAATGCAATTGTGAAAATGGCTGTATGTACAGGGCAATTGTGAAAATGGCTGTATATACAATGCAACTGTGAAAATAGCTGTATGTACAGGGCAATTGTGAAAATGGCTGTATGTACAATGCAATTGTGAAAATGGCTGTATGTACAATGCAATTGTGAAAATGGCTGTATGTACAATACAATTGTGAAAATGGCTGTATGTACAATGCAATTGTGAAAATGGCTGTATGTACAATGCAATTGTGAAAAGGGCTGTATGTACAGGGCAATTGTGAAAATGGCTGTATATACAATGCAATTGTGAATTGTGAAAATGGCTGCAAGTACAGTGCAATTGTAACAATGGCCGTTTGTACACTGCAATTGTGAAAATGACTGTATGATACAAGCAAGGTCTTTACGCTAATCAAGAGCAAATCGTTTGTTGTTGTTTTTCAATATATATTAACATTTTGGTCTTCATCAATTAAGGAAGGAGATAAAGACGCGTACAATTAAGAAAACATCATTATTATTTACTTAAGAGAAATAGAAATTAAATGTACGAAAATTAGACTTTTGAAGAATTTTTATCGACCGGAATGGTTTTGTCTATTTCTTTGACTGTTTAGTAACCAAAATCTATAATTTCACAAATTAAAGAGAAATACAATCCTAATAAAATCACAAAAGAACCGAAAATACACAATTCAACTCGGGGACAGACTGCATTATATATTAAACTGCGTTGTATTAACCGAAGATCAGTTCGTTATTTAACTATATACGCTTAAACTATATTGATAATATGGTGATTACTGAAATATAGCTTTACCAAGAGGTATTTAGATGAACAAATTCCCATCGTGGCAGCATACTTGGTTTGGGTGTAGTGCGGATTAACACAAAACGGCTTAAAACAATACTATGAAGGTGTTGTCTTCCTTTCAAGTTAATTTTAAATGTAACTTTAAACATAAGCGATTATGACCTTATGATAAGCTGATAACAAAAATGAAAATCTAAATTATACATTATGTGTATGATATTGAAAACTTTTCTCCACTCCCATGTAAAAACCGGTAACATTTCGTGTCTAAATACAAATGAAAATTGGTCATTTTTATTAAAAAGTTACAAAAAAGGTTGTATAAGATACAGTAAAATACGTAATTCAAAGTGGTAAGTATCTTTACGTTTAAAAGAATGGTCACATGCATATGCAACTATGGTATAAAGGTTGAAAACACACTATTATTTTTGTACTGTCTAAAAACAAATTTCAGATTCAAACAATAAAGGAAAACATTCTTACAAGTTTACCGGATGCTTTTTCAAACGCCTTCACCATCTCTAGTACAGAATATCCCTTGCCTGATCCTAAATTGTAAATCTGCAACATTAAGTGCGTGATTAGAGTACACGTATATTTGTAATGGAAGCTCCAATCTTGAGATAATGTAACAGCGCAATGAAATTGAACATTAGCTAATTCTGCCTTGTTAAGTAATCGACAATTAGTAATAGTTTCATACATGACTTTTATTGCTTGATTATGAGTATACGTGGCCATCAAAGGGTGTAAAGAGAAATGAACTTCGCGTGTAAACGTAAGTCGTAAAATGTATGCTAATTGGCTCGATAGTAAGGCAATGATTCATACTTTCAACTGTAACCAAGCTGCTTTAATCTGCTTTAATTAATTAGATAGAATGGTGACAACATTCAGCTTATATCTGTAAAGGATCTTGACAAAAATCCAGAGCGAACAATAGTGCAGGTCCGCCGGAAGACTTCACATTGTCTTGCCCTGTTTCGTTCTTAAAGCACGCGCGATGAGGGGCTCAGGTGAGGATGGGATTCAATCTTCTGAAAGATTAATTGTTTAAAATAAAGAAGAGTAGGGTCCGCACCTTATAGCCACATCCTTTCTCCATGTGTTTTAGGGCTGCCACATTGCCTTTGGCTAGATCCACAACATGGAAATAGTCTCGCACACCTGCCAGAAGTAAATTTAATATCATTGCATGCTTGAACTTGCTGGTGGACAAATTGTAAACCTAGCACGCTATTTATTTCAAAATTAATACAGATTATCCACTTGTCCATGGCCAAAGTTCTCATAAAGTTGAAAGATTGCGTCTCATTCGTTCTCTGGGTATAGATAGGAAACATTCAATATAATTACTGTAACACTGGTCTTTGCGCCACTAAACCTAAAACAAAATACTACCTACTCATTGTCATAAACGACCCTACCAATATTTAGGAATGTGGGCTAATGAAATTTTATTTATTGGAATCCCAAAACATATAAGTTCACAGTGTTGTTGAAGTGATCCCACTGAGAGCTGCCGTGACATTGACTTTTTCCACGGATGTCTAAATTAATAGGATCGTCTGCCTGTCTTTACCAGTAACCCTACTAAGTTTAAGGATTTCGTTGTCTGGAAACAGAACGGAATCGGAAACTGAAAATCACGGCCAAGGTCGCAATAAAATTTACAAACCAATAGGAATCATCTAATGACCACTGGAGCTACAAAGTTTGATAACATGAGTTCAGTCAACCCTCAAGTTGACTGCGTCATAAATATTTGACTCTCCGGCCCCAAAGTTACACCTTTTTGCCACGGCCTGTGTTCCCACAAAATAGTACTAGATACTACATGCAGTAGAAGGTACTAGTACTTAAACGATTCATATATCCCCATTCCCATGGTACGGTTAGCTCCACCAAAATCAACTCGCGCAGAACTCATTGGGTCAAAACACTTTTGTATGACAACATCTCCCGAAGTGCTAAGTATTAGAAATTTCCTCTGTTCCCACAAATATGACAAAGAAGGTCTGCCTCTTAACATTTCTTTGTACTCATTTGTGAATTGGACTTGTAGTAGAATATTTGAGACTAGCGATTTTGATCATTAAGATTTTGTCTCTAAACATTGTGATTTGGGGATGGGGAGGGGGGAATATTTTTGAATAACGTTTTCGGATTTTTTAAAGTGTCCTTATACTTAGAGTAAATACGGTAAAATCAGTTCAAGGCACGAAGATCGATTCCTTGATCACGTGATCATGACCTCGTTGTTGACTGTAGGAGGAAATACTCCCATGCACTATTTTAAAGGGTTTACCAAAATGCAGCATTTTAATGCAAAATGACGTCAAATACTACAATTTAATGCGGAGTGACTGTGGACATTAAAAAAAAAACAATGTAATGAAGAGTGTAATAATGAACATCAGTTTAATGCAAAATGACAAAACATTCGACAGTTAATATAAAAAAATATATATTTATTGCATGTTATGCAATAGTTTTATGCAAACCGACCGCATTCAGATAAAATAATGAAAATAAATGCGACAGTTTAATGTACTAAAACATAAAATGCAGCTGCATAACACAAAGGGACATAAAATGGAACAATTCACAGCAGAGTAACATAAATTTACAGCAATTAATGTCAAATAGCATTATTACGACAGCTACGGCATACCATTGTGATCCTTTTTTGACAGAAATGAAGATAAACTTCATGAGATAACTGAAATGATTTTTGAAATAATTTACCCGTTCCATCCGGTGTGTTGTAGTCATTACCGTAAACGGTCAACTCTGCCCGTCTCCCTACAGCAACCTGTGCTATATATGCAATCAAGTTGTTTGGAATACCTCTTGGATCTTCGCCAATTTTACCAGATTCATGAGCCCCAACTGGGATGACATAGCGTAAGATTACTGCATTCCATTGCTAAATGCAAAGGTGAAGTTAAAAAAAAATCTGTAAACATATAAAGATCAAAGGCTGCTTATCATCTATTAATACTTTTTGCAAGAATAAACGCGTGAAAGCATTATTTCTTGCTATTTTTTAGCACTTTCTTCTTTATTAAAAACAACAACTGTTTTCTTTAAAAAAAATTGTAAAAACATTGTTAATGGATAAAGGTTTCAATGCGTGTTGTGATATGTTAATAAACCATATTCTGAATAAGACGGACTGGCACCAAATGCAGATTCAATTCTAAGTTGGGACTTTCCCCCAGCTCCAACATTTACTTTCAGAATATTTCTCTCGGCAAACAAAAACTGTTTAAGTACTGCTTGTTGAAATATGTATAAAAGTTATCAAACATGTGAAATAAATCGGCAATGTAATTACTTTATCTGCTGCACATATGTCTTTCAGAATCTCCTCTATGAAGTACTTGGTTTTGCCATAGGGGTTAGTGCATCCACCTGTCGGATGGGCCTCGTCTATGGGCAGGTAACTACTGGGTCCATAAACAGTGGTGGAGCTAGAAAATATGATGTTGTTTACACTGTTCTCCGTCATCACCTGGTGAAGTTGAAAACAAACAAAAATAACATAACGAGCTGTTAAACTTTAATTAGGCATTGATGCAATCGAATTGCAAAATCGTATTATTTTCACTATGATAACCTATTTTGGTTTGCATTAAAGATTGTAGAAAATTGGAACCATCGGTAGGAATCAAGACACTACCAATTAAATTGTCTTTTGTACCTTTTTTCTTTAATTGCTTTTAATTCTGTCTGTCTGTCTGTCTGTCTGTCTGTCTGTCTGTCTGACTGTCTGTCTGTCTGTCTGTCTATCTGTCTGTCTGTCTGTCTATCTGTCTGTCTGTCTGTCTGTCTGTCTGTCTGTCTGTCTGTCTGTCGTTTAGAATATATCATAAAACAAAGCATTAATTTTATGCAATGTTTTGGAAAAGTTTATTATATTTTTTTTTTCTTTTTTACTGGGACAAATTGCCTGCAACAAGTATTAAGGAAGGCAAAACTGTAGTCTCGCAAAATCCAGTACTATGTCTTTGCTATGAACATGAGCATAGATATAAGTATAAGGAAACTTGTTCCATAGACTACAATGAAGTCATATAGGATAGTACCTGTAGCAGATTCATGGTCCCAGCTAGGTTGTTGTTGTAGTACATGAGAGGTTTCTTACAAGACTCACCGACTCCCAACAAGCTAGCGAAATGCATCACACAGCTGAACTTGTACTGTTGGACAAATACGCGAAATAATGATAAATTGTGTAGTCTCGAACTGAGAAACACCAGTTCAAATCGAATTCGGATAAATTCAATTTTAAATAAACGTAAATAAACAAGCTTACTAAAATTGGAATATTTCATACATGATACAAATAATTTGTAATTTATTTGTCCAAATAACCTACTTTAACAGAAATAAAATATTCAATCATATTATATTAATATGTTATGCACAAATACAAGAGTTTTAAATTTAATTACAAACATATTTACCTTTCTGAAGAGGCTTCTTAGGGCTTCTATGTCCAACAGATTTATTCTACAAGTGGGTATGGTCTTGCCTGTGATCTCACCGACTCGATTGATGCTTTCTGTCGACAAATAATATTAGAGGAAACACATTAAGGCTTGTATACATTGAAGCGGATGTGTAAGTCTTCCTTGCTCTGACCTGCCTTTGATAGTTAATTACATTTTCATTTTTATTACCGAAAAAGAATATTCGCGATCACCTTTTTTATTTAATTCTTCATGCATATCTGAAAGACTTCTCGTATGTTCTAGGTTGTTATTTTAGCCATGTGTAATCTGTAACAGTCTGGAACGTTTCTATTATAAATAAACTTGACCTTTTTAAGTGTATGTATTAATAGAAATTCACCATTCAAAACATCTATGTGTGTTATAGAACAATTATATAGTGAGGACTAATAAGACTTTAATTTACTATAGATATTGTAACAACATATAGATATTTTCCACATCAGTGAAAATCCCTTATCTTGGCAGCCATCTTTGATGGTAACGTCAAGGGATTTTCATATGAATTGTATAGAAGCGTAAATTTTATTTTCTTGTAATTTCTTCATTTGTGGTCCGAAAATTAAAAGCTATACACCATTGGAAAACTCTTGAAATTCATACTTTTAGAATACAATATTTTTTAAATTGATAAATGCACACATAATTAATACACAAAAATAAATAGAACTATTGGCTCATACTTAAAACAAAATGAACAGTGTATCATTTTCGGTTGTATTTCTTTAACCTTTTAAACTTTTAAAATATAGTTTTGATATTTAAAATACTTTATAAAAGCTGTAAAATTTGATATAGACCTATAGACTGAAAAATAAAAACACTTTCGTAAGTTTAATACAGCACATATTTCCCGATTTCGGCCTGCATTAGCTTCTGCCCACAAAGATGGCTGCCTTAAACTGTCTTATCAGTGTGGATGACATCACATGGAAACTATCTATTGTTGTGTTGACATTTAGACTAAAAGATTTCACAACAGCAATACCAGAAAGGACTTTTAAACCTAAAGTTAAGATTCCTTGTGTTTTTGTAAAATTTTGTTTTTGTTTGCAGTGTTGTTGTTTTTGTGGGGGGTGAATTTATTTTTTCTATTTCCTTTGTTATTCTTTATATGATATTTATTTAGCAGGAATTTTCTTCAACATTGTGATATTAACATGTTTGTGTCCTTTATCAATTTTTAACTATTGTTTGTCAAATATTAAGTTGTTCCACACACATGGTTTCAGTTATTTGTAGGGCATATAGGGCATATAAAAAGGTATAGGGCAGTGTTTTGTTTATAAAGTTGCATTCTATGATCTTTTATAAGGCAAGATTAAGAAATACTGATCATGATGCCGGCAATTTAATATATATTATTAAACATCAAATATGCCATATTGCATCTAGCAAAAACAGTCATGCGATGCTGACAAAAACATTCCAGGCATATGCTGCGCTTCGTGACTACGGCGACAGTGTCAAGCTAAAGGGGAGAGGCATATACATAGACCATTCCATGTTCATAAAAGCGATTTGTTCAGTATGTGCATATAAAACCTCGAAGGTAGCCTTACTCGTCCCGGCAGGTTAACAATGGCCACTACAAGACTTAGTTTTTGGTCATACCTTTTACGTCAAAGATGGTCAAACAGGAGGTATAGTGAAGTTATATTAATGTATATAATATATTACTCTCAGAAGTATGTCTACGAGAATATAAGCATCTTTGTTAAAAAAAATAATCAACTATTTGTAGCTGTTGATCAGTACTGACCCATGGACGCGTTGACCAGATTGTCCAGAACAAGGACATTGTATCCATCATTGACCAACTCCACCACAGTGTGGCTTCCTACATAACCTGCTCCGCCTGTCACCAGAATGTAGCTGTCTGCCATATCTGAAATGAAAATAATATCTAGATATCTACAAAAGATGAAGGATAATCGCAGCTGTATTGTAAATTAACATATTTTAGCCGAAAAGAAAGTATATATTATTTTCATGCATAGTTACTTCAGTTAATGCTGGTCAAATTTAAAGTTACAAACAACAATCTACTCGTTATTTGTTGTATTTAAAATAAAGGTTCGTCACATTTTTCAATGTTTATTGCCAAAAATTTAAAAAACTATTTTAGACAAGACAAAATATATTAAGGAATGATATAAATTTAAAGTCACAACAATTCCAGGTGGCCATGCTCACGTTCTTATCATGATTTGATTTCTTTGGTGTTGTTTCTGATTCAGATATATTAAAACCTCCATGATTGCTACATCTTCTTCATTCTTGTACTAGAACATTTTAAAGTAATAAGACATTAGTATTGATACGTCATACTTATAGTATTTTTATTCGTGTAGTATTTACACTTATATACCTATTAATCGCATATGAACACAAATAAATATTTTTAAAGCATTCGAAACACTGAAATTGCCCGGATCCGGCTAAGCTAATTGTGTCGATTATTTAACATCACATTTCCTATGGTTCTGAGCAATTTCTCATTCAGAAGTTGGCCGTAATAGTACAAGTGTGAACTATTGGGCTTGTAAGTATGACATGTAATACAAAGAAACAACATTAAATCATTTAATTCATCCTAAAAGGATTGTTACGTGTATTTCCTTTGATGGACATTGGACTTTGGTTCCTCACTTCCATCTTCAGATGAACAGGATGCTACAACCATTTATTCTTCTCTGGTCATGTTTTTTCTTGATTCAAAAAGTTATTTCACTTATGATCAACCATTTTTGTTCAGTTTTTTTAATCGACATAACTCCCCTTTCTTTTCTAAACACAGTGGACATTATTTTTCAATGACGTCACTACTTTCGTCATAACTTATTAAAGAAAACATCAGTACTTGGACATTTTTGCATTCAAATAGATCCGTTTTCTTTTCATTGCTTGCATTTGAGAAACCCATCAGGAAGAGCGAGGTTAGAGCTCTGTAAACCCGGTTTAAGCACCCCAGTCGGCCCATATTTCCGACTGACCGTTCCAAGGCGGTAACTGTTTGCTCTTTAAGAATCATAAAAATAATTGTTCTTACTTTTCACTTGGCTTGCACGTTAAATACCTCATAGGACTTTGTCATATATTCTTATTCTTGCATGTTAATCCCTTTGTCCTGTGCCTTTTTCAAATTTTGGTATATGTTTCAATGCTCATAGGACTTTGTCATATTTCCTTAATTGACGGTTGAGTTATATTATTTATGAATTTTAACATGTGTATTCATTTGTTGTCTAGATAACTTCCCTTCAAACGCCCTGTTCAAATGCAACAGTCTATTTTCATATGGGTTCATTTTGGGTAGAAATAATATAAAGTCTGTCAAATCTACTCTAAATATAAAAGTAAACTTCACGTTAGTACATCACAAGCAAAAATATTATACACTATGTTAGCATTATTTTTTATGTTTCTTATGTTATAGTATAGCATTATGTAATGATGCGAGTGATTTTTTATGGTTTCACCATCTGGGCACATATCATAGCCGATATGTCATGCCTGGTTAACAACTCGGGTCTCACAGCTATGTTGAGTCTAGGTCAAACATTCGTGTCGTTAACATGTGTATATAGTAACTACTATAAGATCATCACGTAGCCTTACATTTAAAGATGGTATCAGGCAATTAGCATATGTAAATTACATGTAACAATTTCATACCACTGTTTGAGGGGAATTAAGGGCATAATTTCTGCATAAAGTCATACTTTAGTCTAAGTAAATACGATTTTGAACATTTTCTGTTTTGTTACACAGTACAAATCGGAAAAAAATCTTCCTTAATATTCATTCTTTCCAAATCTATAAATAGGCACACAAGTGGCTGCTGAAAAAGGATATCGACGTCAGAGTGGGCGATATCATAACATAATCTTAAAAGTAAGTTGCCACGTGGTTTTCTTAGTTCAAAAATAGCCATCTCTGCAACGTGACTCAGATAGGAATTACCTGTTTGCAATGACGAGTGGGAATTTACGCTTCACTGTTTACACATCTTTAGGGCATCAATAAACAGCATTTCCAGGATCTTTTCATGTAAAAATTACTTATATGGTTATTTGAGAAAAAATATTTGGTCCAAACTATCTGATACCACCTTTAAAATGACTAAGTGCCTAGGAAGAGTTCCAGCATTATGTTACATTGCAAGATAAATTGTTAGCATGACTAGTATGACTTGTTGTGAATGCGGTGAGTTTTGTGGAAAAAAGGGCGAAATGTGAAAAAATAGATGAAAACAAACAACGGCACAGAAAAGACAACATTTACACACTTTGTATTTTAGTAAATATTTCAAAATGGCAGTAGTTATAAGACGATTACTACACGATTTAAAACAACAACTTCAAACTATCAATACGGAAGAAATACATATATTTTTAGGAAAATCCAATTCAATTTAATATCTAGATCAAGTTTGTTGAAAAATGTTCCCCTTTAACAGTGTTTTATGTTTAAGCGATATCTTCTTTGCTTTCAATAGGTAAATAAGAAAAGGTCTTATCAGAATTTTACAGATATTTAAATTTTAATCTATCTCAAGACAAAGGCAAACAGGGTAAATATAAATGTGACAAAAACACAGAGACAAGACATAACACACAAAAAGAAAAAAAACATAGGTTACCGCCTTGGAACGGTCAGTCGGCAAAAGGACCGACTGGGGTGCTTAAACCTGGTTTGTGGAGCGCTCCAACATCGCACTTCCTGAAAGTTTTTCTATCAAACAAACGTGTAAATAACAATATCCCGTCAAAGTGAAACAAATGACAGTAAGCACCTGCATCGGAAGTTAAAACATATACAATGAAGTTATATACGTACATAACATCTAGTAATAAAATAAACTATCAACATATGTACAGTATGTACAGTAGATAAAACCCCAAACTAGGAAAAGGATAGTTTCTGAATATACTCTTTTGAAACTTATTTAGAATCAAGATTGGATAGTTAAAACATAGCTTAAGATTAGGTTTGATGGATGATCGGATTCAGAATATGTAAAATATAGCTGATTGACGGAACTTATCTATGTGTAAAATTTACTGTCATACTTATCAAAACAAACCCAAAACATTAATTAAGCAACTTATCTTTGTGGACACTGTACATCAGATAAGCACCGTGACAAAGTGACCCGCTTTATAAGTACAAACTAATAAGTCATTTGACAGATAAAAATATATTCACTTCAAATTTCTTATCGATTCACATCAACTAATCAAGCAATGATCACATAGAATTCTCTACATTAATAGTTAATTAATAATACCTTTAGGCCATGGCTAGATGATTTACATAAAGCTGTTATTGAATAATCACATATGATAGTGATCGCCATGCATGTTTTAACATAAGAAAGATATATCAAACCGAAAAATAGTTGATTTTTTCCAGCTTAACAAGTTAAGTTCACGCGACTTATTCGATCCCATACACAGATGATCGTCTTTTATAGACCCGAATTCTTTCTTTTCAAACCTTTGATTAAAGCTTTGAATATCGCCAAAAAATGACAAGCATTAACAAGATCCACTACTTATATCGAAAACATTCATCATTAATATTTACCATTTGTCGTTTCATTTTGTGCAGGCATATTTAAATCCTTTATATGATACATTATAGGGATTCGAGAAAAGCCAGTTCATTGATTAAAAAATTAATTTACTACCAACAACTTTGTGTAGATCTTCCTATGGAAATGATACTTCCCTCTTTTTCAGATACCATGCGGAAATTATTGTTCAGTAACGTCATAGTTTAACATAATTAAATAATCAAATAGTCAGAAGTGCTACCCACATTAAACTTTCCGGGTGTCAACACGCCGTACTTCTAAGTACAAACTAGGGATGTCAACGGATATCCGAATATCCGGCAACCGTTCGAATCATCGGATATCCGAATCGACTTTTGTATCCGGATATTAACTTAAAAATGTAAAATTTTAAACATTTGAACATAAATGTTTTGGCCATTTTGCTTTGTACTACAAACACATCGCTAGTGACATATGGGTTGTACAATAAAAACAGTCTAAAGCATACCTGAACACATATCTCAGTTTGAGTCACCATAAATGTTATTTATATTCATCCCGAGGCATCTGTACTGTCTACAACATTTTACTTTCAATAGAGATAATTGCAGTCAAACAGAAAAAAAGACACGCTCTGTGTTTAAACAGCGCAAAATATGCAATAAACGTAAACTAAGACTTGTAGATATATACGTATATTCTTTATCGCTAAAGGGCGTGGAAGTGTAAGAGAATGTATGCACGTATTTCTATAAGTCCAAAAATAACGAGACTAATACCATGCTGGTGATATTAATATATTATGTTTACAGCGACATGCAGATATCCAAATATAAAGGGGATGTAAATAGTACTGTATCGTCATCAGAAAAAAAGCACGTTTATTTTGTTGTTGCAAAAAATCTCCATGTTGTCAATATATACTTTGAAAAGAATTTTTAACATTTTTAAGTTAAAACATTTATAGTTTGGGGAGTATAATCAAAGTTTCCGCCTTGGAACGGTGTGCCAGCAAAATTCTCTTCGTCTGGGCTACAGAGCTCTAATCTGGTACTTTCTGCGGGTATTCTCAGGGAGTTAAAGTGAAATTGAATCAAACAAATCAATTTGAAACAGAATATTCTACGCGATGTCGCATTCTTACATCTTAGTAGTGACGACATAAAATTAGAAAATGTAGTTACGCCATTAAAATTAATAATGTCCACATTTTGGGGCTGAGAGGAATGATATAACTAGGATTCTAGAAATTATTAATTTGAATCAGAAATAAAAATGCATCAGTGTGAATGATTTCATTGTGTGTATAAGTAATTCAAGTAGCAAAGTCCAATGATTATCAACGAAACAATTTCATATTAATCCTGAAATGATCAATTAAATGACAACACAAAATGATTGCACAGGTACCTGTTTGAGACATCACCGCAAAAAAACCCCCAAAAAACAGCAGTTTTATTATTATGAAAACGGAAATATACAAAGACCTTATGAATATTGCAACATGTTCTAAATTTTAAAAAACACAGGACATTAGTCCAGTCAAATGTCACATTAACAAAAATACTGACGCGAGACATTTCATAAAAAAGACCTAACACAGTACACACCGACAGACACCCACAACACAGTACACACCGACAGGCACCCACAACAAAGTACACACCGACAGGCACCCGCAACACAGTACACACCGACAGGCACCCGCAACACAGTACACATCGACAGGCACCCACAACACAGTACACATCGACAGACACCCACAACACAGTACACACCGACAGGCACCCGCAACACAGTACACACCGACAGGCACCCACAACACAGTACACACCGACAGACACCCACAACACAGTACACACCGACAGGCACCCGCAACACAGTACACACCGACAGACACCCACAACACAGTACACACCGACAGACACCCACAACACAGTACACACCGACAGACACCCATAACACAGTACACACTGACAGACACCCAAAACACAGTATACACCGACAGGCACCTACAACACAGTACACACCGACAGGCACCCACAACACAGTACACACCGACAGACACCCGCAACACAGTACACACAGATAAGCACCCACAACACAGTACACATCGACAGGCACCCACAACACAGTACACACCAACAGGCACCCACAACACAGTACACACCGACAGACACCCACAACACAGTACACACCGACAGACACCCACAACACAGTACACACCGACAGACACCCACAACACAGTACACACCGACAGACACCTATAACACAGTACACACCGACAGACACCCACAACACAGTACACACCGACAGACACCCACAACACGGTACACACCGACAGACACCCACAACACAGTACACACCGACAGCCACAACACAGTACACACCGACAGACACCCACAACACAGTACACACCGACAGGCACCCACAACACAGTACACACCGACAGACACCCACAACACAGTACACAACCTTTTTAGTTCATGGCTCTCTCCACCGTGATTACTACTAGAGCCATATTCTTTGTTCATTATTTCTAACCTTATTTCAAACAAATGCCCAACGCGTTTGGTGTTTCATGTAATGAAAACATGCAGTGTGCTCCCCAGGCCGATAACCCCCATCGAGATATGCCTTTGGTCCAGAACATTTATTTTCGACATATTTTGATATTCTGCCCGATACCCTTTAGATTTAAACCTCTTGAAATCAATCATTCTCGGTTCAACTGTGCCAACCGACAGTAGTACAACTTTTGCCATTTTGTTATTTGTAGTTTAGCGGGAAATGATGCTCATTGTGACTGAAGGCTATACAATTTTACTCTTTCGTCATAGAAAAACTCGACATTTTCAAGTAATTAATCACTCACATTGAACATGTTCCTATCACTGAAAAAAATATTTTATATAATTATAATTTGCAAAGTATGTACCACGTGACTTATTACGTCAATTTACACTGAGATAAACGTTAATAGAAGAGATAACTACCTACTGTATATTAGGACTTGTCTAGATTTTGAAGAAAATGCTATTTACATGGAGCATAAGGACTCGACGCTAAGATACTAGTTTACCTAAAACATTTAAATTCCCACATCAGTTTATTTTGCAATATAACTAAGAAAACCCACAAAGATTTTGAAGATACAACTCCCATTATAATAGTATTTAATCGTTACTACCATTTTGATAAAAAAAAATATCTATGTATGATGGCGATATAATTAGAAAGATAGGGTTTATGGATATTAAGATATTCTTCACAGTGACATGTGAATGGGACACAAGTCTAAAGGTTGGAGCTCTGTAAAACTGGTTTAAGCATCCCATCTTGTCTATATAGCCGACTGACCGTTCCAAGGCGTAACGGTCGGGTTTTCTCGTTTTATTAAATGACTCATCGCAGATTTGTTCTTACTTTTACCTTTAGCTTGCATGCAAATACCTTTGTCCTGTGCCTTTTCAAATTTTGGTATATGATGCAGTGCTCGTAGGACTTTGTCATGTATTCCTTTTAAGATATTACATGCTTTTGGTACAGATAAAGGTTATTAAGTGTTATTCTTGTTTGTTAAGTCGTTAATGACATTTTGTATTCAAATAGATCCATTTTTCTTTTTCTTGCTTGCATTTGAGAAACTCGTCAGGAAGTGCGAGGTTAGAGCTCTGTAAAACCGGTTTAAGCACCCCAATCGGTCCATATTGCTGACTGACCGTTCCAAGGCGGTAACTGTCGGGTTAGCTCTTTTCGTTAAATGACTCATTACAAATTTGTTCTTACTTTTCGCTTGGCTTGCACGTGAAATACCTTTGTTCTGTGCCTTTCGGAGTATGGTATATGTTTCAATGCTTACAGGACTTTGTCATATATTCTTATTGTAAGCCGTTAACATAGTGAGTGGTTGTATCATGTGGCTTTTTTGTGCCTTACATGTGTGGTAAAGATGAGAAATCTGCTACTGAAAACAATACTATTTACAGGAATTATACCGGTTTTTCTTGTTTGATATGTTACCAATCAAGGTTTATAGATATATTTGAAGTGCATCTTTGAATTGCAAAAAAAAATCATTATTAGGAGGAGACAAAATTCCTGTCTCCACCCCCTCGCTACTTGCATCATGCCTTCCCAAAATTCCTTGGGAGCACCGTGATATCGGAATGCTTGATGTATCGATTCCGCTCGTCCTGCTCTTGTCGGATGGCGAAACCTCTTGACCTATTTGGTTTTAAGTGCAATTACGTCCCGGTGATTAAACATCGAACTTTTTACAGTATGGGTTTAAAAGATCATCAAGCCGTAAATTTTCTTTTAAGATTGTATGGTCATCCATGCAGTCCGTGATTATTTGATTGAAAGATTTGTATGGTGTATTTAAAGCCACCTTTAACTGTCTGTGGAGGCAGTTAAGCATAAAAACAATCTTTCAGTAAGTTTTGTCAATTAGTGAGACTGCAATGATGAAGTCTAAAAACGCGTTTTTGGAGAAAAGACATGTTATACATTTTATAAGCCTATTACTGCGTTTATGTGCATGAAAACAAAAGAGAAATCTCCTTGATTTAAAGGCATACTCTTCTTTTTCTTCTTCTTCTACTTCTTCTTCTTCTTCTTATTATTATTACTACTACTAGTAATAATGTTAATAAAAGTACTAGCAGTAGTAGTAGTAGTAGTATGATAGTAGTAGTAGTAGTAGTAGAAGTGGTAGTAGTAGTAGTAGTAGTAGTAGTAGTAGTAGTAGTAGTAGTAGTAGTAGTAGTAGTAGTAGTGGTGGTGGTAGTAGTGGTGGTGGTGGTGGTGGTGGTACCATTATGATATTACCTTTGTCCTGTGCCTTTTTCAAATTTTAATAATATTTGTTGCAGTGCTCGTCGGACTTTGTCATAATTTCTTATTTTCAGTCCTGGCTGTTCATTCAGGACAAGAGCAGGAACAGTAATATACCAGAACATGATCTGGTCTGTTCGGACAACAATAGACATGACAATGACGAAAACTTAATATTTTCAAAAATTGCAAATGCGAGCAAGAAGGGAGAGTGTGTGCTGTTGCTATTTTTATTCATTTACTCTTATGTTATTTGTGTAAATAAATGTTAATATAGCATTATAATTAAGTGATTTTTGTAAAAGAATCAGTACCTAGAATGTA
This sequence comes from Sinonovacula constricta, assembly GCA_007844125.1. NCBI lineage: Eukaryota > Metazoa > Mollusca > Bivalvia > Cardiida > Solecurtidae > Sinonovacula > Sinonovacula constricta. Next base: position 18,317,017 of record CM017562.1, read on the forward strand.
ATACGAATGTCTTTTTGTTTTGTTCATTCATCAAATATACATAGACCTTGTGACATAATTGTAAGGTATTGACCAGAAACCTAAATAAATAAGGTAAAAATCAATAATAAATAATAGTATATATGTTATTAACAAATTAAGAAACTGTATTTCTTTAACTTCAAGGATTAAACACTTGTACTGGTGTTGTTTGTGCATAGCCACACGTAGAATACGTATGCTCAGAATGGTTTAAAGGAGGTATCCGAAGTTTTGGTCCATTTATTCATTAATGCAATCAAATAAACTATTGTAACATTAAAGATCCCACAAAATGTTGTTTATTATCTGACTATTTACTTTTGAGATCTTGTTAATGATCATCCGGGTTCTCAGCTCTGACGTCGATGTCTATTTTAGATGAAATCCGCCGTTGTGCCTTTTTATAACTTTGTAAATAGTGGGCAATTTAAGGAATATATTTCACGATTTGTACTGTCAAACAATTTAACTCAGTTATAATCTTATGCAGGAATTATACTCACGTTTTACAGAATCTAGGAAAGAAGTTGCTGCTTTTATTATATATAGGTAAACTGTCGCATACCACTTTTAATACCATTTAATTGGTAGGATTTGAAATTGTTAATTAGTTTGGTTTTGAATTATATTTGTGATATCATCAAATATGTCGTTTTGTTAACTAAAGTTTGTTGTATAATGCACATTGTTGTTTAGACGACATGTTTATGCTTTTATTATGAAAATGTGAAGACATATTATAATATGTCATAGGTTATGGAACGGTTGTAAACAATTGTGATATGAAGCTGAATTGTTTGCTGGTGTCAATTAGTAGTGCTTTACCAACAGTTTAGAAGGATATACAATTATTATATCTTTAATATCAATCGATAAAACCGTTTTATTAAATGTGCGGTATCGTAGTGATCACGTGACCAGACCTTGCTCTTTTAACAAATAATAACCTTTAACATATCTGTTGTCAGTGATAAATGTTTAGCTACTATTGTCTAATTATTTATAAGAAAACATTATGGAACATTTCTCATTGTTGGCTATTATTTCCGTACGTTTACACTCGGTTAGTCACTCTTTATTTTATTCTTATTGGTTATCTTGTACGGCATTTTGTTAAACAAGACATGTGAAATATATAAAAGTGAAAAGGTTCTGAACAGATTTATACAGGTGACAACCCAGTCGGTTCCTTTTTGCCGACAGACCCTTCCAAGGCGGTAACTGTTGGGTTTGCTCTTTTTGTAAAATGACTCATCACAGATGCGTACTTATTTTAACATTTGGCTTGCATGTGAATACCTTTGTCCTGTGTCGTTCAAATTTTGGTAAATGTTGCAATGCTCATAGTACTTCATAGGATATCATATATTCTTATTCATTGACTCTTTGCTGTAACAGTATCCTTTGTTGGAACACTGTCTTAAATGATGTGTGTTCCCGAATATCATAAGAGCTTAAACTAAAATTGTGTTTGACTTATTCATGGTCGAATAACCGAACGTCTTCGACCATATTTACATAAATGGTGTGTGACTGTTAATGGCCATAAGGGCCTTTGATATATTTCTATTACACCTAAATGAAAACGGTACAAAAGTACACTTATTCTAATATACACAAGTATTGACGGAATTTCTTGTGTGCAAGAAAGTAAATCGTGGTAAATATATTGAATAAATGTGCGCGATCGACATAAAACATTTTTGTTCAACGAAATAGTATGTGCAAGTTAAAAAAAAGCTATTATCAAACAGTGCATAAGTAAAATATACTGTCAGTTTATTTTCACAACTTTAAGTAACTTTATCAAAGCGTTCATCAATTTGTAAACATTATAAACTGTGACAATAGCAATTAGCACATTTATGACATAAAGTAAAAATTGACTGGATGACCATTTTGTCGAGAAAATAATTTAATGTTTAGGATAGTACCTGCTTTTTTCAATTGCCTTGTAACCATTGAAACATTAAGTTTTATTTCACATTGTGACTATTAATACTCGATAGTAAAATAACGTACATCGAACAAATTCTGCAGCTTAAGTGCTGACATTCTTGTAAATCCTGTGCAACTTTACAATCCTGGTTAGGACCTTGAGCAGTCTTAATATTATCTACTCTATAGTATTTCTAAAATGTAAAAAAAAAAAACAGAAAAGAAAAATACTTACAGGACGATGTTATATGGTGGCGCGGTATCCACGTCTAATGTGTTTGTGTCTTACCTTTCATTATTTATGTCCTGTTTGTATGTCACGCTATGCTTGATCGGTCTTCATATATTTGCATTTTGTTTAATCAGCAGTCCGTGTATACATTATTAAACGCAGAATCAGTTGGGGCCAAATGATTTTTTGATAAACGCTATATTACTTCGCAATTATTCACGCTTCAAGCTACACAAAAGATGTTTAAATATTTACCACATTTCGCCAATATCAGTTAGCAAAAAAGTAACTATTGATTTAAGTAAATGGCGCCCAGCGTAAATGACGACGCCCGGTTATAGAATAAAACAGATCAGAAGTGTAGTGACTTAAACTACAATAATTTCTCTCCCAAAACACAGTGAAAGAACATAATAGTATGCACCAGGTGGTTAATTTCAAATTGCTCAATATATTTTTGAGTTTTCCCTATCAGACTAGGATGATAAAAGATATACTAGAGTGGGTACAGACATAGTATGAACAATTTGTTAAGAAACAGTCTGGAGGCTGAACTGTGTACATGTATGTTCCCCTGTTTGTGGCCATATTTCCAAAGTAAAGCAAATATAGCATGGTATAACAATGGAATAAAAAGCAGCTTATACTTAGATATAATTTGTTTACACAACTTTTTGTCAGGCTCATAAACCAGAGATCGAAGCAGTACCGGATTTCCGGAAGTCTTGGAGATCAGGGTGGACCAACTCCCGGACCTGTTACAGATGTCTACAGCAATCAATACAAGTCGTAAGTACGGGAATAGCTTTATTCGATGGAATACATGGGCATTGAACAGTGGTTTAGGGAGAGGGGATATTTAACGCTTTCACTGTAGCTTTTTAATTATGTTCTTTGAGTTGAAGGGCATCTAGTCCTGCTTAAGTTATATCAGCATGTATGTTACCAAATGGTTTCACGAAATTAATATTTAAAGTCGCCAATTGATTATAAATTAGTTTGTAAATTTGTTTCGAAAGCAGGAAACAGAATGCTGTCTAAACCAGTTATCAAACAGGAGCTTTGACTGACAGACAGATATTCTGTTAAATATTCACGATCAAATCTATAAAGGTTATAATTTGAAAGGTAGCGTATTGTCTATTGATTTTTGCTAGATTTTTGCGCAGTTCTGAACTGCTTAATATCAAGGTGTCTGATAGTGTGTTTTATGAAACCTTTATGAGTTTTTTTTTATAGAAGGCAGTATAACTGATATAGTGATGGGACATGAATTACAACAGCGAGAACTGGACCATGTTTATGTCTTGCGGAACATACTGGAAAACTAATAAACAGGTCCAATTTGAAGCGAAGTGACTTTTTATTTTGTAATTTTTGAAGGACCGAAAACGGTTATGCTGTGAGAAAATGCAGCGAACAGATGTCATTCACACACGTGACGGGATTTTAAGAACACTTGCGCCGCATGTCAATGATATAAAAAAATATTGTTTACATTCGATAAGGTCTGGTGGCGCTACAAATAAGGGTGTAAAAGACAGATTGTTTAAACGTCAAGGACACTGATTTTAGTAAATCAACCAAATACGTATATGTGAAAGATTCGATACAGCCAAAGTTATTTCTATCATTGTTATTGGGTCTTGTCTGTGTACTTGACTTAAGTTACAATTTTTATAACTTAACAGAATGGAATTAAATAATGAAGAACAGAAAAGAAGGTCCCGAAAAAGAATCACTGATATTTAAATCTGAACTAACTCTAGACAAAGGAAAACAGGCTAAATGTAAAATTGACAAAAAACACAGTGACGTAAAATAACAGACAAAAAGACAAACCAGCAGTTACCGCCTTGGAACGATCAGTCGGCAAAAGAACTGACTGGTGTGCTTAAACCTGGTTTGTGGAGCGCTCCAACATCGCACTTCCTGAAGGTTTTTTTTCTAACAAATGGTGTAAATAAAAATATCTCTTCAAAGTGAAACAACTAACAGTAAGCACCTGCATCAGAACTTAAAACTGACAAAACGAACTAATATACCGACAAAATAACTAGTAATATCAACATATGTGCAATGTGTGCAGTAGATAAAAGCCTCGGCAACCTAAAAGTTCCAAATGACTAGTTTGAAATAAAACAACCCAAGCGATGACGTACATAATAGGAACAATTTAATGACCTCATACAATAAAAAGATTCCATGACGTCATATGTCAGAGAAGTCAAAATGTAAAATTTATAAAAAAACAAGAAGAAGGAAACCATCGAATTTAGAAAACAATTCAAACCAACAGAACAAACTGTTTTGTTGTGAGGAGATAATATGTAATGAGATTAAATATTATATTATAAAAAGCCGAGGATTTATCTGCAATTGGCATATTTTATGATAAAAGTACAAACGCTCCCGATGTTATACCTACAGTGAAATCACACGTGAAGGTTTTGAAGACTGCTCAAGTTGTCTCACCTATATAGGGAACGACTGGAAAGATGAAGAGACAAGAAATCCAACAGTGACTGTCCGATCATAGCTTTAAGTCATTGTTTTCTTATAGTCCTAACGACAACTCCGGTCATCGTGTAATTTAAAAGCAATGCAATTTCTGAACCGTAAAAAGGTCAATTGCAAGCAGTGCAATATAACGAAGGATACCCGGGTTGTAACCGTCACCAATAAATTTCCTGATAAGTTTTGTTAAGAAGTCAGAAAAGTTGTAGAGACCCTTAGTTTTCTTTATCCTGTATATAACATTTCCATAAAATGCAGGATGGCTTATGTCAAGCTGCATACGTATTTTCATACTGCTATTATACTTTGAAACAATAAAATCATTGCGATGAAAGAATTTTGTGATCGCCTTCCTTAATTTGTGAAATCGAAATAAGAATATATGACAAAGTTCTATGAGCATGGTAACATATAACAACATTTGAAAAGGCACAGGACACGGTTATTCACGCGCAAGCCTTGCTGTAACAATTTAGAAGTAATAAACCGGTTTTTGGCATTAAAATCTTCTACTTTAGTACAAGCTCGTACAAACCTTGTAAGTTGGGATATGTAAATACCATAGGGAGGTAGGACTAGGTGAATCGCCGTCAAGGTATGGATAATTCACAAAACTAAAGTTGAAATAGTATCTCTTGTCATATATTTTAGTGGCGACGGTGTCGCTGGAAATATCGATCTCAGTCTCTAGAAATGTTGCATTTAAATGTCAGGTATTTGCTTTGTTATTGGTCAGTTCTGGAGGATAAATCAGATGGATTATTTGAAAAACAAAAGGATTATCTATAGTCATAATATCGTAAAGATAGCGTAAATTGGAATTCAATTGTAAACCTTTATAATGTGGCTTTGGCTAGAAGGGTATTAAGTTAACATGAAATCACTTTCAAAGCAGTATAAAAACAAATCTGCAAATAATGGTGCACAGTCGGTTCCCATAGGAATACCAATTACTTGTCTAAATAAAGTGTCACCACATTTTATGTAAATATTGTCTAATAAGAAACATAGAGTTTCTCAAATATCCGTACAAGTCCACATAGTAAACTTTTCTAAAAAGGTTTTGGTAAAATTGGCATTTATCTCATGACGAGCAATGTATATACGTTCCTCTCCTGCAAATGATTTTTACAATAACAGCAATCCATTGTCTTAGACCTTCTGAATAATTTTTAACATATCAAAAATGTTAATTCCTGAAATATCATACGCTTTTTTCACATTATTTAAAAACGTGATCACGAGCGACAGTAAGGCAAGAAGTAAGTATATGTCAAAGGTGGTGCTAAAGATGGGATTAGCTATGAATCGTGTATTTCCTTTGATTGATATTGGACTTTGGTTCTTCAATTCCATCTTCACATGAACAGGATGCTACAACCATTTATTCGTCTCTTGTCATGTTTGTTCATGATTCAGAAAGTTAATTTTATTTATAGTCACCATTTTTGAGTAGTTTTTTTCAAATCGAAATAATACCATATTCTTTTCTAAACACTATGTGGACATTGTTTTTCAATGACGTCACTACTTTCGTCATAACTTATAGAGAATATCAGCGCTTCATAACTTATAGAGAATATCAGCGCTTGGACATTTTGTATTCAAATACTAGTAGATCGTTTTTCTTTTCATTGCTTGCATTTCAGGAAGTGCGAGGTTAGAGCTCTGTAAAACCGGTTTAAGCACCCCAGTCGGTCCATATTGCCGACTGCCCGTTCCAAGGCGGTAACTGTTTGCTCTTTTCGTTAAATGACTCATCACAAATTTGTTCTTACTTTTCGCTTGGCTTGCATGTGAAATACCTTTGTTCTGTGCCTTTTCGGAGTTTGGTATATGTTGCAATGCCCATAGGACTTTGTCATACATTCTTGTATTGTGTTTTCTGAAACTTAGGAATCCAGTACAGGAAAGGATGTTTTTCTTGCTTTGATTAGATCTGGTTAATGATTTTATGCAGTATCTGTTTATGTTTATCTAAATGTCAACGTTGGTGCTAAAGTAAGAACTGGTGGTGTATTACTCAGCATTGCTATATTCATTTTTTGAGAAACCTATTTGTTATATTTTTACAAGATGATTTTTGTAGTTTCTGTTCAGGGATTTTCCCATTCTTTATATTTCCAAGTGCTACCCATGCGATTTTCTAAATTAAATGTTGATATTCACTTTAGAGTTTGTGTTTTATGTTTAATTATGTTTAAAATGGTAATCAGGGAAATATTATTTTCTTTGAGGTACGAAATGGAAGAAAAACATTTACCCTTGTTTGAAAGTAACCGGCAAGTGGCAGCTTTAAGTTGGCGTTTTTCGCACGAGATTTGTGTGCTGTATATCGCAGAGATGTCATTCAGGTTTGGATCACTGAAGTGTACACCCGATTTTTTATACTTAAAATCTGTTCGGCTTATAGCAGTTCAGCTTATAACGGAAGAATTGACATGTTCAGCTAGGGGCCGAAGACCGAATTTTACATACGTTCTGATGGAATAAAACTATTTATAAAATGTCTGAGATGAGTTTTGAAGTGTATCTGGACAAAGGGTTAATGGTTTTTAATGGTTTTATAAAAAGGACTCTGAAAGTCTGAAAATGAGGAGACATAAACCTTTAATAACATAACTTTGTTGTTGAAAACTGGTTCAAATTCTTCCAAACAAAATGCCGACACTGGCAAACACATACTTCCCTTCAAAATGGATCATAACATGCAGCTAGATTACATTTGTATCCCCCTTTTTCTATCGCCCGTTGCTTGCATATATTGGGGAAAACAAATTAGAAAAACAATCTTGCTATCTTACTGCATTTTTTGCAGTATTATCGGATATTGTGCTTAATAAATATATATTACTATCGTATGAAATTAGATTTCTAGTGGGTTTTCGACTACGCATTGTACATAACTTCAATGTGGAGTATTTATGGAAGTTACAATTAAAACCCTTCTTGTAAAAATATCAAACTTTCCAGTGGATCCTTCAATAAATGACATGACAAACAAAACAGTACTGATTTGCCTGTCTGAGCACATAATTAGTTGAAGCCTGTCGGAACATCAGATGATTCCGAGATACAAGATCCTGGCGCTTCAATGCGCATTGTCTGAGAGATTTTCTATGAGTCTTGATTTTCTTGCCTGTGTACCAACACTTGGTTTGTGCGAAAGGCGGTCTGTTGTATACCCAGGCAATTCACTTTGATAATTCTGTATGTAGAAGAAATCCTTGCACTTTATACGCTTAGCAAAGTGCAGTGTTACTCGTGCTGCCTGGTCATAATGCTGGGTCCAGGCGCTCTTAGACTGCAGGTGCAAACCGGCCAGGCTTCCAGAGAGCTTCGTTTGTGATCGGAGTGTAAGTGGTTAGATTTCCGAAGGAGTTTCATTCGATTCCCTGGGGTGTAAGTGTTAATTCTTCCGAAGGATACGTCCGGGTAGTCTTGTGAGAATGGTGACCGCGCTTAATGCGGAAGTCTTCAGTCGTGCTTTGAAAGGAACGGCCGTGACTGGCTCGAGCGAGTCATTGGAGGAATGTCTGTGCAGAGAGCATCATTTCATTGAAAAGGCACGTGCTTGTCGAGGCACGTGTGAGACAGACTAGGAGAATATAGGATGTTAGTGAAAAGGCACGAGTGAAACTGACAAGCTGCGCAAGGGAGTCAGTAACGAGGCACCTACGCGCCTGGTTTTGTCAGTGCATCAAGACAACGTGTGTGATTACGAGCGAGTCACAAGTTTAGGACACGCGTGAGCCAGAGGAGAGTGTGTGCCAGGAGTGACTGAGACTTGAGTAAGGCTCGGCTGAACTAGTTGTCTGTCTAAGGATTATAGAAACCAGGCTGTCTGTCTAAGGATTATAGAAACCAGAAACCAGGCTGTCTGTCTAAGGATTATAGAAACCAGGCTCGCGAGCTCCCTTGTTTCAAGTCAGTGAGGTTTTGGATCGTAATCTCTATTCATTAATAGGGTACTTGGAGGTTTGTCAGAGGCTCTAGGTTTCGCCCCCTTCCCTCCCCGCTCTTCTTCTGCTCGGGTACGAACAATATATTTTACTTTAATTAATGTACGGGAGTGGTTACCGTTTTGTCTTCTTTTGTTAAATTAGATTTAGCCTATGCTAAAATGAACGGACGGGATTTTGTCTATGAGGGATTGGGTGCTACAAATGCTATAACTATTGACACTGTTTGATTATTCTTTTGCTTGGATATAACATTAAATTGCATTTGTAAGGTGACAAACAATAAAAACATCTCGGCTTATAACGTCTGAATCACCGCCGAAGAGTGCCGATAAAGCTCTTTAGTGGGTCACTTGGCAGCGAATGCCATACACACAGAATAGTCGAGAAAAAAATGTATGACCTGGCCAGCTGTGAGCGGTGTGTGTGTGTGTGGGGGGGGGGGGGGTACCCCTCCCCCCTTCGGGTAAATCCTTGCCTGTGATATGTAAAGAAAGATAAATTTCTGTCATGTCTATGATAGTTTGTATAATTCATTCGGTATGCCAAAGTACTATTCGGGCGATTTTCCAAATTAAATGTTGATATTCACTTTGGAGTTTGTGTTTTATGTTAAGTATTAGGTTTCGAAATGGTAGGCCTAATCAGGAAAAAATGCATTCCAGAGAGGCGCCAAAATAAGCTTAAGTTTCAAAGTTCTCATAGGTTGTCTGATACTTATTTCAAACTATTTCCAATGTAAATAAAAGTGTGCCAGCCCAAGCTGTGACTGTGAAAGAAAGCTCTCAAACAATATTTATAAATGAGAAAGTTGTGAACAATAAAATAAATTCAGATGATAAAATGTATGTGGATCAAATAAAGATTAATGTATAACACGCACGTAAAGTTTTAATGATGATGAAATTTGTACTATGAAATATAAGTATTTTAAATAAAGGTATCATTTGAACTGTTTTTGATTGACACAAACTTTGTTGATGCCGGCTTCTCTAAAAAATAGCCTCCCTGTGTTAGTGCTGGCTACATTTTTGCTTGATTTGTCGTGTCTCACAGACGCTTGTCTAAAATCTAATGGTGTGAACAAAATTAAACTTAGAAACAATGGCTAGCCTTTTGCCGGTGAGTGAACATTTTAATTTTAACGTCAATATAGTAAAACACATATGTTTAATACGGAGATGCACGCTATTGAATTAAAAGAGTCACTTTAACGATAAAACGGAATTTCACAAATTCGCTCTTTTCAAATTCGTACCACAACACTCATATATTCACTATTCAGATTATCTTAAATTTAACTCCATTACTGAGATGTGTGTTTGACATGTTTTTTAGAAATTAGAATATAAGGCCACAAAACTCAGAAAAATAAGTTTCTTTTTCATTAATAAACTCATAAGATTAAATAAATTTTCTTCAATATTTGGGAAAATATGTGTTTCAAAATAAACTTAGCCAATAAATATGTAAAAGCAGCAATCATGTGCCGGTTGTTTTTGTAAATTGTCAGTTCAGTGAATTAATCCTACATAGGGAATGGCCTGGTCATTTCACACACGCACTTCTATTTACATAATAAATGCATGCTTCACATAACCCCAGATAATTTATAGCAATGAACATTCACACTTATCAACATACTTGTCCAATTAGACCATATACCGATTCTATATAGTCACCAATTTACCGATTCTGTAAATTGTTCCTTTCACAGTCTTTGATGCTTAAGTTCCATTAACTGTAGAAAATGGAGATTTTTGTTATGTGGTTTTCACTCATACATTAAATATTGCAGATTAAATTTAATTTAGCTTTATTGATATTTCATGTAAAAATTACTTGGTTATAAAAAAAAAACAATGTGACAAACAGGGAGAACAAGTCTCTTGTGTCAACTGCTTTTTTAAAATACTATTTGTTTCCCTCATTTGACCATGATATACTTTGGAGTAAACAACCTAGTTAATATAGGCTAATGGGCAGCTTAATTTAGCCACATGGGCAGCCTTGATTTGGACAATATCCCAGGATTTTGATAATACAAGAAAAATCTGTGTATTAAGAATAAGATTAGATGCAAACTGATACAATTAAATCTCATTCAGTTATCAAATTTTGTTTTCAGGCCTCGAAGTCAGCCACTCCAACACCGGCAGCTGGTGAAGCGTCCTCTACTAGTGAATACATCGTCAGGGCACCTAATGATTCAAACAAAAAGTTTTCAATGATAAAATTCTCTTCAGGAACTAACATAGACTTTCTTAAACTCACTAATGTAAGTAATGTTCAATATAATACAAAATAAAGTTGTACTTATTTTTTCTCAATTAGGAAAAGAACAATTCTTTCTTATCATATATTTTTAACAGAAAAAATAATGTTTTATAATATTCCACCGGTTGATAGCATTTGCCCAATTAGTAATGGTCCTGACTCGAGCCACAGACCAGCTGAATATTTTCCTTCCTGTGCTTCATTTGCATTTCCAATGTAAATGGCATGCAGTCATTATGGTACAGTTGCTGGAGAAATGAGTTGTTTGTGGAGAAAATGGTTAAAGAAATGTATAAGCAGACTTGTTAGCTCAGTTGGTAGAGCACTTGCCTGGTTAAGGGCACCAGCTCCAGGCCTTGGACTGGCTGCCCAATGCTCTCTAAATAATAATATTTTTTTGTTCTTGTTTTTGTTGTTTTTATTTTTAAAACATCACATCAATAAGATATGGCCTTTGTAGCAATGTTCAGCTACTATTGGAGGATTGAGACTCAAGACAAATGTCTTTTCAGTTGGATTGTCCACTCACATGAAAGTATTTGCCATGACTGGAACTCTAACCCATTTAATAAAACTTTGCTTTAAATGCTATGCTGTTTTAGATACTATTCTTTTATATTTTTATTTGTTATTCAGACATCGGTGAAGCTTGAGAGGGAAAATAACTTCAAAGAATACAAATCTCTGTATCATCTAGATCAACCTAAGTTTGGGGCAGGGAGTGAATATGGCAGGGAACAGAAGGAAGAGGCTCGGCGAAAAAAATATGGCATCAACATTAAAAAATATGACCCCGAGGCTCAGCCCTGGCTGATGAAAGTTGGAAAGGGGAAAGATGCTAAAAGGTAATACATTATGTTGAAGGGGGGATGCATATGACCGAGCGATTTTCAGGCGCCGACTTGGAACTCCTCAGCCCCTCACCGTGTGGGTTTGTGTCCCAGTTGGGTCAAGAATTTTCATGTGGGGAGGTTTTCCAGCTAACCTGTGATATGCCGGGGGTTCTATCCAGATAAATGTGGGGTCTTCCTCCACCAATAATTAGCTGGACATCTCTAACATGACCTTTTTTGGGCTGCTACTATATATGAAACAAAGAACAGCAACACTGGCGGACACAGTGTTTTATCTTTTCCATAACAGTTTTAAATGGTCTGTGCCCTCTGTGGTTTAACATTTATGCAAGAAAACATGTATGTTTGTAAATTAAGGAACTGTGAAACTTCATTAAAATTATAATAAAAGCTTGCTTTTTGTATGATTTAAACCTGGGACCTCTTTTATAGCACGGCATTGCTGTACAGAATGTTCTACTGAGTCTGTGTACATGCATTTGTTATGTAGTTGTTTTTATTTGAGAGTGACACTTTTGTTATGACTTTAACAGGTTTAAACCATCACCAGTTTATTTGGATTATTGTAAGGCCTGAGGAGGGGTCATAGGCTATTGTTAATTGTTTTAGTCAGTCTTTAATGACTTATTTTTTTCAAATGTGTTTTACACCAATTAATTGTTTTACTGAAATTATGATGGCTTTGGGAAAATAATACACATTTCTTCAGGAAGTAACTACCTGACTATTGGTTTTACAGAGAAAATAGACATTCAAGAACAATTTAAAAGTATTATAAAAATAAACTCCTTCTCTATTGTGTTACCTTTCAAAATATAAAAGTCAGTTATGTTAAAAAATAAATTGAATTCTTTTTTTTTACCTGACTATGGGTCTGGAAAGGGTTCAGATTCTTATGCGTAATATTTTACAACAGCTCTATGTTTATGTTAAACTTTTCTAGGTTTAAAGGTGTCCGAGAGGGAACAATCACAGAGAACACCTCCTACTACATCTTCACTCAATGTGCAGATGGTGCCTTTGAGGCATTTCCTATAGAGGAATGGTACAACTTCCAACCAGTGGTCAGCTATAAATATCTCAACTCAGAGGAAGCAGAAGAGGAATTTACGAGGTAAACTCTTAAAAAGGAACACTTCTTTTATTGGTTATGGGGGTCATTTCCTACAATTGCTTGTTTGAATTTTGTTCTTGCATTAAATAGTATGGATTAATTGAGAATACTTTTTACAATTAACAACTTGTTGATTGGGCCATCACACTTAACCAAAACACACAATCAAAGGCCTAAACTGCTTGTTGAATATATAGAATATATAGAGGATTTAAATCATGGCCATAATAAAAATAGTAAATAAATCTGATACTATCCCACATTTTTAAATTTGCATGTACTGTATACATGATGATTATGTTGTAGGCGAGACAAAACTTTGAATAAGTTTTCTATCATGGTAAGGAAGAGAATCAAGAATGAGGGTGAGGAAGGTGAGGCCAATGATGTGGCTGATGGAGAATCAAAAAGTAAATCTAAGGGAGCCAAAAAGAAGGATAAAAGCCTGGTAAGTGCATAAGCAAGGCAATTGGTATGAAAAGGGGGATTAGCTGCTTAAAGACATATGTTTGTAGAGGAAAACCACTGGCTAGGTTAAATGCTTCCAGTAAATTTGCTTTAGAAAATAGAAAAAGAAACAATTACCAGGCTTGGTAGCAAAATTGGCATAGCCTTAGCTCAAGGTGCTTGAGGTCCCGGGTTAGATCACTATCTGTGACATACCATAGTCGTTAAAATGGTATTGGTATAGCTCTCTTACTAAGGCTCAAGCAAATGTAAGGGTAGTTCCATGACTGGTTTGCCTGGTGTCAGGATAATGTGACTGGGTGTGGTATCATGCCAGGTGTTCACAGTGTGCTATACACAGTGAAGGCAGCACTGTATCTGCTTAAAATGGACACCATTACCAGATAACTGAAATACTGTTGAATTATTAAGTTTGTAACAAGCAAAACAAATCTCCACTGGTATTATCTCTGTATTTAGATCCTGACAGACATGGATGAATGGGAATTTGGATCTGAAGAAGATGATGATGACGATGAGGAAGAGGGGGAGGAAGGAGGTGAGATAGACAAATGTTGGAAAAAAAGATTTAAAAAAAGTATTAAGACCCTGTTTTTTTTGTTGGTGGTGCTTTTGACATTGTCCAAAATGATAAAAGCAGAAATGGCAGGCACAAATGTAGCTTTCAAGACTGGCTTGATTCTTCAATTGTGGTATGTATATGAATGTTAAAGATAATATGTTAAGCAAGTTATAACTTGGTGAACATTAAAGTGATTGTAATATCCTTGTAGAACTACCTGAAGTAAGACTTTATGAATGAAAACTTTGTGGAAGAATATATCAGCATGGTCTCAGTTAAGACTGGTGAAATAAGGTGTATTGTAACCTGGATAGGGAGATATATCTTTTGACCTACATTAGTTGAGCAGTAAACTTTGGAAATCACTTATTTTTGATCCCTCCACTGCTGCTTTTTGTCTCTTAAATTGACAGACAAGAACCTACAGCATGGGTTCGAGTCACTTTAGGGGAGAAGGACTTAATGTAGGAAGGTTTTCCAGCTGACCTGGGTGTGGTGGTGGTTCTACCCAGACATTTCTCTGGGGTCTTCCTCCCCCAAAACAGTTGGCCGTTGCTTTTATGATCATAATAGGTCACTGTGATGTATCTCATAAACAAAAAAAGACTTTTAACCCTTACATTAAAATGCTTTAAACCCCAAAGAATAATCATTTATTGATTTTTATAAGTCACCATCATAAACAAAGGAACCGGCCGCAATAGCTCAGGTGGTAGAGCGTCGGCTTGCGGATCGGGAGGTCGTGGGTTCGAACCCCGGCCGGGTCATACCAAAGACTTTAAAGTTGGTAGTAGTGGCTTCCCTCCTAACGCTCGGGGCTACGGGGACAGCATTACGCCTGACTCGTCGGTGTCAGTATAATGGACCGGCCGGGTTCAGTCCTTGGGCACCTCATAAGTGCCCCTGCGCTATAATGATAGAAATGTCGCTGCGCAGTATCGGCAAAAATGCCGGCTAATCCATCCATAAACAAAGGAGTTTATAATATTTTTTCTCAGTATATGAACAAAGTTTGGGTAAATGCATATTCTGAAAAGGCTGAAGTTTTTATGTGTTTTTTTTTTTTTAAGTGCGTAAACCTAAGGAGAAGAAGAAGGCTAAAGAAGTGAAAAGAAAGAAGAATTCTAAATTGAATGACCAAGATGAGGCCATTGAAGAAAGTGATGAGGGTGACTTTGATGACAGGGAACTGGATTATATAACTGACTCTGGCAGGTACGACACATTCTACTGTATCAACACATCAGTAGTTTACTGTAGATAAAATATAATTACTTAAGTACCTTGAGTTAGTTTCATAAATGGCTACATACCAATATTATGTCACATATATAAGTCACCATGTTAACAGAACTGGGTGTCCTTTATTTCACTGTGACTAGGACTGTTTCACAGGGAGTCTTACATGACAAATAATTGCTGAATATCATGTAAGAAAACCAAAAGAACTCATATACTTCTAATTCCATTTAAAATTGATCTTGAAATTTAACTATAATAATTAAAAACTATAACTTTGTTATTACTGTTGCTGAAAACACTTGTATGTATTTTGACTATCGGGTGTTTAGAGTTCAGAAAATCAAACTAAACATAAGATTAGACAGTTTGTGTTGTACAATCTTACACTATTACATACTATCAGATCCTGTGAAGGTATTACCAGCCTCTAGGTACAGTGTATTTCCAGCTGCCTGAACTGTATAAAATTTATAAACATAAGGCTGATGCATGGACTACATTGTACATATATAGAAAATTACCATTTTCATTATTTTT
Source organism: Sinonovacula constricta (assembly GCA_007844125.1). Classification (NCBI taxonomy): domain Eukaryota; kingdom Metazoa; phylum Mollusca; class Bivalvia; order Cardiida; family Solecurtidae; genus Sinonovacula; species Sinonovacula constricta. Next base: position 18,332,741 of record CM017562.1, read on the forward strand.
GCATAGTGTCACTTTTGGCAGAGTGGATGGAATCACTGAATTACATTCTGGACTCCAGGGGGTTTAAGTCCCTGTTATGGAAGGGAAAGAATGAGAAGTCTTCCAGTTATCAGACAATTGTTGCGCCATTGGTTCTACCCAGACATTTGTCAGTGGTCTTTCTCCTTTGAAATAGCTTGATTACACCATGGTGACCATAATAAAATTGGTGTCATGGAAACACACTAAAAGAAACTTTTTTTTTGCAATTTTATTACAATTACAATTATAGTGAGTCAGAATTAGATGAGAAAGACAAGGAGGAGAAATATGATGACAAGGGTGTTGACCAGGAGCAGGGACTGAAGAAACTGATCGACTCTGAGGATGAAAGTTCTGAGGAGGAAGAGAAGAAGGATGAAGATGAGGAGGAGCCAGAGGAACCTGAGCAAGCCGAAAGCCAGGAAAAGGGAAAGAAGAAGAAAAAAGAAAAGAAAGAAGGTAATAAACCATAATGCATCGTAATATACTTTATCAAAATATAAAAGTTAAGATAAAAACATGTGATGTAGACATCCAGCATTTTTTCTTTTGTTGTTTTATCCTTCATACAGTTAATTTTATACGTAGCCATGCATTGCTTGATAAAAAAAGATAGTTACTCTAATTTCTTTTTAAATTCCTTCAATCAATAGATAATTATACTTTTGTCTTACTGCTATTGTACACCTGCATGTTGACTTACATTTTGCTGCTACTACTACAGGTGGAGAAAGTGACAGCAGCAGCTCCTCATCTGATGATGATGATGATTCTGACATTGACAAGAATGAAGGGAAGTTCTCAGTCCTCTTCATGCAGGTAGATTCTCTTGCAATAACTCTTCCAGAGTTATTGCCCTTTGTTATTTTTCTTATCAACTTGCCAGTAATATTTTTGATTGTTTCTCTTAACATGCCAGTAATATTGTTGATTGTTTCTCTTAACGTGCCAGTAATATTTTTTATTGTTTCTCTTAACGCCCCGGTAATATTGTTGATTGTTTCACTTAACGTGCCAGTAATATTGTTGATTGTTTCTCTTTACGTGCTGGTAATATTGTTGATTAATTCTCTGAACATGCAAGTAGTATTGTTGATTGTTTCTCTTGACGTGTCAGTAATATTGTTGATTGTTTCTCTTGACATGCCAGTAATATTGTTGATTGTTTCTCATAACATGCCAGCAATATTGTTGATTGTTTCTCTTGATGTGCTAATAATATTGTTGATTGTTCCTCTTGATGTGCCAATAATATTGTTGATTGTTTCTCTTAATGTGCCAGTAATATTGCAGATTGTTTCTCTTAATGTGCCAGTAATATTGCAGATTGTTTCTCTTAATGTGCCAGTAATATTGCAGAGTGTTTCTCTTAATGTGCCAGTAATATTGTTAATTGTTTCTCTTTGGTTCTGACTATCTGACTGATTGCTCAGTAGGTAGACTTAGTTCCTCAGGGCTGTGAGTTAGAGACCCAGCTGGACTGTAAATGTTTCTGGCTGGCTTGTGAAGTTACACTGAAGACAGATCCACAGGATTTCACTCCAGCAATAATAACTGGAAGTCATATGATGTTTGTTATAAGTGGGACATTTTACTCCTAAATGCGGTAAAATACATACAGTGTCCATGGCCAAGCACTTAGAGTCACTGGCTTGTAATTCCTCAAGCCTGCAGTGCATGGGTTCAAGTCAAGTCAGGGCGAGAGATTTCATGTGTTAAGGTGTGCCAGTGGTTCTAGGTAACCCTCTGACTGAGGTCTGCCTCTCCTTATGATAGTTGAATGTTACCAACTGTGTGACATACCTACAACCCAAACCAAACAATTGGAAACAAACCATTTTTCCTGTTAACAACTAATTTATAAGTTACTTTTTTACACTTTCATAAATATATAACTTCAGATGTTCATGATTGCAAGAGTTAATAGGTACAAAAACCCTTCCAGCTCGAGCAATCTTTGACATTGGTTGTGATTACCCATACAAAGTGTATAACTTTAAAGCCCTTCCAGCCTGAGCAATCTTTGACATTGGTTGTGATTACCCATACAAAGTGTATAACTTTAAAGCCCTTCCAGCCTGAGCAATCTTTGACATTGGGTGTGATTTACCATACAAAGTGTATAACTTTAAAGCCCTTCCAGCCTGAGCAATCTTTGACATTGGGTGTGATTACCCATACAAAGTGTATAACTTTAAAGCCCTTCCAGCCTGAGCAATCTTTGACATTGGGTGTGATTACCCATACAAAGTGTATAACTTTAAAGCCCTTCCAGCCTGAGCAATCTTTGACATTGGGTGTGATTACCCATACAAAGTGTATAACTTTAAAGCCCTTCCAGCCTGAGCAATCTTTGACATTGGTTGTGGTTACCCGTACAAAGTGTATAACTTTACAGCCCTTCCAGCTAGGCAGCAATCTGAGTGAATGACTCTGATTCATCTAAAGAGTCTTCCTGCTTCTTTCTTTTTCCAAACAGTCTTTCTGATCTTTTCCAAACAGTCTTCCTGATCTTTTCCAAACAGTCTTCCTGATCTTTTCCAAACAGTCTTCCTGATCTTTTACAAACAGTCTTCCTGATCTTTTACAAACAGTCTTCCTGATCTTTTACAAATAGTCTATCTGCTTGTTCAAAACATTTCTACACTTAAAACTGATGGAAAACAAAGACAAACAGGTGCATGATGAAGAAATCACAATTTATACCAGTAAGCATTGTTATGAAGAAACTGATGGCAGAACATGTAGACATAGGTCTATATAGCTTTCTGTAAACTACTGTTACTTTACATACAATGTTGTTTTTTATGTTTTACCTGTGTAACTTTACTTTTCGATCATAACTGAAATAGAGAAATAGTGGCAAAACATGTTGAAATAGGTCTATATAGGTTTTCATTGTGATCTTGTAGAAGAAGTCTGGATCCAGATCAAACACTCCAACATTTGACAAATCTGCAGAAGGAAAGTCAGAGGTCAAATCTGAAGGCAAGTATAAGAAATCACCTTTGAAAGACGGTATGCACAATCTTACTTACATCCTCTGAAAAATGTGACTGTACATCTGCTTTTAGGGCATGGGCTCCGTTTCGTAACATTTTGACTGCTATAATATGTGTGTATATATATATATATATATATATATATATGTATATATATATATATATATATATATATATATATCAGATATATATCAGTATGAAGTACATGTGGTGTTACATGTAGTTTTAAGAATTGAATATTTCTATTCCTGAATATTTTAAAATTAGCTTCTTTAAATAGATGTAACATTTTGAATGATATAATGTTTTATAATTGTCTGTTTGCTAGATGATAGTTGCATGTTTATAATGTATATTTCAATATGAACTATATGTGAAGTTACATGTAGTTTCAAGAATTGAATATTTCTATCCTTAAATACTTTTAAATGACAGCATTTTAGCTTCTTACATGAGATGTTCCATTTCAAAACATTTTAAATGCTATAATGCATTTAAGTTGTGCGACTTTTTTTTTTGCTATGTTTTTGGTGCATGCATAGTTATGATGTAAATACTTTAATGTGAAGTACATGTGAAGTTGTTTCAAGAATTTATTATTTCTCGCCCTTTTTAGATGACAAACTCTATAAAATTGTGTGATTTTGTTGCTACATGATTGGTGCATAGTTGTAATTGGAATATTTTTGTATGAACTCCATGCAAAGTTAGTTTCCATCTTTGAATATTTCCATCTTTGAATATTTTTTTAAATAACAGTGTTCTAAATGACTTGCTGTAATTTAAAACTATGAACTGCATTGAGAACATTTTTTTGTCAAGCAATTTGGTCATTTTTACTTTCTCTTCTTGCCATAAATCTAAGTTTATTGTCCAATGAAAAATAACAACAATGGCTTATTGGATTTTTCAAAACCTTTTGCTTACTCGTGGCAGGTTTGAAACGGAAGATTGATGCGGATGGTGGTGGTGATGGGGCAAAGAAATCCCGCACCGATTCCCCTGTACCTAGTGCTGCAGCTGCCTCACATATTGTCAAGTAAGTAAATTTTTATTTCAAGGATCTGGTGTTTGCTGGTGGTTCCTGGTGGTCTTATTCTACCTGAAACTGAATGTTGCTTCAAAGACATAACTGGTTTGGAGATGCTTATCAAAAACAAACAACAAAATATATGTAAAACAAATTTACTCAACAAGAATTTCCAAAAAATAACTTGCTTTCACACCTGCATGTTTGCTGATGTGGTGTTTGTTGCTTATCTTTTAATGTGTTTCTGTTGTTGCTTTTTACACCACCTGATGGGTCATATTATTATACTGCAGCTGTCATCCTTCTGGCTCTCTGTCCACTAGCAGGTTCTTGTGTGTAGGGTTTCTCAATTACTTCTGATTTGCATGGGTGATTGATATTGTAGCTGTGTCTAAAGATAACTCTGATTGAATGGTTCATTGCCTAGTTTTATTTATCTTAGCAAATTCTTATAATAACTCTATTCATTTTTGACTGAAAATTCTTCATACTTGTATAAATTATTTACAATGATGCGTATTGTTGCAGAAAGATGAGATAACTCAGATTGCATTCTTCGTTCAGGAGTTATTGCAATTCGTTATTATTTTCTTAGGTCATCTTTTAGCAATTCTTGAATGGAGATCCATACATCCTGTATTATTGATTGAGAGCTTTCTATTCTTGCTTGGATCATTGATGTTGATGTCCTGTTGGGCATCAGTGTTAGAGTACGCAAATTGCTTTGTTCATTCCAGAGTTATTGCCCCTTGTTATTTTTCCTTATCAAATTCTTGAATAAATCCAGTATTTTCTTAATTATTTTGTTTCAGATAATAGGATTAGTTTATCTTTAAGGCTTATAATTCCCTAGCTTGCATTGATCTTGTTAATTAAAATATTTATCAATACAAAAGTTGCATAGGTACATGTTTGTGCTATTAGATTGTAATCTAATTTACATCAGTGGTATAGCTTTTTTTTACTTATGTAATATAAATGGGCATGGTATCAAATTATTTCTTTACATTATGCTATCAATGAAAGGTTGCACTAGGTGATTTAATTGTTGATCCATCAACCAAGAATGTTAGCAATATTCTTCACAATTCTGGCTTACGGTTGATGAATTGATGCCAACTTTGTGATAAAGTTCTCTAGGTGAGATATTGAATATTATCGCAAACCTTTTCACTTTTTAGCAAATGAAGTTTATCTAGGCAATATGGATAAAATGTCAGATGTCATCATTTGGTATGTTTTTTCTTCAATTTTCAGCACATGAAGTTTCTACAGGCAAAGTAATCAAATATCCAATATTATCCAATGTTTTGTCATTTTCAGCACTGGGGAAATTACAGAAGACACCATTAGAAGATATCTGATGCGAAAACCGATGACAGCCAAAGAACTCTTGCATAAATTCAAATCCAAGAAACCTCAGATGTCAAATGATCAGATGACTCAGAAAATCGGACAGTTGTTGAAGAAAATCAATCCTGATAGAAAGTATGTGAACAATATATTGTACCTGTCAATAAAGAAGACTGGATGAGATAAACAATAGACGAAGTGTTATTCAGAGTAACACATAATTTCTGCTGGTCACTCGGTTGTGTGTTACATAGTCTCAGTATCAGTTTGATGTCTGGAGGATTTAATTTCAGGATGTGTGGAAAAAAAGTGAGTTAAGATTACTTTTGATTATTATTCTGTAGAATTAACTCAATGAAATTGTAACAGTTAATCATTTTAACATATTGTAAGTAAACAAATAAGTAGCAGTTAAAGTTTATGTCCTGACTTTGTAAAGGAGTTACTTGTCTATAAAGGTACATTCTTTACTCTCATTATAAGGAATGCTTAAAATTCTAATGTTTTTTACTTTTGTTCAAGATATAAACTAAAAAGTTGGTTGAAGCTTTAATTAAAATTCAGTTCAAACTAAAGTAGTGGTGTATCAGTCAAGGCACCTAAAGGAGGCAGTTTCCCAACATATCTACAAAAATAATAACCCCATTTCACACTTTAATTAAGTTAATCTTGTTTAATCATTTCTAAAATCTATTTAAAAACTTTCATTTGTTTAAAAATAAAGTACTAGTAAGTTATTGTGATGTACTACCAACTTAAAACTTAAAATAAACTTATATGTACAAAGTTTAACTTTTCATTATGTTCAAAAAGCTATACCTATTTCAGTTACAATTAAAATACATAGTGTTGGTTAAAACTTTAGCACAGTCTTTAATTTTATTTGTCAAATGTATAAATAAATCCAGCTTTAACTAGATCCCATGTGTTCTGACCTCATTTACACAACGACAGCTAATACTGTTGTAATTATTGTGTTCTTACATACTTTTTATTTTAGAGATATGTTATGATTCATTTTATGAAAGTGCTTAAAGATTTCTTTGAAGTAAATTAGGCTATTTTTGATAATATGTACACACACAAAAATACATTTGTTAATGGAAGACATAATGTCATTTTTTATTGTAATGAATTGTGTATTAAATCTTGTGATAAAGAATGTGTGTATTTGGTTCTTACTTAATTGGCCCCTTCCTCAGACATGCTGCAGCCATGCCTATCTTAGCAATGGTGTCTTTAACTGGACCTGGTAGCGCAATCGGTAGAGCTTCGGCTTCAGGTACAGGAGGCCCCGGGTTCGATCCCGGGCCGCGACATACCAAAGTCGTTAAAAATGGTAGTGGTATAGCTTCCTTGCTAACGCTCAAGCAAATATAAGGGTAGTTCCGTGACTGGTTGGCACGGGGTCAGGATAATGTGACTGGGTGTGGTATCATGCCAGGTGTTCACGGCATACTATACACAGTGAAGGCAGCACTATATCTGCTTCAAGTGGACACCGTCTCCAGATAACTGAAATACTGTTGGTGGGACGATAAACCCAATAAACAAACAATGGTGTCTTTCATGTTGAAATTTACTGTTAGTATGTTCGGGAGTGTTTTAAGATCAATATTTCACTTGGTAAATTTATGTGATCATATTGACTAAAACTTAAAAGAAAATGGTTTTATATTTTAGTCGTGATCCTACTTCATATATAATAAATTCATGTTTTGATGCAAATTACTTTCTTTTTCTAATTTCTTTAGAGAATATTTCATTCTTCCAGTATGACTAGCTTTATTATGGTGATCTGTTTGTTTTAACATGCTTTATGTCATCACAAAGTGTTTTGTTAGAGGTGAAGAGGTAAAAATGGATGTCAGTGTCAAAATATTTTTAAGAAATGCACATTTTTCACCATATGACATTTTCATTTTTACTTGATAACTAACTCAGTTTAAGCATTTACATAAAATGGCCATAAAATATTAGCATTAATCCCTGGTTTTGTGTTGTTCTTAAAATGTAACACTGAACATACATACACCTTGTATTCCCTAACAGCACACTTACATGCAATAATTGGAAAATAATGATAATAATTAGCCATGGCTACTTAATCAGTAACCATTTAACCCTTTTAAGTGTTTGACCAGTTAACTGTAAGACTAATACTACTGTATTTCAGTTTTGTGAATAAGATAATTCATTTACTCACATGGGAATTATTTCCAAATCAATTTTTGTTTATCTTCAGAAGCTACAGGTTTAGTTTTTTGTGCAGTTATAAAGTAAAATGATTTGACAAAGAATACTGTACAAAAATGCAAATGAAAAACTGCCTTTTTTACTAAAATGGGGATATATATACTTGGTATATAAAGATATATGGGGATTTTTTTTTCAAAGATGAAGATTACTGTGAAAAATATGTATTTTATTCACCAATATATATAAAAAAAGTATGAACATCTGGAGGTTCACTACCTACCATCTGGAGGTTCACTACCATCTGTAGGTTCACTACCTACCATCTGGAGGTTCACTACCAACCATCTGGAGGTTCACTACCTACCATCTGGAGGTTCACTACCATCTGGAGGTTCACTACCTACCATCTGGAGGTTCACTACCTACCATCTGGAGGTTCACTACCATCTGGAGGTTCACTACCATCTGGAGGTTCACTACCATCTGGCGGTTCACTACCATCTGGAGGTTCACTACCATCTGGAGGTTCACTACCATATCTGGAGGTTCACTACCATCTGGAGGTTCACTACCATCTGGAGGTTCACTACCTACTACCATCTGGAGGTTCACTACCATCTGGAGGTTCACTACCAACCATCTGGAGGTTCACCACCTACCATCTGGAGGTTCACTACCTACCATCTGGAGGTTCACTACCTACCATCTGGAGGTTCACTACCTACCATCTGGAGGTTCACTACCATCTGGAGGTTCACTACCATCTGGAGGTTCACTACCTACCATCTGGAGGTTCACTACCTACCATCTGGAGGTTCACTACCAACCATCTGGAGGTTCACTACCTACCATCTGGAGGTTCACTACCTACCATCTGGAGGTTCACTACCATCTGGAGGTTCACTACCTACCATCTGGAGGTTCATTACCTACCATCTGGAGGTTCACTACCATCTGGAGGTTCACTACCTACCATCTGGAGGTTCACTACCATCTGGAGGTTCACTACCATCTGGAGGCTCACTACCATCTGGAGGTTCACTACCTACCATCTGGAGGTTCACTACCATCTGGAGGTTCACTACCTACCATCTGGAGGTTCACTACCTACCATCTGGAGGTTCACTACCATCTGGAGGTTCACTACCAACCATCTGGAGGTTCACTACCATCTGGAGGTTCACTACCTACCATCTGGAGGTTCACTACCATCTGGAGGTTCACTACCTACCATCTGGAGGTTCACTACCTACCATCTGGAGGTTCACTACCTACCATCTGGAGGTTCACTACCATCTGGAGGTTCACTACCTACCATCTGGAGGTTCACTACTATCTGGAGGTTCACTACCTACCATCTGGAGGTTCACTACCATCTGGAGGCTCACTACCATCTGGAGGTTCACTACCATCTGGAGGCTCACTACTATCTGGAGGTTCACTACCTACCATCTGGAGGTTCACTGCCTACCATCTGGAGGTTCACTACCTACCATCTGGAGGTTCACTACCATCTGGAGGTTCACTACCTACCATCTGGAGGCTCACTACCAACCATCTGGAGGTTCACTACCTACCATCTGGAGGTTCACTACCATCTGGAGGCTCACTACTATCTGGAGGTTCACTACCTACCATCTGGAGGTTCACTGCCTACCATCTGGAGGTTCACTACCTACCATCTGGAGGTTCACTACCATCTGGAGGTTCACTACCTACCATCTGGAGGTTCACTACCTACCATCTGGAGGTTCACTACCATCTGGAGGTTCACTACCTACCATCTGGAGGTTCACTGCCTACCATCTGGAGGTTCACTGCCTACCATCTGGAGGTTCACTGCCTACCATCTGGAGGTTCACTGCCTACCATCTGGAGGTTCACTACCATCTGGAGGTTCACTACCTACCATCTGGAGGTTCACTGCCTACCATCTGGAGGTTCACTACCATCTGGAGGTTCACTACCATCTGGAGGTTCACTACCAACCATCTGAAGGTTCACTACCTACCATCTGGAGGTTCACTGCCTACCATCTGGAGGTTCACTACCTACCATCTGGAGGTTCACTGCCTACCATCTGGAGGTTCACTGCCTACCATCTGGAGGTTCACTGCCTACCATTTGGAGGTTCACTACCATCTGTAGGTTCACTACCTACCATCTGGAGGTTCACTACCATCTGGAGGTTAACATATTCCATATATTTTAAAAAAGAAAATACCCACTTACTACATTAGTAACCATTCAACCTACCTGAGGAAAGTTAATCATTTTACTGTTGCCATCCCTAATAAAATAATGCACTAAATGTATTTGTATACAGGCTTTAGAGAACTTGGCTTTGAGACAACAGGAGTTGGTATACCGGGTAATAAAAACAATGGGCACTGCAAGTTCACCATCTTTTTATATTTATTTTTATTCCTTTACATGTGTTATTTCAACAGATAAAATAAAACCTTTGCAGTTTTGATACAGTCTCATAAAAAATGAGGTTATTTTCTGAAATCTTGAATAAAAAAATAAACATCAACAAAAGTTTGAAACTCACACAACATACAACATACAGTTAGGGCAACATTAACAATTTAAATAGAAAAAAATACAAACATATAACATTTGAGTTTGTGCCAATATGCCTCAGTATGTAGTCTTTATTGTGTTTTTTCAACACTTAATTACAATGAAGTAAATTGGTTATCACAGACATGCGAGTCATATCTTTGATCAGATGCATCAAATACAGCTACAAGGAACATACAATTTTTGTTTCTGTTTAAATGGTCCATTATAAGCATTTGCAATCTAGAAAAGGCCTGTGACTAGGTACATGGTTTATACTTTGTCAGATTATCTGAGATAAACACATTGTCTTTAACATTATTCCTGTACCAGTCAAAGCTAGTTTTAGCACTTACAATAAATGATTGGATGATGCAACAAATCTTATAAAACAAGACCTTTCCACCTTTTAACAGTCTGTTACAAGCCTAAAGGCCTAAAGGCATTAATTCAATGTTCTCAGCAAAATGACTTCTTTACAGTGACTCCTTTACCACACGGCTTAACCCTTCCCACAATCCCTTAATGTTGTGTCTTATATTTTCTGTGACTGCTCCACCAGCAAGCTTAAGCCTTCCCACAATCCCTTAATGTTGTGTCTTATTTTCTCTGTGACTGCTCCACCAGCAAGCTTAAGCCTTCTGCCAATCCCTTAATGTTACGTCTTATTTTCTCTGTGACTGCTCCACCAGCCAGCTGAAGCCTTCCGCCAATCCTTCAAGTGTATCTGCCACACAGTCTCTCACCTGCAAGTAAACAAGCATTTACTTCTAGTTATTCAATACAATTAACATGCCAAGTTAATTTATTCAAAATTATTTATTCATAATTAATTTTTAGGAAGTACATGAAATGTTGATATTTCATGTGACTTATTACTTAGCAGCAAATATAGCACAGCCTGATGAGACAACTCCAAATGGAAGTTGGCTGATCTGGATCTACACTACTGGTCTATGGCAGATATTGGCTCAACCTAAGAGTTCAACATTGAGGATCATTACTGAATCATAGAAATGATATTTACTAATTTATCTTCATCTTCTTCATTTATAATAGTGTGTGTCCTGAAGCATGAGGGAGTCTTAAAGTAGAATTCTTCATTGCATATTTTGACTTTGGCACCTTTAACAAATTAGATTAAAAAAAATCCAGAACCTGTATGAAGTAAAGTATATGCTACTGGTGAAAAGAAAGGGAGGTGATTTTAAGACAAGGTCACAACTATCAGATGGTTAATGGTTTGTGAACTTTTTGTATTATAACTGGCAAGGCAGTCCTTAAAGCTGACTAAAATGATGTCCACTTACTTGCCAAGGTCGGTTGAACTGTGACAGCTGCAGTCGTCTGACCACCTCACAACAGGGCAACCTGGAAGCACTGGCTGTTGTGGTCAGAGAAACTACTAGAACAGGAACATATGTAGCTGACCATCTCTCACTGACCATAGCTTGTAGCTCATCCAGACTGCTTTCAACTGGAACATATAGGGTAATGTTAAAATAAATATATATAGATAGCGAGAGGTTAATAACATGACAGTTACCAGTAGTTTTTGTACATGAAGTAAGTAATGCCAAACAACAATTACCAAAACAATAAAAATTATTCTTACAAAGTCTGCAGAAAAAAAAAAATCATACACGTGACATACCTGCTGGAGAATCTGCTGACGCATCCACAACATAGATAAAACCATCTAGAGTTTGACAGAAATCTCGAACTGCAGGATTCAGTTCGAACTCTGTACTACCATCTTGGTCTTGTTGGGCCTTCAGCAAATGGTTTTGCTGTGCCCTGTTAAAGTTCTCTTGCTCTCTTTCCTTACGAGTAGCGGAATATAGCAATGATAGGATAAAATGCGTACTGCCACACTTCATCTTGAAGCCAGAACCAACACCTGAAAATAAAATGTTTGGATTTTAAAAGAAGAGGCTTAAATGCATCTGTTTCTTTTAAAAAACTGTTTTTAATGGCTTAAAAAGTATTCTGTGATGTAATAATATTTCAACAGTTTTTTTAACTGATGGTTAAAAGTTAAATTGAACTTTATTCATGTACAGGTGAGGATGTTATTTATATGGAAAAAAGATAGTGCAGCAATCCTCAAAACTTGAAGTACCATTTTTCTTTAATTCTAATTTTAAAAATATGTTTATTGAAGAGGAATATATTTTTATGCAAACAGTTAATGAAAAACTCTGTCTTCACAGATGTGTGGTCGTTAATAGTGAAGCCACCATTTGACATACCTCCAAAACGACCTGGCACCATTTGCAAGATCTCAAACAATGTTGGTGTTGACATGATTTTGCGAGCTATGAATTTGGTCTTCGTTTCCAGTCCTGGTCCAAACATTGTGAATGATGGTGTCTTCTTGGGTAGAAAGTATCGAAGCATGTTAGAGATGTTGTGAAACATGGTGTTCTGTTCATACATCATTTTGTTAACTACTGGGCTACATCGCAGGTAACTATAAAAAAAGAAACAAGTTATTGTCAGAGAGAGTAAATAAATGCGATATCTATTAAAATTTACTTTTAGCATGTGTACAGTAGCACAAAATGTTTCAAAATATTACCTTAAAACTTATTAAAGTAAATGACAAATGTTGTTAGAAAATGGTAAAAACATAAATAAAATTATGTTTTTCATAAGTCACTAACATCTAAGGGAATAACATATTTAAAATGTTTATGTGTTATGAGTAATTATGTTGATTATAAGGATTTTTATAGTTATAATAAACGCGGAAAATGAAAATGCTGCTAGTACTGTGATATTCACTACTTTGGAAAAGGAATTACATTTTAAGGCCATGAGAACAGGTGTTTATAAACTGCCATACATAACATAACTATTAAATGAACCACTTGCTCTCAAGCTATACAACTCTGCTTCTGCTATTAATTTACTGTATTGGTGTAGAAAAGTAAGGGTTTAGAACCAAGATTAACTTTTCTTTGGAGAGGTAGTCATTATGGCCCTATGCTGGTTACATCACACATACCACATTTCACTGGATGCCACATTACTAAGCACAATGGATAAAGGCTTATTTATAAATTCCAAGTTCATTTAACATTGCATTTTATAATCACATTTGTATCTAGTTTAAATCTGCTGGTCATACTAATTCAAATATTTGAGGATTTTGTATGGCTATAGTATTTTCATGGAGTGACTGCATTTGTTTGACATTCTATTATGGAAATACATAGAACTACTTTTTGTTATGCTGGCGAGAGGAATAGTCTAAAATTGTTAGGTCAACTGCTTCTTATGCAGTAAATACAAAAATAATTTAAAACCTACATTGCTTTGTTTGTCCAATCAGAACCAACTTCCTTGTAGATCTCTGGGTTAGTGTTGTGACCTATCACATTCCAAGTCCCCACATCACGTTCAAGAAGGCCTTGCCATAGTAGGTTATCCTCTGTGATATCATACCAGCTGCGACAAACATGACTTACTCGACACAAGTCTGTGGCTGTGAGGTATGAAAATATGTGTAACCGGACATCCACCTAAAAGACAAGTAAACAACGTAGCTAAGTGTTCCTCAAAAAAGTTATCAACAGAAAGGTAACAGCTGAACTTGGCAGTTGATCAAATAGCAATATAAGTATTACAAGTGTTATGTTGCAAAGACACATGCAATCCCCATTTATAATTACAATATACAAAAAAAAACAATTAGCAAAAACAATTACTAACACACAAAAAACGCTTGGATAAATGACCAGTTTGAAAATGAGTTTGGTATGTTGATTTTATAAATTGATTGGTCTAAATGTTCAGATAAAAGGAAATAATGTGCACTGAGCACCTAGACTAACTTTGTTACTTTCAGTAGATGTAAAAGATGGTAAATTTATTTGACTGTCATTCCTCTGGCGGTAGTATAAATTTCAATTACAATATTCTGGTACAGAAACATCCACACATTTAGTCAATTAATTATAAAATGTTAATTGATTCAAATATGAGCTACTTCCTTAAATAGATAAGACTGTGTTTTGACTGTAGGAAGATTTTTCTTTTGTTTGTTTTTTTGTAAGAACTTAACCTTTTTAACCAAAGAATTATTAAATTTCAAACTAAACAGCATCTTGCGTATATGCACACTATGTATCCTGTTGCTACCTATACTCATCATTTTAAGCATTTTTGTCATTGGCAATTCTGATAAACCCTAAACTCTGATGAAAAACTACTTAAATAACAACCTCTAGTTTTTAACAAATAAACCGAAAATATATTTAAACTAGTGAAATAACAACTAGAGTTTAAAAAAAAAACTATCATCAAATTTTGGAGTACGCTGAGTTTGGAAGCATGACCACATATATATACCGATATATTCATGTCCTACAAAGAGCCAGATATTCAGTTAGAAGGATTTTCCCTCATAAGTAAGAGAGACAGAACCTGCACATAATTATACTGTTAAGAAGAATGTGAGAGAACCATTACTTACTGGCAGGCATTCAAACTTGGATTGTTTCTGAACATAGGAGTCGTCTCTCTTCTGTTTGTCCGTCTGTTTGTTCAGGAACTGTTGTAATCCACCGGAACACACATTGGGGGCTTCCATATCTCCTAGATACTTCTTATACTTCCGTATAAGATTGAAATAAAACACAGTTTTTGAGTCAAGAAACAATAAGTCGTTATTAACTGACGTTTCCGTTTCAATATCCGGACACGGCTGATCAATTATAACTTCTTGGTGACGGAAATTATCTACCATCAAAGGCGACCGCGATGCAACTTCGTAAGACAACATTTTTGTTGTTTTTCTCGTACGGTTAGATTCAACATTATGACTTCAGGGACTAAAGTCCGCATATATACTGGCAAGTTCTATTTTTACACGCAAGTTTTGCTGTGTTTATGAATCCAGCGTGTCCGGAAGTTGACACATTGTTTACATTCGCAACTTGCTTACCTCCGATGAATACATCGGTAACCATCGTAAGAATCCGTACAAGTCCGCACACTGTCGTAAAATATTTTAGGTTTTGCTAGTTTCACATTAGATCATTTTTTATAAATTGTAAATGAAGTTAATTTCATGCATAATGATATTATTTAATACATTCGACAGCACTCCATTTCTGTGACTGTTAGTTCTAAGTGCTATTAGGTCGCGTCATCTTCGGTCCTTCATCTTTCGAATGCCACTTTAAGGAGATGGGCGGAAATTGCCGATGTAGACACGGTATGACTATTTACCGGATATGAATTCATATCCGCGGATATGAATCTGGGGTACGGATATGAATTTAAAAATCAATATTGACGAGCCATTCTTTAGATTTGTCTGTGTTTAGATGCCATTTAATGTATTTGGTGGGATATGAAATAATTTAGATTAGGTATTCTAATATTTTAATTAATATAGTCCAAAATACAGATCTTTATAAATATGTATATATCTGTATGTGATTTCATATCCGTGGGCACTAATTTTAGGGTACGGATATGAACACCGAAACTGCAAACTAGAGCATTGTTTGTTATATTTATGTAAAGTCTTATGTAATATCATAATGTTTTTAATCTATTTAACAACTTTAATGATAGTATGCTCATATTTACGTAATTATTGCACATAAACTTAGCCGCACAACAGTTCATATCCATGATCATGTGCGGTACGGATATGAACGTTAAAATCATTATCTACAACTTAATTTGTAATATTCTTGTTTACTTTGATGCAATATTATTATTATTAATTGATTAAACTCCTGTTCATGAAAGTTTACACACCTTTACATAATTATTGTATATAATATAGCAGCACCACAGTTCATATCCATGGTCATGTGGGGTACGGATATGAACGTTAAAATCATTATCTACAATTAAATTTGTAATATTCTTACTTACTTTGAACCAATATTATTATTTCAATTAATGAAGCTTCATTCCATGAAAGTATGCACGCCTTTACATAATTATTGTATACAAATATAGCCGCACCAGAGTTCATATCCGTTGTCATGTGTGGTACGGATATGAACGTTAAAATCATTATCTACAAATTAATTTGTAATATTCTTGTTTACTTTGATGCAATATTGTTGTTTTTAATTAATAAAACTCCCTTCTTTGAAAGTATACACGCCTTTACATAATTATTTCATGTAAATATAGCCGCTCCAGAGTTCATATCCGTGGTCAAGGAGGAGTACGGATATGAACGTTGTAAGGTTTTTGTTTACTTAGATGCAAAGCTATTATTTTTACATGAGTTAGGATCCAGTTTTCACCAATAAAGTCAAGGCGATTAGTTGTTCGAAAGGGGAAAACCACAGACAGTTTCAAGCTTGTAATCCAAGGAGAAAATATTTCTTCGTTAACGGACAACACAGTTAAACGCCTAGAAAGTGGCTTGACTCCCAAATTAAAGACAGTAAATGCATGCAGGCGGAAGAGGGGCTGCGAAGAATTGAAAAGTCAGACCTTTCTGGAAAGTTTAAAGGCTGGATATTTCAGAACGGATTTCTGCCCAGATTGATATGGCCATTAATGGTGATTGAAGTTATCATCAGCACGGTTGAAAAGGTAGAGCAGACAATTAGTAAACCCTTGAGAAGATGGCTGGGATTACCACAATCCTTCACAAGCTTGGGGTTTTACAGCAAATCCAACAAGCTCCAGGTGCCCTTTACCTTTCTGGTAGAGAAATTTAAAGCAGCTAAAGCCCGACTCTTCCTGACTAGATTCTTCAGTCGAAAGAATCCGTGTAGCAAACATGAAAGTGAGAACAGGCAAGATCAAGCGGTTGAGCAGGCAGAGAACAATCTTTAGCATCATGACATTGTTGGAACAGCAAACAAGGGAAGAGAAGGACTGGACACTAGACAGCACCAAAGATGGAGAGAAGCTAACAAGATAGCGAGACGGTCCATGGTGCAGAAAGAGATAATGAGAGCAGAAAAGGAGTCAATGTCAGCTAAGTCTGTACAGTTTGGCTCGCAAGTTAACGGGACAAAATGGAATGCAATACCAGAGAAGACCCTTAAAAGCAGGAACTGTGGCCTTATGAGCCACTACAGTTAAGCTTTCTCCTTTGTTCATTACACAATCTTTTCTCGACCTCAGCCAACCTACACCTCGGAAAACTGTCAGATGTCCCATCGTGCCAGCTGTGTGATCGCACACTGCGTCACATACTGTCTGGTTGTCCTACTTGTTTTGACTCAATGACGATACAGGTGGTGCCATGATAAAGTCCTTACGGAACTGGCACACATCCTTGAATTGGAGAGAAGGAAAAGGGGATTTAAAAAGTAAGAAAGACACAGACCTTATTAACTTTGTGAGAGAAGGGACTAAGAAACAGTCGAACACAACGCCCACCAGGATCCTTCAAGAATCAGATAGTTGGGATTTCCTGGTAGACCTTAAGAAGAGGCTCAAGCTTCCGGAGGAAGTGACCAATACAAATCTCCGACCCGACATTGCGCTGTAGGCAAGAAATCACAAACAAGCGATACTGGTTGAGCTCATGGTGCCCTGGGAAGAAAGAACAGAGGAAGCACGTGAGATGAAGATGATCAAGTACCAGGAATTGGCAAACCAGGCAAACAGCTGCAGAGACAATGGTTGGAAAACATGGGCTTTCTCGGTGGAGGTCGGCTGTCGTGGATTTCCATCAACATGGCAAATGCTAGGAGCACTGGGCATTTAGTGACAAGCCCGAATGCAGTCCGTGCTCTTGGTAAAGCTGCTGAAAGGGTGTCCAGTTGGCTCTGGATACAGCATGGCAAACCTGGCTGGCCAGGTGGAAACTGATCACTTCACCTATTCCTACCATTCCGAGGGTGTTCTGAGTAAGGGGGCGAACACCTTATGATGATGGCACTCTGCGGAAGCAGTTTACCGGAATTGCATTGCTCAACTCGGTTTTGGATATTTATTACAGAAATTTCACGTACTTTGGTGTGTGTACATATTCGCACCGCTGATTTTGTGTACCTATATTTGCATATTTCTAAACAGGGAAAAATTGGGTAAAGACGGTTATATAGCTTTTATTATACAACCTTTTTGTTCATTTATGAATTATTAATGAGTTATTCTTAATAAAAATAGCACAAGTATAAGTAACAATACTGTAGACAGTCTTTTTAACCTTCATTAACCGTATTTAATGGGTCTGTAATTTGCCATGTACCTAAACCGATACATACCGATCATTATATTGTAAGGAAGAGTCGTTCAAACATTTAAACAATGGTCTGAAGAATTAAATGTAGCAAGGCAAACAGAAACAATGCTGTTTATAACGATTTTCAGTGTTTAGCGTCCATGCCATATGTACAATGGTATGAATTTCGGTTTGGCTAAACACGAAACGGATATGACTTACCTGATAGCTTTTTTCATTAAATCTCAGTTGTATGTTATATAATAATACCCAAGTAAAATTATTGTATTGAAAGAGAATGCAATAAATGTCCAACAAACACATAAATATATCATAAATGGGTGTATGTCTACGGATATGAACTCTGGCGCGACTACGGTTTATTTAATAACAACAATTATGTAAAAACTCATAGAATTTCATCAAAGTGTTAAAGTGACTTCATTAAAAATAATTATATAACAACAATATTTACAGAAAAACAACAACAGCATTTAGAGTTGAAGGTAGTAAGTTTAATTTTCATATCCGTACCCCGTATTTCCACGGATATGAAAGTATGTGCTGCTGTCGGTATATTTATTAGTAGTAAGTGTGTAAAAGTACCTCTATCAAAGGATGTAAATATCAAAACTAGTTATATTTCTTTACAATTAACAGAATTATAAAAAAGTGCTGTAGATTTCAATGTTATTGTTCATATCCGTACCCTCTTTGTACATTGATTACCATAAAAAATGTTCGTTTAATCAACCTCGACAAAAAGTTACATTATTTCAGTTATAGATTTTTTTTTAGAATTTACATAAATGTCAAATACATGGGTGTATATAATAATGTTTTTACATTCATATCCGTAACCTGTGTGTCTACGGATATGAACTCAGGCACGGTTATAGGTTTATGTATTGCCAACAATTCTGTAAAGATCCGTAGAATTTCATAAAATTTGTAAAATTAATTTAAAAAATATTATTACCATAAAAAATACAAAAATACACCAATTAAAGGTAAAGATATTGCTTTTAACGTTCATATCCGTACCCCGTATGTCCACGGATATGAACTTAGGCGCGGTTATGGGTTTATGTATTGCCAACAATCTGTAAAGATCCGTATAATTTCATAAAATTGGTTCAATTAATTAAAAAATAATAATATTACCATAAAAATGCAAAAAATACATCAGTTATAGGTAAAGATATTGCTTTTAACGTTCATATCCGTACCCCGTATGTCAACGGATATGAACTCAGGCGCGGTTATGTGTTTATGTATTGCTAACAATTGTGTAAAGATCAGTAGAACTCCAATAAATTGGTTAAATTAATTTAAAAAAAAGAAAGATATTATTTCCATAAAAAATACACCAATTATCGTTGAAAATGTTGCTTTTTACATTCACATCCGTACCCTTATGTCCACGGATATGAACTTCGAAATATTTATTAACAGCAAATGTGTGCAAAAGTTGTACTTCTTTAAAAGGAGATAAAGTAATTAAAATAATTACATTGCGTCAAAATTAACAGAAATAAACAAACAATGCTGCAGATGGCAAATCAATGTTCCTGTCCGTACCCTGTATGTTCACGGATATGAATTCCCATATATCGGTTTTTATTATATCAATCACAATTACAATTAATACGAGAATACCTAATGTTAATTAATTTTATTTATAGAAAATACATTAATGTTACTAAAAAGACATTAATATAAAATAAATGGGTGTAAATAATGTTTTCTACATTCATATCCGTACCCAGGATTCATATCCGCGGATATGAATTCATATCCGGTAAATAGTCATACCCATGTAGACAGATAAAAGTACGAGAGTGCTAAATGTACGCGTTACCGACATTAAAATAACACGTTCAGAGTGTTGTCATTAGTAACATGGAGGCCTGAGAGAAGTCTGGTCATTTTTTGAATACATTTTATTTTTATGCTAAGGGTACATAAACTATTCAATTATGACGGACATACTTTGTAGGTGGTTAAATGATGAACTTCAAATTTCACAAAAGACTGGTAAGTATGTCTTTTGTTGTCCCTTCTCCTTGTTGGACAGTCGATGTTAAGACTAAGAGGTTGTTTACAAATGGTAAAAGTTAAATGAAGCAGGAGTACTTATGCTGGTATAATATATCTCATTTAGATATAACTTGTCTCACACATGTCACACACAGATGATACAGTATCTACACTACTCACCCCCTCGATTTCTTTATAGTCAGCAGAGTTAATTTTATCCTAGTGTCACTAATTTCGACGTGTACTGGTCACTTCGGTAAATGACTTTTTCGGTAAGTGACTTTTTCGGTAAATTGATCTTATATTAGGATTAGTCTGGTCATTTCGGTAAAAAGGTAAAAATATAGTACAATGCTTGATCGATATAGAGAATTGGATTTGTCCATGATGATTCACCGAGACAGATAAGTAAAGATAAATTAATAAGCTGAGGTGTGAAAATCGGGAGCCGGTCGAGTCGTACCTCGGGTCAAGTCGTACCTGCTTTTTTCGGTCACTTCGTACCTTCGGACGGGTCATTTCGTACCTTCGGAAGGGTCACTTCGTACCTCTTTTAGTGTGTATAGAAAAACGGAATTCGCACCTCTCTTGCCTTGAGGGTGTTTGTCTTCACACTTAGCGGTAGTGTAAAAGCATATCATGCCTCTCATTTATGTGGTTTACTTTTACAATTCCCATTAGTAAATGAAGGTAAAAGATAACGAATGAATACAGTTGGAAAACAATAGATGTCATCTGTATTCACATTACACAATGTGCATGAACATAAAATAAAACAAGTATAATAATTTGAACATTTGATGGTTTGACATTTATTTACTTTAAATCGATATCACATGAAGAAGACAGAGAACAATAAATTTTGAATAATAAATGTAATAAGTGAATGAAATGAATGAAAGAAAGTGTGCCACCAATTAATGCAACTCTCAGTAATTAATGTTAAGTGATTACGTAATAGCTACAATTAGCCCAACAAGAGTTGGAACGATTCTAACATGCTAATTAAATGAAGTGTGAAAAACTGAAAAATAGATTATCGTAAAGAATTTATCTGTTTTTACTGTATTATATTTAGGTTTATCCATTTTTATTATTAATGAAATAAAACGTTACTTTATTCTGGTGTTTTATAGAGATAATCTTTTAACAAACCTATACAATTATATCCAATTGATGGACCATTCAACAAAAGTATAACATTAACAGCTCGTTTTATATCATAGTTTTAATATTTATTATTGAAATCGTCTACCAAAAAACGGCAAATTAATAAATAAACATAGAATATCAAATTCAAATGTATCTTCAATTAAACATTTCCAATAGAGAACTTATAAAATGGACAGGTACTATTCGACTTTAGCCTATGTATCTATACAGCTAACCCGTGTAACTATACACACAAATTGAGGTACGAAGTGACCCATCCGAAGGAACGAAGTGACCCGTCCAAAGGTACGAAGTGACCGAAAAAAGCAGGTACGAATTGACCCGAGGTACGACTCGACCGGAACCCTGAAAATCTTTTCACACGTGGATATATCCAATTCTCTGTCTCAATCAGGCATTTAACTATAAGTTGACTTATTTACAGAAACGACCGGAGTAATTACTATGTAAGATCAATTTACCGAAATGGTCATTTACCGAAGTGACCCTTAACCGTTTTGACGCCTCCAAGCTATTTATATATATTTTCTTGCGAAGTGAACTGTATTCAAATAGAAACTGTCATAAACATGTCAAGTAAGCCCTTATTTATCAAGTTGTATTTCTTTTTAATGCTTATTTTTAACGTTTTTGTTAATGATAATAATTGTTTACAAATAGCAGCGAGCCAACATTACGTTTTGACAGACACTAGAAATGACGCCTTTAATTGGCTGTTCTCGTTTGTGATAATTTAACACTTGGGAAGAAGTAATATGGTGTATATATAGTCTTTGTTGTTTTGCATATGGAATAGCAATATATAAACATTGGAAAACAAAAGAAAAACAGCATGTTTCATATTTTGATTTACATTTTACAAATAAATGTTCAGCATTCATTCATATAAAATCATATCAAAAATGCAATGTTGACACTTGACTATATCTCCCCTTCTGAAATCTTACTTTTACAGCAATACTGAAGGTGAGATGGACCCAATGTTTACATGTATTGCATGCAATCCATTTAACAAAAACCAGAGATGTATTCAAGCATACAACCTCTAGTGTAATTAACCCACAAACACAACAAAATTCAGTTCATTTGTTTTTATCCTCTTAAATGTCTGTTTCAACTGGCAATGAGGGTCGACAGTTCCTTAGTTTTTGGTTTGGAAACTTGGTCTGAAGTACCTTGCTGAGGGCTCCCCAGTACTCGAGATAGTTTCCCACTTTTGTTTTTGCTGGTCTTAATCTTATTGCTTCTTGGTCAACCATCCTACTTAACTTGTGTCTCACTGACGATTCAGTAGGCCAAATTCTTTGGCAACGAACTGGATTTGCATACCCAAAGTCTATAATAAGGTTCATGGCTGCCCAATATCTGAGATGGGGAGTATGACATGTACTTCTTTAGTGCCAGAAAATATAAATAATAACCTAATGAGAGAAGAAAACCTAGATACTATTTTGAGCCTGCAATGTCTAACTTTATTCGGTACATTGAAAGACAGCTGTAAGTGTTTCAATAAGAATTACACAATCATCATCTTGTAATACCAGTGTTTCTCGATATAGTCTCTTATATTGAACACATGACTTTCACGTGACTTTTGACATATTGAAATGGGCTTGTTATAGACGGACACTTGGTATGAGGTTCATATTAAATATCATTGATAACAACAAGCAAACTTTCACTTATTATGGAAATAAGAAAATTCTGTGAAATAATGGGAGTTAATTTGAATTTGAGTTATGTCAGAGGAAATATATCACGGAATTTGAATTGGAAAAAAAATGGCTTCGAAATAGATGAGCGTCAAATTAGTTCACTGGATGATACATTTGCATTTTCCTATTTTGCACATATAACAGTACTTATCCTGTTTCCCTGGATTCACCATTACTAGTTTTATTTTATTTTTTCATGAAGGGAGTCATTTTATCACAAAAGTGTTTGGGTAAGAAATAAAAAGCCAGAAGTATCAAATGTTATGTTTTATCCTAAGATTAACATTAGTAATCATTTATCATATGATTAACAAAAGAGCAATGTTGTCAATAGAGGGTGAGAGCATGTTAAGTGAAAATAAGAAAAGTGTGACTTGGTCAAAACAGGAGGTAAGATTTACCTTTAGTTGCCAATGACCAAATAGTTGATGTGACGTGTGTCTGTGTTTATCTGTATTGAAAGTGGTCCTCAAGCTGTTCATATAATATTTTTAAAATGACCATCAACCAGGTGGAGGTAACTAATTTAATAAATATATAGTAAACTTTTCTGCCACACACACATTAACAAAAACAATTTAAAGAAATGCCCGCAAACATGAGCATCATTGTGACATAATTGCTTTGTAGAAATGTTAAATATGTTCTCAATAAATTGTAAGCATTAATCATTAATTAGGATCTCTAGCAGCAAAGACAAAAACAATAAAAAAAACACACACAAAAAAACAGTGTACAATGAATTAGTAACACTGCACCTTCATCTCACTTCGCCATCTCTTGGTCATCATTCGGTGTTATGAAAGGAAGTTGACCCTTGTTTGGCAAAAGATGTTGGGTTTTTTTTTTATTAACATCATTCTTGCATAAGAACAACACTTGTTCTATTTTTCAATTTTTTATAGTTTGTTATTTAAAACTTTATATATAAATCTGCTTGAAAAACTTTTGAAATAAATGTTTCTTGCTATGGAGTTTTATTATTACATTTAAAGTATCAAAAAATCAGAGAAAACACAACTTATTCACGAATAAGAACAACACCAAATCAATTAAATAACATTGTTAATGAACTATATACATGAACAATGTGGATGATATAAGAACCGACATCAGTGAACTAAATTATGATAAATAACAAATTTGCCAACTAATTATCAATCAAGTATAGCATGTGTACTATCATCAAAGTAATGACGGTAGGCAAACATCCATTATAATATAAAGTAAAATTGCATTTAACTAAGGAATAGTTACTGTTCGTATATCTTTGTTCAGGTTAAGACTTCTTTCCTTGGTAAAGACAAGTTAAAAATAAGTAGAATATTTTAAGAAGGATAAACAATGCACATAATACAATTTCCAGTATATGAAGACAAATGAAACATAAATACATTGTGAATGATGTGGAAATAATAAGAAATAAATTGACAAGTATTCATTTTTGACTTAATGTCTTAATTTTAAGTCTGAGGGCGAAGTGTGACTTATAAATGTCTTTCCAAAGTTATTGGGCAAGGTGTGATTAACTTCCGGGTAAAGCGTGATTAATCAGGGGAGTGTGAAAAGGGAAAAGTGTTATAATATCCACACAATCTTGTCTGCTAGAATTAGCATCAGGTTAACATATGGAATTGAACTCTATCACAATGTACTTATTATAAACTTCCTTTTAAAAATATTTCATGCTGCTATTCATAACAGTGACCAGTATATTATGTGCATTAAACACTGCATTGCCAAAAATAAAGCTAAAGCCTACTCAATTTTATTATAGAAAACAGTATTGTTTTGAAGCTTGTGCAGTATATAACCCCATTATACAGAAATGTTTAATGTACACTAAGGCTCCTAATGATAAGGTTCACACTCTATGCTGCAAGATGCTGGGGCACATTATGCACAGCCTGGTCATGACCCATTTTGACAAGAATTACATTCTGTCCAACCAGCAGCAAGGATTAAGGGAGAAAAATTCAGAGAGACCCAGCTCTTAATTACCCTCCAAGATTTTGTCTTATGGTGGCCACATAGATACTGTCTTGCTCCATTTCCACATAGGAGGCAAAGTATAGACATTATGGCATCACAAATAGGACTTTAGCTGGATTTTATTGCTTTTTGCCTATAAGGAGCCAGCAAGTGCGTGTTGAAAGTCACACGTCACATCAGACTTCCCACAGGAATAGTCCTCAGTTCCCTTCTATATATCAACAATCTTCTAGGTACAGTGATGTCAACCACTAGTCCTTGGGTAGATAGATGGCTGTCTTTTATACAGGAAATTTAAGTCACCAGTTGAATCTACCAGTCTCCAACAACATCTTGACAAGTGACAGGAATTCAGAGAAATGTGAATTTGCAGGAAGAGTAATCCAATTTGTGCACAATATAGCATCTAGGGGCAAGTGCTGACCTTGGAAAGGACAGGATTGTTCATTGGTATCACACTTGATGACACAAAGCACATTTTAAGACAATTGTCCAAAAGTAACAGCTAGACTGTCAATTTTCTGTAGGAACCTTTTCCAAACCTTTTTTCATCTTCTTGTGGGTTTGTACAGGTTTGTTTCTTTGGTCAGATAGAAAATTTCTGTCTCGTTCAATAATACACTGGTTTTTAGTGTAATTCTTTCTTAGTTTCCATTTGCTCTTGGTAATTTCTTTTTTTTTTAAGTCAGCAGTGAAAAAGACTGTAGGATATTCACAGGTGAAGAGTGTGTTTCAGTTTTGTGGACAGTGTAGTAGTTTAAATAAAATGTTGACAGAGTGTTGTTATTAATATTTTTAACTCCTCTTCTTTTTTCTCCTGATATTGCTCATGAGACCATAGCTTTATCATGTGTATATGTTTACCTTTCTTTAAATTTAAAACAAACATGTTTTATTTTATCTCTAGATCCTACTACATTTGAAAAGGATTTTTCTTCTGGATACCTGGTAGGAGAGGTCTTGAAGAAGTACCAGCTCCAGGATGACTTCGATAAATTTTCTCAGAGCAAGTAAGTTCTTTTCTTAGATTTTATTGACATTGATGTTTGTTGTTTACTTAAATATTACATGTACACATGTCTGAAGCAGACATGCATCTTTACTCATGAAGAATATTTTTTCTAACTGAAAAAAACCCATGTATTATATAAAATTGAAATGACAAGATGATGATATTAACCACATTTATCATTGCACATTAATGATTAAGTCACTCATTCATTAAACTGTCTCAGAATGGTGTCATTAATAAAACTTGCACGTTACCAAAAAGTAACTGAAGCAATTGTCAACATGCATCTCACAAGATTTCAGACAGATAAATATAAAGAGCTTTTTTCCATCTAGTAATATTGATGATTTTACCATGACTTTGGTCCAGAGATAAAGATCCAATAAGAGACTTGCCAGCTAGAAGAAGCTGCGATGCTATGGCTGGAAATGAAATTTGAATTTAACAAGATGAAAGTAAGATTAAAAATCGGACCTGGTAGCGCAGTACTTAGAGAGTCAGCTCTAGAAATGTGAAGCCTCAGTTCAGTCCAGGCCGTAACATACCAAAGTGGTTAAAAATGGTAGTGGTATAACCCCTTTATGTATAAAGGTTGTTTCACAACTCGTTGGCCTATGTCAGAATGATGTAATTGGATGTTGAATCATACCATGTGTTCAAGGCATGATATACACATTACAATATAATTGAGTACTTTATTAATTCTCTTGGTAATCTATTTATCGCTCTTTGAGTCTCTTTATTCTTTCCACCATATTTTCATGTTAAATTACCTTGATTGTTTATTACTATCTAACCATGATTAAAAGGAAGCCACTTAAGATAAAAGTGGTTTACTGAAACTTAATCATATGGCAAAGGGATTTAACATATGCTAACACCCATAAAACAATGTAATGAAGACAAAATTATATGACACCCTTTAGAAGAAACTTATAAGCAGCAGTTGAAATACTTCAAAATTATAACATAGCCTATGTTGGCAGCTCTATGTAAACATTGTGTCAGCCACAATGCATCAACAACATAAAACATGCAATCCCAGGACTCACTGGTGCAGTCGATAGAGCAAGAGGACTGCCAATTATTATAAGAGGTCATGGGTTTAAATATAACATTTGTATAATCAAGCATTCTTTTTTTTATTTTGCTTCTGTTAGACATTTTTTGTTGTTTTTCATCCTTTCTAACTGCCTAACATATGTGTAGCTCTGAAATTTATGGACAAAAAAGTTTTCTTGTATTAATTTTAATCCAAGAACCATCAAAAACAGTTACCAAAAAGTATAACAATGTATCTGCTAACATTATCATAACTAAAAAAAAAACTAATTCATTTGTTCCCCCTCCCTCTTTTAGGACCTCAGATTCGAAGCTCAATAACTTCACAAGGATTGAGCCTACCCTACACCTGTTGGGTATTCCATTTGACACTAATGTTGCCCGGGACATCATGACAGAGGCTCATGGGGTGGCCACAAGGCTCATGTACCAGATGTATGTGGCCCTCAACAACAAGAAGAAGTCCAACCTGACTGGGGTTGCCATGGAAACTATGAGGCCTGCGGCGCCAGCCAAGCTGAATGCTGTGGAAAGTGGCATTTATAAAGAGGTAAAACATTACATCTTGGCAAAGTTCATCAGATTTATTTGGTTAAAGACGTTTGATTATTCAAGTAAGAGCTTTTTTTTGTTGTTGTTGTTTCTAGATGAACTTAAGATTGTTTCACACAACAAAGCAATGTACATTTTGAGAAAATTCCAAATCTTGGAGGCCATATAAAAGATAGACCTCAAGTGTTTTTAATAAAAGAATACAACTACATGTAATTCATACGACTGTATATCATGGTGTGCTTTAGTAAGATTTGAACACTGTCTAATATATTGAATGTTAATATAGTATTAATTGTTATAAATCTTACAATACATAGTCTTAGTTTTTGAAAAAAATGTCACAAGTCTCAGCGTTGTCTGATCAGTGTTGTCTGATGTTTCAATTGGAGCATAATGGATATATTTCCATTTACTCATACTTTTCTTTTTAGGCTTTACATTGCAAATATAAAATTAGTAGCAAAAATATTGACACAAGATTGGACTTGTTGGCTAATGAGGCAAAAAACAGAATAACTTACATGTACATGGTTCTAGACACATTCAATGTACTCTTGTGAACTATTTATGAACTATTTAATTTTGTCAACAACCTTCTGGAAACAGTATCCTGTACAATATATGTTATTCCTTGTGTTTATCCTTTAAAGCGGTTGAAGCATGCTACCCCAAGACAGACAGACCTGGAGCTTCAGGATGTAGTGTCAAGATTCCATGAGAAGCAGCTGGAGATGGAGAAGGTGGCCTTCAAGCAGAGGTTCCTGGAGCAAGAAAGGATACGTGACCAACAACAGAAGGAGAGAAAGATTCTGCTGGACAGATCACGTGCAATGAAGCTGAAACAGAGTGAAATGGTGGCCAAGATTCAGTGAGTTCTTTACTGTAAATGTACAACTGTAACAAACTGAACAGATAACAAAACTTGACTTTTCACCAAAAGATCTTAAACTAAAATCATAACTTTTATTTAAATAAATAAAATTATTTAAACATTGAGGACAATGAAAATGACCTAATTTTGTTGTTGTTTTTTGCAAATAAAAATTGATATAAATGCAAATCATGGAAAAAGCCAAAACCTTAATGTAGAAAAGGTAAAATTTTAAATTGATGCACACCTGTATAACCATTAGCATTATCTAACCAGCCTTGTGTTACAGAGCTGCTACGGTGCAGATCCCTCAGCCGCCGCCCAAGAGAAGTCAAACCTTACTGGAGCAGGCCAAGGGTCGACGTCTCAGACTTGCTGAGGTAATAAACTTTGGAGCAGGATCAATCATTCGGAGGATGTGTAACTCTAATTCAGGGGGGTTTATGATGTGAACATTATTTGTGCTTCCCTTAAAGAAGAAATTAACAGTTAACTGTTCCGCTGTATCCAGGTATATAAATGTTGTACTTACTAAGGTTATTTGTTCATGCAAATGATGTCCTAGTGCCATAAGTCACAGCTGCTTATACAGGATTTTGTACATTCCTAATGTCCAGGGGGTATAACTGTATAGTCAGTACAATATGTTGTCACAATGGAAATAAACTAAACCAGACCCTTTGCTTTAAACTTTAAAATACAATCTTTGAAATCAACTTAATGTTTGAATAAGAGTTGCGTAGGTAGTTACCTTTCACAATAGTCTTTGTGATTATTGGTCAAGCATTGTCTAAACTATGCTACAACATTATCTGAGGTGTTTCATGCTATGGGAGATGTTTAAGGAAGTAACTATTTGTAATTATAACTTGAGAATGATGTAAACTCTTTCTGTTTAATTCCAGGATACCATCCGAGCCATTTCAGACTTTGAAGAAAGAATGAAGATGACCTACCAGCCCTCAGATGAAGAGTGAGTTCCATATTACTACTAATCATTGCTTATTTAATGTTAAAGAGTTAGTTCAGTATTACTAAAAATGTAATATTAAAACATCTTTTTTTTTATTACACCTTTCGGCGTATTATTACCTAAAAGGTTTAACGAAATTCATTCAACAATGCCTTTTAGGATTATTTATAACTAAACTTTAGTTATCATAATGGAATTCAGAATGGTGAAACCACAGCCTATGATGCTCTTGTAATTTTCAGTGAGGGTATAGGAATGGAGTACCTCCTAAACAGAGATGAAGAGAAGGCTCCAGTTGAGACTGTAGAGCTGATCAAACCATCATCTAATGATGCATACATTGGCAAGATTCGTAAGCGTCTACAGGAGGATTCATACGCCCGGGCAGAGCGTGAGAAGCGCCGCCGGAAGGTGTTGGTAGACCAGATAAAGGCACATGAGAGCCAAGAGGAAGCTCACCGAGAGGAAATGCTGGTCAACCGGCTGATGCGACAATCTCAGCAGGAGCGACGAATAGCTGTACAGCTGTTACAGACAAGGCACGAGAAGGAGATCATACGGAAGAACCGCATCCTCCGAGAAAAGGCCTACGAAGAGAGGAGGCTGAAGGACTTTGATGAAGCTCTCAATAAAGAGAAGGTACAGGCTTTGATAATAATACAAGGATTATAATCCTGCAATGCAATTCTTTGTTTAACAGCATTTTGTAGCTCTTCTTCACAAAGGATTGATGAATTTTTAATGGGTTAAGTTTTATGAGAAAGAAACGGATTTCTAGTTCACGTCAGGGTCATACCTGCAGAAGGTCAAAGGTAAAAAAAATTGACCTGATTCTCACATCACTAGGAGTTTGAATGTTTTTCTGCCTAACAGAAAAAAGTGAGGTGACAGTCACTTTGTAAAATAGTTCTAGTTTTAGCTGCTGGTAAGTTTGGCAGTCATGTTTGTAGAACTTTGCACAAGACTTGAAATAACATGACTACTAATGCATAGCTTTGAACTCTAAGTGGAATAAGATCATTCATGTACATGGACATTTCAACTGTCCAACACTATAAAAATCATATTATCTTGTGGATGAATAGTGCTTTGTTCAACATCTTCTCTTCTTAGTTATGGGTAAAAAAAATAATTTGTTGTAATAAGCTAAAGGAACTTGAGTGATATTATTGTACTATTGGCTTTAAGGTTTTTCTTAATTGATACCTGTAAAGGTCTATGTTGGTATATGTCAACTGTCTTATTTGCTTTAAAATAATCAGTATATTAGTCTATACACTCACTCTCTATCCTATTTATTGTCTCCATTCCCTTGGTCAAGGGTCCGACCTTTTCTGACAGTCTGCAGGCTCAGTCTCCAGGCAACCCAGGATCAATTCTGGCCATATTTCTGTCTCGTGGTCGAGTCTAATTGTTTGCTTTACTTCTACTTATAAATCAGCTCTACAACTTACCTTACAGTATCAATGTATTAAAATAACTTGAAAAATGTACTTAACTAATTGTAATTTAACATTTTACGAGATTTATTTTTTTAAATGCAAAAAACAACCAGATATTTTTGTTAATCTCCAGGAGCTAGCTCGTTTAGCCCAGAAGGAGTATGAGGAACAAACCAAGAAGGATAAGGAGCTTCATGATCAGATTGCAGCCGAGCGTGCAGAGAAGAAGTACCACCGTCATTACGAGGTCTGTCAGGGTGTCGTGGATCAGATTGTAGACTTCACATGCAAGGTGGCCGAATACAGGGAACTCACAAACAAGTAGGTCTTTAAAAGAAAGCTATTTATTTTAGTTATTGTCTTGTAAAATATGGACATAATGATGACGTGAGCTGTGCAATTTTTTCATTAAATCTTGTATAGACAAATAAAGCTTTCACAGTTCCATGTAGATATAGTATTGGATGATATGATACGTTAATGTTCCAGTAGTGACCTGTTGATACAGAAGATTGCAGAAATGGGCGACACTGTCAGTTTTCTTTCACCATTTAAGGTTTATATCAGAAAATAATCTAATCAGATTTACTGTACAGTCTACCTACATGTAGTCTTGCTGAGAGCTGTTTGATCAAGACCTTTACTATTTTGTTTCTAGCAATATGATTTGTGCATTTGATTGTAGCTTTAAGCAAATAACTACATGTAAGTTTTTGTGTTGTTTATTTACAAATGTAGCAGTTTATATTTGAAAAAAGATAGTTATCCCCCTGAGTATGCTTAGAATCATTCAAAAATATATTTCTTTACTAAATCTAGACTAGTTCCTGCCAAGCTAATGCGAGAGTGGCGTGCCCAGTTTGAGGCAGGTATCCCGCTGTATGAACCAGTGCCGCCCCCTCAGTCTACAGAGCCCACAGCACAACAGGTGCTAGAGGAGGAGAGACTTAACCTCTTGGATGAAGGAGACTTCATGGAGTATAAGGTACAATTGGAGGATGCATTTGTAATTCTGTACACACCTTTGATTGTTGATTGTGAAAATTTTCTTATATAGTTATACGCTCAGATTAATTTAAAGGCTCACAGGCATACCTGTTACGAGGTGTTAGAGTCGCTGACTTGAAACTCCTCAACCTTTCACAGCTTGAGTTCAAGTCCCAGTTGGGGCTTGGGGGCACTGGTGTTTCTACCCAGACATATGTCTGGGGTCTTTCTCCACCATTAATTAACTAGATGTCGCCAATATGACCATAATTGTGTCGTTGCTTTGTAACAAAAAACAAACAAAACAGTATAAGGCTCACAAAAACAATGAAGAGTAACTGTTGAATTATATGATATATAATTTAAAAACAAACAATCTTTTTTTCCTTTTTGTCATTGTAATTAATGTATATAGCATATATAGTTTTTAAAGAAATAACATATTCCAAAGAAGAGGAATTTATTGCATTTTTTTTTATTTGATTTATTCAATCTTAAAGGCATTGAAAATGTCCTTCTTTAGAGTACCAACCATCCCCTTCCCCATTCCCATGGTCTTCCCACTGTGATCATAGTGTTAAGTCAGATAGGGCCATGTTCCATGTTCCTTTTAACTGTACAGTTCCAGGATAGACCCAGCACTAACATTAAAACATAATGTAATGTGTCTCACTCTACAGAACATGGTTGGAGAATGGCAGCCTCCCGAGGGATGTGAGATAGCACAACCCCCGCGGGACAACCCAGTTGTGGGACATGTGGTACAGAGGCTACTCAATATGGTCTACCCTCCATCAGTAAGTACACACACTTTTTACCATGTCCCAGCATAACCTGCTTAAGTTTCAAATTTAGAAATTAAGTAAATTATATATATATTGTTATCTTTTTTATTAAACCATCTTATTTACTATGGCTAAACTATACATTTTTTTAAAAACAATTTTATGAACAAAAATAAAATTCATCATTAGTTTTGATATATTTGTTACCCTGGTTACAAAAGTGACAGCAAATTATTGCTTCTTGCCTATTTGGAAACTTTATTATGTTATGTAAGACCTGCATCTGCCTTCCTTACAGCTTCTTCAAAGAATCTTTTTTTTTTTTAAATTTGTCATTAAAATTCAAAATTTAAGTTAGCTGAAGATTAAAGTTTTGAGAAATCTTTTTTGTGGGGGGAGGTTTTGAATGAATAATGAACAGTGACGCCATTTTGTCTCTGACATTTCTTGCAAACATGTATATTTTATGTTATTCTTTACAAGCGCATTCTTTTTCTTGTATATTTATAAATATATTATTCTCTTACAAGCATTTCATTTTTTTTCTACACTATCATATAATTTACAGATGATAGTAATTTTACTTCATACATAAATTCCAGCCTCCTCCACCTCCTCCAGAGTTCCCTCCCTTCCCTATCCGAGCCTGTGTCCTTGGTAAAACCTTTGCAGGGAAATCATCATGTATGCAACGTATTGCAAAAGGTAGGTAATATGTAAGGTGTTTTGTCTGAGAAGGCGTAAGGCCTCTGCTACACTCACGTTAATCTTTCTTTTGTTGAAGATAAGAAATGTAAGATATGCGAACATTAATAAACCCTCTCATTCTATGATTTTTAGTCATTAGTTAATAATAAAAGCATAACAAAATATAAACATGTTTTTAAAAAAAAAAGAATGAGACAAATTAACCAGCACCTTTAAAGTGTTTTTAAAATACCACTATGTGACTCATATTGTACTTTTCTCTAACATATCAAAATTGATTAATTCTAACAATTGTATTATTTTTTCCAGACCATCGTCTGCAGATTCTGATTGTAGATCACCTTGTAAATGAAGCAATAGAGGCACATAAAAGTGGCGAGACCACAGAGGTGGTGGTAAGGGATTACTGACGATTGTTACCAATCATTGACAACCAAGGGACACTTTAGCTGTTTGATTTTGTACTAAGATTATAGTTACAACTTATTGTGCCATTTTTCTTAATCCAATACTTCAATTACAAAGTTACAAAAGTTAAATAAGGTTATTATAAATGTTAGAAAAAACACATACATTTTCATAGTGTCTGACTGTAGATTGTAGAATATTTAAATGTTACTGTATTATCCTTTGTTTTCTGTTTTACAAGAAACAGATAATTTCCCAACATTTTCAAGCAGACTTGAACTATAACCAACTCTATTACAGCTATTTGACAAAGTTTAAGTTTATATGTGTGTTTATCTTCTTCTGCAAGACTATTTGAATCTGTTTGTCACATTCATATGAAGTATTGAACTCTGTGAGACAATTGTGTAACAAAGGTGATTTGCAGGGCTTTTTTTCACCATTTTGGGAATATGACCCATACCCCTGGAATTGGGAATTTTCGCGTTGTTTTGCCAGAAATTGGGAATTTTTTACACCTTTGGGGAATAAAAAGCTGTACTGTTATGTGTTTTTTTTATCATGTTTGCCACATATATTTAATATTATCAATAAACAACTGATGCCTGATTAGCTATATTTAATATTATCAATAAACAACTGATGCCTAACTAGCAATAAATTTTATTAAATGAGCCTAACTAGCAATAAATTTTATTAAATGACTGCTATAGTACAACCATGTATATATATATTTTTTTTTTGATTGGGAATTTTTCTTCTCTGATTGGGAAAAAAGTATATGTTTTGCCATTGGGAACATGACCGAATATCGGCTATAAAATCGGCCAAAAAAAAGCCTTGATTTGTATATTTATAATATTTTTTATAATTGCCTACAGGAAATTGTGGAAGAGTCTGTTCCTCCCAGTGTAGCCCAGACACCTGGTAAGTGCTGCAAGTTTTTTGTTGTTTAAATGGGATTTCAGTGAAAAATATGGCTTTTAGATTATCAAAATCTTGCCTGATAGTTGGGAAGGCAGGTGTTATAAACCTTTGTGAGAGATATGAAATATCTATCTTTAAAGCAGTTTATTTTACTCTTGCTATTTATTTTGGGGACTTCATCACAGAGAACATATTTATACGATAGTTGGACACTGTTAGTGTCTTTATTTGTTTTTTTTATATAATACTTTATGAGGAGAGTTAAAGTAAGTCAATTAGGTTTATATTATTTTTCAGTTGAGTCCAGAATTCTTTAATTTATATTTAAATAATTCTCCTTTACTCCACTTCAAACATCAAACTATACATGTCAGAACTACTTTTAGGTAGATCACTTCTGTGTCTATGAATTATAATTCAGTCTTGATAATAAGTTTTATGTTATATCGTCTAGCTGGATATAAAACAAATGGTCGGATCACTATAAATATCCGAGCCCCTACTGAAGATCTGGGTAGATCTGTAGATACCCAGGCTCTCCAAGGTATTATAGAGAGTGATTAACGGTAGTTAGACAGGCTATGTGCTCTGTACCACCTACATGTATCTACCTGTCATAATGTACCATGTATACTATGTGCTATACAATATTAGGCTATGTATTGTTTTCTGTCTCTACTAGGGTATTATTTGAGGCTATGTGGTCTCTTCACATTAACTTGCAAGTGTCTTTTACATATATTTGTATAGAAAATTTATAAGCTGTATGTTGTTTTAGGACTTAGAATGCAAATCCATTGGTTTATCCACTGTCTACATAGATTAGTATATATTGTTAGGTTATGTATTGTTTCATGTAACTGTTTTTGGCAGAATTAAGACATTTCAGGACTTGATTTTCTCTCTTTATTTATTATATTATTATCAATTCAAGTTAATAAACAGTTTTCAATGGCACTGTTTTAGTTTATCCTAAATTTCAGTTTCGGCAATGTTCTCAGTATATTTATTTTTTCATAAACAAACTTTGGCTGCGTGCTGTTTTCACTTGTTCTCATCATTATTAGTGATTAGATTTGAGGCTATGAACTCAATGTCTTTGTATCTTCAGAAAACATGATATATTAGGTCAAACATATCTGTCATTCACACATAGAACACAATTCTAGACTTGTCATTCCTTCTCTATATTCTACCTTCTCAGTTCCAACATATGTCATTCATACATAGAACACAATTCTAGACTTGTCATTCCTTCTCTATATTCTACCTTCTCAGTTCCAACATATGTTATTCATACATAAAACACAGTTCTAGACTTGCCATTCCTTCTCTATATTCTACCTTCTCAGTTCCAACATATGTCATTCATACATAGAACACAGTTCTAGACTTGCCATTCCTTCTCTAAATTCTACCTTTTCAGTTCCAACATATCTGTCATTCATACATAGAATACAATCCTAGACTTGTCATTCCTTCTCCATATTCTACCTTCTCAATTCATTCTGTCAATCTGTCATTCACATATAGATAGGTCTAGAATCTAATGTTATATGTTTTACACTTCAGGCTCTCTGAAAATGTTAATCATATGAACTAGGTTTAGTGTTGACACCATTAGGTTTCTATTCTGTTACTTAAAGGTGGTTTTCTGTATTCTATGCTTTTTGACCGTTTAATTGTATTATTTTAATCTGATGAAACACCTGGCACAATTAGGCCATAGGCTGGTAAACAATGTAGTTGATTGGAATTCACTTATACCTGCTCAGTTAAGACAGGTGTATAGTTTATAGTTTGTTAACAATGATACATACACTTATGTCACATCTCTACTACTTCATTAGGCTTTGTGTTAGCTACTCTTTATGGTATACAGAGACATACATGTAATTTTACATTTTAAACTACAGGAATATTGCACACGATAGCGTCATATGATTCTTTACAAACTCTTTTCTTTAATAGTCTGTTTTTATTGTTTTCAAAGAGATTCTTAAAAACATCAGAATAAAATTGTTAATTTTGTTGTCTTTTTTAACACATGCTACATTATGTTTCTAGTTCTAGCAGTAATCTTTCCGCATTTTTTTAACGCAAATACAACAACTACAATTAAAATATTGTTTTGGTGTGAAGAAAAGGAATTTTTAGAAAGACGAAATATTGATTTAGTGTAACTTTTCATCCACATGCAAATGGCCATTACAAAATTGCTATTAAACATAGGTAAAACTTATCTAAGATGGAGCTTCTCTTTGGTTTATAAATCAAACATGTTGTTTTACTTATATTATTAAAAGAAAAAACATGGCAATATTTTTTCTTATAGCACAAATGTTAAAGATCTAGTTACTCCAGAAAAGAAATATTGATCAAGTATTACTGCGAACAAAATTATTGTTAAAATCTTTAATCTGGAATTAACAACGATGGTTTGTCAACCAGTTCAAACAACCTTGTTTATTGTCTATATAGTGGGAGGTGAGGAAACGCCAGCTGGTCAGGAAGGAACGCCCACTTCAGAAGTTGAGGGTGCTGAGACACCTGTGAAGTCACCCATCAAGTCACCAATCAAGGCCCCCACAACTACCAAGACCAAGACAAAGATACAGGTAAATTAATGTTTTTTTTTCTATAATTAAATCTTAAATTTGTGGTAATTGTGTATTACATGTTTTTATAAATTGTTTTCTATTAGCAAGTATTGTTAAGGTATTTTCTAATCAATGTTATAAATTCATGACAGCAGTCTTATTATGTTGTTATATGATGTACATTTTATAGTCTTAAACAAAAAACACAATCAAGCTTTTTAATTATCAAATCATTAATCATGCAAATCATATGTAGGTCTAGGCACCAGTCTGATGATTTCAAACTGGATTTAATTGTTTTAGTACATAAATTATTTTTATGTATTTTGTTAAGTTTATTTTGTACCTGACAGGCTACAACAAGGGCTAAGCTTGGGGCCAAGGCATTAAAGCTTCTCAAGAAAGGTGTGGCTGTGGAAGATCAAGTTATTGTGGACATTCTTGTAGAAGCAATCAGGTATGAGCAACACTTCTGCTTGATCAATCGGAACTCCTAGGGTAATTCCGTCCTCGGGACAATCATCCCTCGGATGTATCTGGAGCATTGATACTTACTTAAACCACGATCGTTTTGTTCGCCGGAAGTTGGAAAAAGAATAAGCTTAAAAAGTAGTTCGAACAAAACATAGACAATGCCATCGTTTGACAGTTGCGTGTCTGCTGTGCTGGGTAAATTAAAATTGGATGATTTAAATTTGAAGCCACCACAAATTAAAGTTTTACAGGCATAGTATTGTTGTGAGCTGTCACCCCGAGCTGTCATCTTTGTTTTGACGACTGTCTCCATAGAAGTCCCAGTTAGGAAAACGGCCGAGGTCTTTCGACTACCTACATACATCCAAGAGATGATTCGTGAATTATCTCAGGTTTTCCGATTGCTGCTTCATTAGACCTTTTACTGCAATGTGTATGTGCTTCCTCTTTGCCAGGGAATATAAGCAGTCCGTTTACTGCTTTGAAATTATATTGACATCTTTTTTCCAATTCTTATAGTAGATGTATCAATTTCCAAGCTTTTTTACTCGCCTGATACCAGTATATCAAGAAATTTTAAAAAGGATCACCTTTGAAAAGAAATAGTTTTAAAACTGCAAAGAATGCATATTTTATTATGTCTGTGACAGCATTTTCCTTTTCTCTTTCAGTTTCATTTTGTTATAATGCTTTACTGATCAAAGAAAAGTGTAAACTTGGCACTTACATACCTCTCACTGTCCGAACTGTCAGGTATATTTATATATCACCAAAATAACCCATTATAAACATAATTCAAGGCATATTAAGTTGCATTTCAAAGGCATACTACATAGAACAGGTGGTTGCAATCAGAAATGAAAAGCTAAGCAAATCATATGTTAACCAAATTAAATCAAGCGATGGGTACATTTTCCATGTGACATTTTAATAATGTGACCCTTACAACTCCACAATATAAATATTGGGCTGATAAAGTAGCAAGAGTTACGTTTCCTAAACCCTAAACATTAAAATGCAGTAAACTCAAGTGACATCCTTTTTTCATATCAGATATATGTAGACCTGGGGTAGTGAAATGGTTAAACATGTAGAAATAGTTTAAAATTTAAAACAGCAAAGATATAGAAGCATTGTAAAAAGAAACAATCTGTTTCCCCTTTTTTTATATAAAAACACCCCAATTTAGTTTTGATTATCAAATTAAAGTAGTATATTTTTGTGCAAAAATTCACAAAAACCAAATAATACAATGTTGTTTTACCTCTTTAGACGTGTCCCAGAGGGTACTGGCTGGGTGCTGGATGGGTTCCCAATGAACTACAACCAGGCCAAGATGATGGAGAAAGCTCTTAGTGGATTTGATGCTGCAGCCAAGGAAAGCAAAACTAAAGGGGAGAAGACCAAACCCAAGGGTTCACGCTTGGCACCAGACCCCAGACCCACGCCCCCAACACCTGACCCTGCCAGTGGCATAGATGTTGTCATCATGTTTGACATCAGTGATGAGCTCACCCTTAAACGTGCTGCGGGAAGGACAAGTGAGTGAAATTATAAATAATTAATGTGAATAATTTTCTGTCATAGAAATTAAAGAATCAAGCCAATGGCCTCATCTTACAGCTTACATCTTAAGACAACAACACAGCAATAACGTGTCTAACCTAAAGTTAGAATGTGTTTAGTGTTATTTTACATTTTTAAATTTATAGACAATTAATTAATAATTCAAAATGTGTACTTGACAATATAATTATTACAATGAAGTTATATTGGCCTAATTATGAAAAATGCCTGACATATTTTGATCCATTTATTTTGCACAACTTCACTAAGCAGCAAGCTTATTTCTAAAATTAACTCTGAAAATTACCAGAAAAGATTCTGAACAAATGTTTGATATTTCACTCATTACACATCACTATGAACAGATGTATAAAGCTTTTTTTCAAAAAGCAGTCCAACCTTACCCGCATATCCTTCAATATATAATTGATTATCAGAATGTTTTGTGTTGTATTTTTCAGAGGCTTTCAAAATATTAAGCTGATATATTACATATCAGGATCATTCAAATTTGTACAATACTTGTGGATAGTAAAATCACTTTCTTATGACATACAGATGCTGTCCAGTCTGACAAGGACTATCAGCAGGAGTTCAACCCTCCACCCCAGGGGAGTGCCACTGGCATCGGCAAACAGGAGTTGGTGGTACCTACAGAGGATCCAGCCCATGACATGGAGCAAATACAACACAGGTTTATTATTGTTATAAGTCTGGACTAAATGATAAAAGATTAATCAAATATTTACCTAAATACTGTGAGTAAAAGTATTCTTTAAGACATCAAGGAACAAGCCAATTTTAAGCACCTGTTTGAGGAGAGTTGAGTACACTTTCAAAAACATGACCCAATAATGCAGATGCTTTAGATATTTCTTTGAAAGGACTTTATTTACAGCACTCAGGTATGCTGTTAATTATTAAGCATGGGCTGGTCATGTGACTTGGCTTATGCTGATGGCTAGAACCACAGGTTACATTACTTTTTCATACATTGTCTGGCCCAGCATTTTGCCTGTCACTTGTGTCCTGCCATTGTCTCCAATTTATAGTACTGCCACTCATAGGTTGATAAAGAATTGCACCAGCAGTTCATGTCTGCTTGTATACTCCATTAATGTAAAACATGCCCTGCCCCTCCAGTAATTTGAAACATGCCCTGCCCCTCAATTAATTTAAAACATGCCTAGCCCCTCAAGTAATTTAAAATATGCCTTACTTTTCCAGTAAATAAAAACATGCCACACTTCTCCAGTAATTTAAAACATGCCCTGCCCCTTTGCTAAGATCCATCCCTAACAGAATAAGAACAGTTATTTACAGAATTGTCCTTATGTACTTTACTTTAACAAAGTCTGGATCTGTTGACAGGATTACAGGTTTTCTAGACAACTGGCCAAAGTTGGAAAAATGGTTCAACAAGTTTGGTACCTTGTATCAGGTGGACGCATCACAGG
The DNA here is from genome assembly GCA_007844125.1 of Sinonovacula constricta. Lineage (NCBI taxonomy): Eukaryota > Metazoa > Mollusca > Bivalvia > Cardiida > Solecurtidae > Sinonovacula > Sinonovacula constricta. The sequence continues at coordinate 18,373,822 of CM017562.1, forward strand.
AGGCTCGTACAGTTCAACTGGAGGTGGAGAAAATACTTGAGGATACACTCAACAAGGTACATGACAATTTTTACTGGTAGTAACAAAGATGACACATGAAAAGTTTATATTTAGATCTGTAAGAATATTACTTATATTGCTTGGCACTATTTTGTCAGAGATTCAGTACCATAAGCATACATTTATAAGATTTTTACAGCAAGCATTTAAAGTTAGTGTCTATTTTTAGTAAATTATTTAAATCAGCCAGTACTTGAGCAAAATATTTCTGTATATTTGCCAATACTTACAAGAGCAGATATTTTTTGTTGGATGTTTTATGCTCATTAATATATTGTATATATTGGCTGTTGGATTAACATTTAATAGACAGCTCTGTTAACAATAGTTTTATTAAAGAGGACATCAAATGACTGATGAAAGCATTTGGTATTTATTGAAGTGCTCGATGATATTTTTACTATAAGAAGCTGTTCGTATATATTGATGGGCTCAAATATATATTGACTGTTTGACGTTGTTTACATTTATTGATGGGCTCAATAAGATATTGACTGTTGGAAGCTGTTTACATTTATTGATGGGCATAATAAGATATTGACTGTTGGAAGCTGTTTACATTTATTGATGGGCTCAATAAGATATGGACTGTTGGAAGCTGTTGACATTTATTGATGGGCTCAATAAGACATTGACTGTTGGAAGCTGTTTACATTTATTGATGGGCTCAATAAGATATGGACTGTTGGAAGCTGTTTACATTTATTGATGGGCTCAATAAGATATTGACTGTTGGAAGCTATTTACATTTATTGATGGGCTCAATAAGATATTGACTGTTGGAAGCTGTTTACATTTATTGATGGGCTCAATAAGACATTGACTGTTGGAAGCTGTTGACATTTATTGATGGGCTCAATAAGATATGGACTGTTGGAAGCTGTTTACATTTATTGATGGGCTCAAATATATTGACTGTTGGAAACTGTTGATATTCATTGAAGCGGTGAAAATATATTAACTGTTTGATGCTGTAGACATCTAGTGAAGAGCTCAGTAATATATTGACTATTGGAAACTGTTGACATTATAGAACATGTATGTTTACAGCTTCAAGGTCAGGAGGAGGAAAGTTCCAAACAGCCTGTGGAGCAGACAGTGACAGAGGAGAAGAAAGAGGAGGTAGGAGTACTGTATGGGTGATGTTTGTCTTTCAGGTTTTCTTCAATTATTATGGCATTCATTCCTATTGTCTTTTTCTCTTTATCACTCCTTTTCTTATTTCTTTCAACTTTCTTAACCTCTCTCTCACTCTTTCTCACAGTTTATGTCCTACACACAAAACATATACATCAGCAAATTTTCACTTTATTTTTATTTATTTTTTTAAAGTCCCTCTTTCAGATTGAATTAATATGAACATATTCCTCTCAATAAAAAAATGTTACCTGTATGTTGTCTAATTTAAAACATACTATTTGTCTATTTTGATTCTAATGATTAGTAACCTTCAATTATTCAAGAAGGTAATATTAACAATACAAGGAATGTTAAGCCATGCCAATTTGCATATTTCTGATATTACAGCCCCCAGCTCCTGTCCCTGAACCCCCTAAAACTCCACCTCCAGAGGAAAAGACAAGTCGTGCAGGCTCCAGAAAAGGTGAGTTATCCTTTATGTTTTATTTCTGTATTTTTGTAGTTATTGCAAGAGAAATAAGATTTTTTTGGAGAATAAAGTATATGTCCTTTTAACTATATTAATCATGTACCTTGATTCCAATTATACAACTGTTTTTAATAAAAATTTCTCAGAATGAAATAATAGATAAAATTGTAGAGCAATTATGTCCTCGCTTGCAGGATCTGGAAAGAAAGGGTCGAGGTCTTCCTCCAAAGAATCTCGCAGCAAGTCTCCCAAGGGAGCTGACAAGAAAGGAAGAGACAAGAGTGGCTCACCAAAACGCAGTGCCAGTCCAAAGAAATCAGATTCTGGAAGTGGCAAGAAGAGTAGAGGTTCGTGTTAATACTAGTTACTAACCCAAATAATGTTTTAATTAAATGTTATCAAATTGAAGCACTGGTTTGTCTTTTTAACATTGTTATTATAGTAAATGTCATTGAATTTCCTTTCTTTATTATTTCAAATGTGAAAGCATTTAAGTGTAATAAAATAACTTATTGAAAACATGTATTATATTGCAAAACTTTAACTACCTCAGGTTTAAAAATGAAAATAACATAATTCCAGGTTCCTCGCCAAAGTCCAAGAAAGGGTCTGGTAAGAAGGGTAAGACTCCTGAGCCAGAACCTGAGCCCGAGCCCGAGGTTCCAGCTGGACCACCCCCTCCCGAACCAGGCTCTGATGAATGGGTGTTTGTTGACCAGAACATTGAACAGGTAACAGTGTAACACACCTGGTAGTTAGTTTATAAAACATTTAGTATGACCATTATCACCTGGTTGGTGAAGTTTGAAGGAAATTTAAATCTGACCAATCAAATGCTTCAGTAATGTATCTTTCTGAACCTCAGTTTTCTATCCTTGTGCCCTGAAATTTAAATTATACAGATATGCTAAAATTTTCTACTGGTTTTACAAAATGTCAAAGTGATGTTTACATTGTTGGTTTTGTATCAAACTTTTGATAGCATTTGTAATTAATTTGAATAATTGTCTTCCTCATTTAGCATCTTTATCCCACTTAGAGAAGACAATTACACCTAAACTAGATTCCAGTGGGGATAATATGAGAGAACATTAATTAACCAGCTGTTATTCAATGTGTGGGCTGTTCAGGTCATTCTAAGAGGATTAATGTAGGATAAATAAAGACCAAGTTGCTTATACTGGTTGTTTTATGTGTTCAGGAACTGGCAAAGGTGCTGGCTGACCATTGGGAGGCTCTGGAAGACACATACCTCAAGAACTCGAAGTTTGTCTTCCGTAAGGTCCGAGATGAGAGGGAGAATATCTACAGATACTTCTACCAGATCAGGTACAGAGTTAGGACATATATGTACCTAAGGGGCATTTATTATGCTCCCCAATGGAGTTGGTCATATTCTTATGTTGATATGCAAAGGTGCCTAGACATAATGCTAGCAGCAAACAGTGCAGATCCAGACTAATCTGGATGTACACTTTTTGCCAAAGTTGTATTAATATGTACTAGTTTTGTCCATCTGTCTTGCTTGTCCAGAGGAAGTAATGATAATTGCATTAATTCATTTCAGCCTTGATATAAAGTTACCTGCTTATGACTGAGATGAATTGCAAGAACTATAACTCTATCTATGTTTTATGTGTTATCTAGCTAAGTTTATTTTTCTTGTCCAAAAATAGCTTGAATACTGCTGGATGGGTTTACTTTTAATTTGGTGTTCAGTATCTGGTCATAAATAGAAGGGCAGTGCAAAAAAAAAAAGCAGAGCTCTACCTAGATTCATTCACGAGTAACCTCCCTTAGGTTTTTGTGTAATATTATAACTACTTGAAAAATATAAATTGATATATTCACTTAAAAATTTATTTGAACTTACCTGGTGATGAAAAGAAGTCAGTGCAAGACATGATTTCTTTACTGTTAAATGTATTAGTGCATTACTTGGTTTATGCAGTGGACAAGAATCATAACTTTGTTGTATTTGTTTAATAAAATACAGAATACAGTCTTCAAGTAAGACCAACAATATTTTATGAGTCATTTAGTGTTTTTTTCTAGCTTGTATGTAATAGTCTAAAATATTATTAAGGGAACATAAACTGGTTCAGTAGGTTCATGTTTTATTTTAAAAGAGTAAGCAAACACTTCAATTTTTAGTGACATCCAAAGCATGTACAAGTGTAATTTCTGAGACCAAAATATCATTTTGAACCAAAAACAGTTCAATTTTCTTTTCAAAACAATGTTACTAACCAAGTCATTGTTTGCATAATTTCTTACATTGGTTCCTTTTTGTTTTTGTATAGTTACCAATTTATCTTTATATTTGCTTCAGCAGTTACTATAGACATTACTTGAGAATAAAAAATCAACTCAAATGTTTGACCTATTTCAGGAAGGACTTTCTGGCCTACCTGCGCCGACCTGATCACAAGCAGGAGTTTGTAGCCCAGTTCCAGAAGGTTTGTTTGCTGTCTTAAGTCTTAATTGAACTTACATCTGTAATTTTAGAGAGAGCTTATTGTTTTGAAGTTTTAACCTTCCAATATTGAAATTGTTAATAGAGAAAAGTACTATGACTAATCAATTTTATGTTTAAAATAATCATAGTCGAAAAACAATAATGCATTTTTAACAGGAGTTTTAAGAAAAGCCTGATATGTATACATTCATCAAAATGGTTTGAATTGTTTGTATAATGAAACCCAACTCAATTTCTTCCATAGGACTTTAATGATGTTCCTGATGACATGCGTGACGATGAGGAGACTAAGATGGAGCTCCACCAGAGGGTTGACGATCTCCGTGAACGTCTCTGGAGTATCTGTGATGAGCGCAAGGAGCAGGCAGAGTCGGAACGAGAGACTGTGATGAATGATGGTTGGCTTGACGATCGTCTTGGTGTGATGAGCAACTTCTACATCACCCTGATGCAATCAGAGGTGGATCGGTTCCAGGACACAGTGCGAATGATGAAGGATTACTACCGCGGCATGGAAGGAGAGATACCTGATGAGCTCAATGCTAACTACATCAGGTTACCACTGATTGAGGTATGTGTTGGTTTGTGTATTATTATTACCTTATTTGTAAGATAAGGCAACATTTTCAAATATATGTGTAGTCAACTACAGGATTGGCTATGTTTACAATATTAGAATATCTTCGCAATAAAGGCATAATTCTGAAGATATCACTGCATATGTTTTTTTTTATTATGTATTGTATATTGAAAATATGTTTTAAAAAAGTTAGTAATAGTAAGTGTTTAATAAACCCCAATTTATTATCATTCTCACCAGCTACCTGTCCTGAGACCTGAGACGCCAGAGAAGGCTGGCAGTGAAGGTCAGCAGACACCCACTCCAGAGGAGCGTCCAGGCACAGGCAAGTCTGACAGACCTCGGTCCAAATCTCCCCGCTCACCTAAGGGCGGCAGATCCAAGTCTCCACGTGAGAAGTCTCCCAAGGGACCAAAGTCTCGGTCCCGGACTCCATCAGGCAAGAAGAGGGATAAGAGCAAGGAGAAAGAGAAGCCAGCAGAAGTTGTGGCAAACTTAGAGGGAGGCAAAAGGTAAAGATCTTTTGTCTATAAGTGTCTCTAGTTTAGACTATAACCTCATGGATAGCTCATTAAAGAAATTGTTGTCTTTAAATGTTAACCGGACTTAATTTTTTAAATACATGGTAGTCTTCTAAAAGGTAATGATTACGGTTTTTAAAGCCCAGCTGTAAGGCATATAAGCTAAATGCTCATTCTTGTAAATCTTATTAATATTGTTGACTAATATTTCAGATACTTCATTTTCCTTGTAAAACATACATTTGTCCAGAGGCATTAAAATGTGTTTATTGTAACTACAAATTTGGCTCTTATATGTAATATTTTTAATTAAAAAATTTGTGTGTCGGGTATTTTTCTTTATTTCTTCTAAAGATTTTATTTCTTTAATTTAATTATTTGTTTAATTAAATTGTTTGTTCTTTTCTCATTTATCACCTATAATTTTTCTTTAAAAAAAGAACTGAATGTTTCGTGATTCAGATATGTACTGATATTGACAAGGGTCTGTTTGATTTCAGTCTTGACATTCTAGATAATGACATTTCTTCCCTGGATGAGTCTATCGATTCTAGAAGGCAATAACAAGTTGACATTAATGTTTTGAGCAGTTTTTCTTGTTTACATGCTTATGTTTTACCTCTGAGATCAATAGTTTGACACGGGTGCTATAACCAAGGGTTACATTCTATATTTATTTTGTTAAATGTTTTCTGTTGTTTTTTGTGTTATTTTTAGTTTATGATATAATATTCACTATATATACGCTATACTGATAAAATTGTTTTATACTGTTGTTTATAATCGCACTGTACCTTTTTACTTGGTATATTAAAACTATTATTTTCTGTTGTTTTAAATTTACAGGTACTGTTGTTGTTTTGTAAACTCTTTGAAAGTTAATAATGCATTGAAACTTGGAACCATTTTTGGCATTTAAAGTGAAAGCCTGACATGTAACCTAACTTAACTTTAAATTCACTAACCCTTCTGTAGAAACAGATTTTTTCTTAATAATATTTCATTACATATTTTCTCTTTCTATTTGACTTATCTTATCATAAGTATATAATTATCCCCATAAAGTTTTAAACTAGAACTCATTCTTTAACATTCATCAACATATGTATTTTCTGCCATTTCCTGATTCCCATTGCAGGTTGTGTTGTTTTCCTTTACACACCCAAACCTTTACCTGCTCAATATGTTTTTTCTCAGTACTAATTGGCAATTATAATCAACAGCCTTCACAGGTAACAAGGCCTTTTGCAATCTCTTGAGATGTAGCAGAAAACAGTCCAAACCAGACAGCTCCGAGCATGAGCTTATTGATCTGGATCTACACTATTTGCCTTAGCCATATTAATTAGCTTATAACAGGGGCTGGTTGATCTGGATTTACACTATTTGCCTTAGCCAGATTAATTAGCTAATAGCAGGGGCTGGTTGATCTGGATCTACACTATTTGCCTTAGCCATATTAATTAGCTTATAACAGGGGCTGGTTGATCTGGATCAACACTATTTGCCTTAGCCAGATTAATTAGCTTATAGCAGGGGCTGGTTGATCTGGATCTACACTTTTTGCCTTAGCCAGATTAATTAGCTTATAGCAGGGGCTGGTTGATCTGGATCAACACTATTTGCCTTAGCCTGTCAATTTTTTTCAAGAGAAAGATTACCATTGCGCTTATTTACAACCCCACCTATCTTCCATCTTCAGAATTCCACTCGTCCCCAGACGTCCCACGTCGGCTGACGTTGATCAAAAGGCAGCTGCCGCGGCCAAAACCAAAGACAAGAAGAAGAAGGATGAGGGCTATGAGAGTCCAGTGCCACCTGCAGACCCTGATGAGAAACTCATCTTCGATGCCTTCCATATGGCAAACACTAACATAGCTACCATAGTAAGTCAGTTGCTGTCCTAAAAGAGATGCTTAAATAAAATTTTAATTGATTGATAGATATTTGAAGCAGTGTTGAAGAATGTAGGATTAGCTAGATATAAAATTAATTTTTAGTTGCATTTATTTGAATTTCATTGGTTTTCATTGCAAGTACTTCAGTTTTCACTTTAGCTGCTGCTTATATGCAAAATTTGCTGTTGGAAGCAAAGCTTTTATTTGAATATTCTTAAATATGTTTACATTATATACTTCACTTAAAAATTAATAATAAATAAAAAACAATGGATTGCTGTATAATTTAATTGCTGTATAACAAAACCCTCTGTTCAGATGTCAGCAGAGGAGGCGGCTAAGGAGGCAGCTGAGGAGGCAGAAAGACAGAAGGATGCTGAGAGACAGAAGGAGCTGGCTGCTGCAGCCGCAGCCAAGAATGCCAAACCCAAGGGCAAGGGCAAGAAGAGTCGCAGTCCTTCCCCAAAGAAGGGAGGCAAGAAAGATGATGGAGCAGCTACACCCCAACCTCGTAGGTTTCTTATATTCTCCAGACCTTTACTTGCTGGAAACAGCATTTAACCCATGGGCGCCCATGGTGTAGTGGTAGTCGCTGACTGCTTAGCCTCCCACTGCGTGGGTTTGAGTTCTGGGTTACAGCTTCATGTGGGAAGGTCTTCCAGCTGATCTGCAGTGTGCCAGTGGTTCTACCCAGGCATTTGTCTCTGATCTTCCTTAACAGCTGGATGTCGCTAAAATGATCATAATTGGTCGCTGTGATGTATCTAAACAATAAACAAAACAACACTACTTAACCCATTTAGACATAAAACAAACTGCACCCTAATGGTGTTTCATACAAATAAGGGGCAGGGTACAAGTCTGAACATTGAGTGAAATGACTGATTTCCTGGTCATTGATTTTTGAAGGACATGCATCCTTATTATGTTTATTCTCTTTTAATGAAAATCTATGTGTTTTTAAGATTTCAAATATTTTGAATTAAGAATTAATAATACATTCTTGATGCATAATTTTATTGTAGTTTTTGTTATAGTTATTTGAAGGAAATGCCTGACACTCCACCTTCTATGATTATTCTCTGGAGGATAGGAAAAGTTTCTACTTATTTAATCCCATTCTGGTTTGGCTAGTTATGTTTTATTGTTTTATTGTATGTAGCAGCAAACTCATACTTTTACAAATTAAATTTTCCACTATAGTTCCATTTCTTTTTCTAACTGTTTTTTTAATCTATGTTTATTGCAGCCTCTGAGCCAGAAACTGAGGAAGATAAACTGAAGAAGGACAAGAGAGCCAAGATGGTGCAGGAGTATTTCTTTGCCATCCAGGAAGAAGGTCAGAGAAAAGGGACAAAAATATTAGCTACACTCATCTTAGAGCTATTAGAATCACAAAGTTTAAAACCCCCAATCCCATGTCTTTCAGCTGACCTGCAGTCCTTCTACCAAGATATGTGTCTATCATTTTCTATAAATCCTTTGGCTGTAATACTTTAAAGGTGTGGCTGTTATATATATGAATATATGTGAACGACAAAACTATGTCTTGTGCAAACTTGTAACCATATTGCACAGTACCTAACTTTAGGGCAGCTATGCATACATGTAACACACAGTGTCATGCGATGGTTAATAAACAATATTTTAACAGCTGTTTATATAAAAAGTGAAACTTTGTGGCATGATTAGACAGATTTTTCCATCAACACAAGCCAATTACTAGTTCATGTAAATGATCATTTAATGATCCACTCATTTATACTTAGTTATCACCTCTATGCAGATATATTTGAAGGATGCTGAACCAGAATTGATAAATATGAATGTCAGTTTAAGGTGTTACTTTAAAAAAGATTTACACCTCATGTATATATAAATATATAAATAATTAAAATAATGAAGTCTGTTTCTCTTTTTCTCTCTGGGTAGTTCTGTACGTAAGATGTTTTTACTATGTTGCTTGCTTTGCTTTAACCTGGTTTATTTAAGGGTCAGCACATCCATCTAGATTTTATCATGACCCTATCATGTTGCCCAATCATGACTTAAAAATAGTTTTAGCCAATGTTTCCAAAGTGGGCCTTCCTATCTGGTACCTTATTTCAGGTTCCTACTTAACTAGTGTATGGGCATGGTTAATATTGATATTTAAGTATGTTTTTATGTCATATAAAATATCTATATTTCCATCCCACAGAGAAGGCAACAAAGCAACGTATGGAGCTAATCAAGATTACAGCCATGGCAATGCTACAGGAGCTGAAGGCCAAGGGTGATGATGCCTTTAAGGACATGAATGATTGGCTGGGAGCAAGGTTCCTGAAGGAGATGGAGAGGTAGGGGGAATCTGGGGAGTACATCTTGTAACATTAAGATAGTGTCCGTATGATTTAGCCTTGTTTGGACATCTGTGGAAGATTCCTTTCAGATTTTTAGCCTAAATAAAATATCTTTGTGATGCTGAAACATCTTTGACTATAAAATAAATCAGAGCGCAGATAGCTGTCGTGGTAGGCCTGTAGTGTCGACAGTAAAAGTCAAAGTGTCAAAAAAATAACTGTCGTGGTAGGCCTGTAGTGTCTACAGTATAAATCATGGTGTCACATAGATAATTGTCATGGTAGGCCTGTAGTGTCAACATTATAAATCATGGTGTCGCACAGATAACTGTCATGGTAGGCCTGTAGTATTGACAGTATAAATCATGGTGTCACACAGATAACTGTCGTGGTAGGCCTGTAGTGTCGACAGTATAAATCATGGTGTCGCACAGATAACTGTCGTGGTAGGCCTGTAGTGTTGACAGTATAAATCATGGTGTCACACAGATAACTGTCCTGGTAGGCCTGTAGTATTGACATTAAAAATCATGGTGTCGCAATCTTGCATTTTTTCTGTTTTATTATATAAATACCATGGCCAGGTGGTTAGCATCAATGACCTGCACCTTCTCTGCCTCTTTCCATGTTGACTTGTGTCCTGGGAAAAACTTACAATGTTGTGGAGTCATCCAGCTGACCTGTGGTGCAACAGTGGTTCTACCCAGACACATGTCTGGGGTCTTTCTCCACCAATAATAAGCTGGAATTTGCCAATATGACCATAATTGTGTTGATGGAACAACAACAACAAAAAATTCAAGCATTTTTGTTCTAATATTTAAACAAAGTGTCTGTTAAACTGCTCTATCAATAACTGTTTCTTGATCATACTCCTATTTCTAATTTCAAACCACTTACACATAATGGTGTGTTTGTTTCAGTATTGACCACCTGTCTGAGATAATCCGTGCAGCTATTGAGAACCGACAGAGAATCAAGCAGGAGCTGGTACTGAGGCAGGAGGACTTCCTTCTGAATGAGGTTAGATGCCTTTTTGATCAGGATTTAACTAATCATGTAGACTCAGATCATGCAGCTCTCATTTTTCTCGTATCAAGATCTACATTATTTGTGTTTATGTCTCCAAGATTATTTCTTGTTGATTAGCATTGAAATTGTTAGCAGATCTCCCATAATAAAGTATGAGCTGGTACACCTGTAATATACCAGGGGTTCAAATGTCCCATAAAACATTGTCCCTTAAAACAACTAAGCTCATAACAAAACTTCCAGCTAGTTATTGCTATTGATGTAATGTAAACCATATATTATACCCCCAGATACAAAGTTTGAAGGGTCTAAATTAGTCATGATGTCTGTTGATCAGTCTGTCTGTAGATGAAAATTGTCCATGTTTTTTTCTCTACTACCTTTGATCAGGTTTTGCTCAAACTTGTAAGTTCCAAGCCTAGTTGTGCATATCACTAGAACAGCATGAATGGATTGATTTCAAATGAGTTATGTCCCTTTTATAAATAATTATTGCTACTGTGTCAAGGCAGTATCTTGGGGGTATTCATTATCTTAAAATATAAGTTCTTGTTCTTTTGCCAATTCTCATTTTTTATTTTAACACAATCACCTAAAATCACTATACAGTCTGTACTCATTGTCTGGACATTCATCGGACTTGAAATGGTCGACACAAAAAAACCTTCGATGGATATATACTTACTTATATGTGCTGTCCGCCATTTTGTATAACCATAAGATTTATCCCTCTTACATTTACATTTTATGTAGGGTAAATATAAGACGAGGAAAAGATATTCAACTTTTTATATTTAATTTAACCAAACATCATTTCACAAAAGAAATACATGAACAAAACATTTGATGATAAATTGTCTACATAATATACAATGTATACAACAGTGATGTAATGATTTATACATATGAAATTATATATACATGACATGTGTCACTGATGAACTTAAGAAAGTTCAACCTTGGCAAACCATAAAACAACTTCGAGTCACGACTGACTGACAACAGGTGTGAAATAGCAACTTGGGTCCAGAAAATAATTTGAAACACTGAAATTGATGATAGATAAATGCTTAAATGGACCATTCCACAATTTCTATCTCACAAACAGTATCACAAAAAAAAAAAATGCACACGTTCCTTTGTATAAAGCAGGTCAACCATTCACCCTGCAGTTAACACTTTCACTGATGGGATAAGCCGGTTTATGTAAACAGGCTTTACAGACCCTTTGGGAATGGCCCATTATATAGGTTAAGAAGAGAAAAAGTTAGGAGTTTGTAATAAGGTCATTTTATTGAGAATGTCGACACTACCGAAGTAATGACAATAAGTACCGTATGTATAAACATGTAAAAGGATTTATATGTTTTTCCAATATTTGCATGGTTTTTGCTGCTGACATTTGGGAATTTGTATTTAACACAACACTTTGAAAAAAGAAAAGCCCCAAATATTTATTTTTGAATGTATATATATGTATGTTTATGACAACCACAGGACCTGGCTGTCATGAAGACCCCCTCACCCCCACCAGTAGAGACTGAGATAGAGCCACCCATGGCAGACACATTCACTGTGGCACAGCTAATGAACCTCTTCTCTCAGGTGAGTTCTGATAAAAAATATGCAAAGCCAACAAGTAGTAAAAAGTGGAATATCTATAAACTGGTGAATATGTGGAGAACAGTTGTAGGAAAGTACACGTATCCTAGGCAGTGAATATTTTACCAAATCATTAAGAATGTTTAAGTCATGGATTTTTACAGGCATTTAATACAATGTCTTTGACATCTGTGCCTGATGCATTTCTTTGATTCATTAAAATGACAGAAGTGACCATATTGGTGATATAAAACTGTGGCAACCTTAAAGTTGTGCAATGGTTGGTAATTACTTATATGGAAGAACGCTTTTTTTTTACTTATATATCTCTTGAATCCAAGACTTAATATTCAACCATTATGTTCTGTTTTAGTTTGTAACAACTGCCCCCACAGGAGTGATGTCTAGTAAGTCATTCATTGAGACGTTTGAGAGCATGGTGGCAGTGACCCATGGAATGGAACAGTTGCCGGATGTATGGCTCTCAGTCTCACCTCAGCAGGTTAGTGAACATTTACTGTAGTTTATTTATTTAATAGTAACCAAGGGAGATATTACCCAATAGGGGGTTCTAACATTGGACCTTTTGCTGTTACCCCTCTACTTGCTGGATACATCCTTAGGGTGGGATATGTTTTATGTTAATAATGTGAATAATATTTCCAGCATATAAAGACTTCAAGCAATTTCTGCACAAACTAAGCTAGCCTAATGGATATTACATTTTTCCCAACTCCAAGCTCATGTTTGATACAAACTGTTTGTTTAGAGATTGAGTTTCTTTACAGACAGAAGACAACCATTATCAAAGAAAAGTCTAACCTTGGTCTGTTCAGTGGAGTTAACTATCCATTGAAGTCCTATGTTGAGAATGTTCATTTAAGCTAATGAACATAAAATTATGTTCTGTTCTCATTTCTTGATGAAGAATGTTAAATGGCCATGTTTAGTAACTGTCTGTGGAAAAAAGCATTGTGCTTAATTTTGAAACACAATTCTATTCTCAAAACTCTAATACATGAAGCAGTCCATGCCATTGATTTTATATACAATATATAAAATTTCAATGGGTATTATTTACACTTATAAAGCATTAAAATATAGACATATACATGTATTGTATTTTGATCATTTCCTTTTTCCTGCCTTAGATCCAGGACATTGCCAATGGATCATCAACAGACAATGAGTATGTAGACTGGCGTCGGTTCCTGGTGGCCCTGGCTCAGCCAATCCCCAGCCCAACACAGACTGAGCTCCTAGAGACACTGGCACGGTTCAAGGATATGGACCAGAAGTCAACAGGATTTGTAACCCGTGAACAGTATGATAGGGTAGGTGCAGATAGAGTTCAGTATGTATATTTGGATGTTGTTTCTATACAGCTTAACTTTTTTCATATTTTAAAAGTAAAGTCACATGAACAACTATTAGCATAATTTTGGTTTCAGCTGTTATTTATGAAAGAAGACCCCGCATATTTTTCTGGATAAAAAAACAATGCACAGTGAGTCACCTGAAAAATTTTGATAACAGTGAGGTGTTAAGTAAGTGCTAAGCCAGGGACTCTGTGAGATGACCATGAACATTCTAAGTAACTGAAAACTGACTTCATAAACAAACATTTAGACTGTTAAACCTCTGATATTAAAAAAAGTCTTATTGTAAATGTGAATCTGTTTGTTACCATTCCTTCTATATTCCTACGCCTTCTCACACTTCATAGTTCCATTTATTCTCATTACTTTTAATAGTCACCATATATATTTACTGTTGATAGTGACTCTATGACTTTGTTACTCTATACAGATGGACCTTTGGTTCTCTATTGAGAAGAGTTCCACCAACACCAGGTTTGATCGTCTGTTTATGCTCAAAGGAGCCTTGTTTGATATTTTTGCGGATCACAGTAGAACACCAGCTGTTCTGGATTACACTAGCATGGTAGGCTAAAGAATTTTATATCTTTCATTTGTGACATTTATACACAATTCTTCAATATGTAGGATTTTGTTTTATCCCATAAACTCAAGTTTTAGTTAACCCTTTATAAAATTTGTTACATTGTTATCAATTGCTTTTTAAAACTGGTCATTATACAATTCCATCCATTTACAAATGCCATAATTTCATAATATAATTCTAAAAATAAGACTTGTACAATTTTAATGTTTTACAAACCAGATTTATTAAATTGTGTTAATAAATAACATTTATTTATAAGTCTGAAGTTATAAACTACTTCCATCTTACAATGTAAGCCATCTACATTAACCCTGATTGTCTCTCCCCAGCTGCTGTACTTTAGTGCGGCGCCCAGTGCCCAGGAAGGCTTCATGAGAGCCCTCAGTGTGACGTCAGGCACCCACATGCCACGCCTGCTGAAACCCAGGCCTAAAACAACTGTGGACTCCCTCATCCATAGGTTAGTTGTTTGTAACTTACCATATCTGTATCTGTTGTTCTTATCCTTGTTTGGTAAGCATATATTCTTGGGACAGTGCTTAAAATTATATAATGATTATTAAACAATTGTAAGGCAGTTATAGATAGACAAAGACAATATTTTCACATTTTCTTGTTTTGTAATCATGATGTCTTGGGACTTGTCATAGTTGTTGTATGGTTTTTGTCTGTTTTCATGACTCTTGTTTTCTTGTAAATTATTTATGATGATCTAGTAGTTATATGATAGACAATAGCTTATTTCTGCATTGTAAAACTAATGGCACATATTTAAGGTTTGATGAAATATTTAAATTTAAAGTTTGTCTAAGATGGCACTGATAACTTTCTTTACATAAATAAGATCAGCTTTTTAAGGTTTCTCATCATACTAACCCAGTGTTCAGGACAGTGTGTGTGACAGGTTATAAAGACCATGTGGTGATTATGGCATGCTTTCACAGAATAGGGAGCTTTGTTTGATTGCAGTTATCACCCTCTCCTCATGAAAAATGTTTACATCTGCTGGCTTTGTAATACTTTATAATACATTTATATATAAGACCTTATGTATGCTGCTTCTTCAACAAGAAAAGTTACCATTTCGCCCTTGATTACAGTCCAGATATCCCTGATGAGTTGGAGGAGACGCCCTCCTCGACACCACATGTACCAGATGACATCCCAGCTGCAGCTGTTAGTGCCTGTGTGCCCCTGGATGCCCTGTACCGGGTTCTCCATCATGGAGAAAGTGCGAAGGGAGACAGTCACCGCTTCTCCGTCACTGCAGACCCTGAAGACGCCACCTCCCGGGTAAGTATAGATGTTTTGTATCTGTGAGCTGTCACCTAAATGACAGCGTAGACTGCTGTAACTCATAGTTAGCCAAGTAGTGGTCATGATGGAACTATCATAGCACTATATGCCTAATAGATTTTTTTTATTAGCTGACAACTTATTAGATCTTAAATACACAGTAGTGGATTTGGGAATGGCTCAGCTGTAAGCACCTGCATATATTTATATATGCGCAAGGAAGTGTTGCTGTGAGCAACGACTTGCATACAGGGATACACATCAGTTCTGTGGAAGCAGAGTTTAGCTCTTAAGCTAAAAATGTATGAAGAATAGAAAAGTAGTGCAAAAATGAAACCATCAAATTTTGCTAGGTTACTAATGAAGTAAATAAAAACATAACAAAAATTTATAAAGGACATAGAACATTTTTCGGAAAGCCCCAACAATCATAACAATTTTTCTCTTACTGCTAAATTCCAGGAGCGGCTGGCCAGTGTGTACCAAGAACTTGAGAGTGAGAACCTAGCCCCACTGCCCTTCAAGGTGCTGGCTGAACATCCTCTCATACTGGACGTCATCAACGCCTGCAACACATTCAAAGCTCTGGTACGTAGGGTTTAATGAATAACTATATTATACACTTATACATCATTCCATGTGTTTGAAAATTGAGGCAATTTCTACAAATGTGGTGCTTAAGATTACAGAATATGTACAGCAATCTTCCTATATGCATAAACACTGAAATTATATCTGCAGGTAAGTTCTCAGAAGGTGCTCAGCACATGCTGTGTTACCATTTAATAAGACAGTGAAAAGAAAATTGAGAAGATTATATAAAAATATTTCTTATGTTATTTGAGGCATAAGTGTTTAAAATCTATTGAAATGGAAGAAAACAATTTTAATTACCTATGAAAGTGATTCATTCACCTACCTCCTTTCATTAATCTAAGGTATTGATATTTGTAAGCTCTAAACAAATTTTTAATGGTCTGTTGTTCTTTTCATTATTGTACTGATTAAATGATATTTGTCTATATTTGTATACTTACAATATGTAATTTACTAGCATTACATTTTTGTTTCATTATATAACGAGGTTTTCTGTATTTATATCATTGATATGTTTCTGTATTTGTTTTAAAAATTAAAATTGTTCAGTATTGATGTAATTGACAAGTTTTCTGCATTTTTATCACAGGATCTGAAAGCAATCCTAGCTGCAGGAGACAACATGGACGCCCATAGCACGAAAACCATCGATTAATATATTTATACCAGCAATGAACCATTCAATGGACCACTAACTAGGTCAACTAATGGACTTGTGATTTAGGAGACTGATCCATTATATGAACATCTGAGTACAGTAATATTCTAAGAGAGTTATTAGAAAGCCATTCACTTAATTGTGTACAATATGTTTTAGCATTTTTTTGTTATAGCTTTTCTGAAATAATTTTAAATGTATTTAGCATTGATTAATAACTGAAGTCACATATTGTTCATCAAACTTATAATGCAAAACATTGTTTAAAAGAAAATAAAAATTGAAAAATCTACTCTGGAGTATGTTGCTTATTTTTTCAGTTCTTATTGTATACAACATGTTATATTGTGCTATTCATTTTTATGTTAAATAGTTGTATTTTATTTCTTAAAATAAAGCATTTACTGCACTATGTATTTATCAACCATTCCTCAACACAGATAAAACCAATAGATGTTAATCTGATTATGTATACCTTTTTGTTTTTATTTCCAGCATTAAAGTCATGCATAAAATTCTAACCATGAATTCAGTGGCTTATTTTTTTTATATACCTGACTTTAAGAACTTTTCTTCTATGTTTTACAAATTAGAAAAAGATCACACATACATTTTCATTGATCTTTTGCATGATGTTTGTGTTTTTACAAGATCTGTGATAACATTGTGTTATATTGTGATAATCTCTGTCAATAAAACCATTTTTTTCTACAAATGTTTATTATTCTTTAATTGTATTCTCTGAAAGCATAAAATGTCATACTCAAGAACTTGAGAGTGAGAACCAAGCCCCACTGCCCTTCAAGGTGCTGGCTGAACATCCTCTCATACATCGTCGGATACACACAGTTTATTCTATTACGTTACTCTCCATTCATCACCCGTGGGCAAATTGCTACTCATTTCGTCGTTCTTTTTGGATAGAACAAAACAGACATTATCCAATCAGATGATAGGTTACAAAATTAAATACTCTTCAATCGGAAGAAAGTGACGAAATGAGTAGCAATTTGCCCACGGGTGATGAATGGAGAGTAACGTAATAGAATCCACCAAGGGTATCTGACGATGCCTCTCATACTGGACGTCATCAACGCCTGCAACACATTCAAAGCTCTGGTACGTAGGGTTCAATCAATACTCAATTTATCATTCATTAATTGCATTCTTTGGAAGCATACAAATGTCATACTTTTTTCTTAAATATATTATTAAACATCTCAATGGCTATTTCTACCAGTTTCTTCTAAGTCAGTTTCATTTTTTTTATCAGAATACTTAGTTACAATTTAAAAAAAAAAAAAAAAATGTCATGTTTTGAAACAAACTTTCTACAAAATACAATTATTTTTACAGATTTAATTTAGGAGTTAGATCTCTAGTCAATGAAATAGAAGTAACTTGTTACTAATGTCAGTTAAACACTGCATTTATATGGTCTTGATCAAAATCAGAAGGGATATAACAGATTTAGAGGACTTCTGAAGGAATGGAAAAAACACTTGACACAAAACTATAAATAAAAGTATTGTTTGTTTTAATTTGACAATTGACAAGAAATCTTAAAGTATACCAAACATTCAAGACCTAGTAAGAACATGATGTATAAAGAGTTGAAATAAACATAAAATTATGAAATGACAGAAAAATTAACATATAGCACAATAGCAAACGGAATGGACAATGTTGAGAAATTTAATTAACATGCTTTTAAAAAATGTTAAACGAGACAAATTAACATAAATATGTGTAAAATATATGTTTTAGTACATGTATGTATATAACCGCTCGTAATAATTTTACATCTTTTCTTTTTTGAAACAGAAATAATATTAAGATAAATGTAAGAAAGAAAGAAAAATTAGTAGTGTAATAAAACATGTTTTTTCTAAATGTTAAACATGTTTTCGAAATCTAAGACATAATGCCATCTTGATCTGGTAGATTTTCATGCAAAACCATTGTTTTCAATTATGTATACATTTTATTATATTTAATAAAACAAAAAAAAAGTAATAAAAATTGAGCTTACTTTCACATAAAAAAGAAATGAAAATTAGATTAATTTGTAGTTTTTTTCTAAAAGGAATTGAGCAAATACACTGATGTTGAACTATTTTTACAAAATAAACATTTTAAATGTGAAAACAAGCAAATAAAGAAGAACTAAAACCAAGTATAGTGCAGACAATTAACATTTTAGGTAGCAATGTTTTCTTCTTTTTAAATATATATGATTTATAATATACACTGCATAATATTTCATTTGGGAAAATTGCTTGCATTTTCAAGGCACAAATCTACCAAGCAACATACAATATCTGAATCATTACTTCTAAGATCCTTTATTTTTAAATGAAAGAGGAACATTCTACAAAGTTTCATGAGACCCATTAAAATTTTAGTTTGTACAAAAAACATTTTACACAAATATGTAGTTATAAATAGTACAGATTTGTAATTACATACATTGGCTATGTAATTAGGCTCAACTAGGCACTACTTGGATAATATTTTATATCTGAGAGAATAAAAAACTGTTATCTTAAAACTTAAATTGAGGTATACTAGCTAATATTTTTAATCTTTTACTAGCTGGAAACAGCCTCTACCCAACTTAAATATAAAACATACCCTACCTAATTGTGTTTCCAGCAAGTAAAGAGTTAAATCAAATACTAGCTCTCTGATGTTCTTTTATGTATTTGTATAATAAATAAAGCTTTAATTAAGCTTGTAAGTACTAAAGCTGTAATCAAAGGAAGTTATTTTGGTCAAGTACATGTATATCATGTAATATCCTGTAAAATTAATGGCACTATTTGTATGACAAACTTAGAAATTTAAAAACATCATTTTCTATGCAAGAGTAAAACTTAAATCTGCTGATGTTTTAAAAAAACATAATAAAATAAACATAAACTGTAACATGTAAACAGCCCTTTAGAACTTTAGTTAAACATTTTCTCAAGATGAACTAGATCTGATCTTTTAGGAATATTTAAATAATCAATATAAAATAACTTAGTCATTTGAGTCATATTTGCACATATATAAATACAATTCTGAAAACACTATATACAGATACTTATTGCACATGTTTAAAGGCTTTTATACAAATACAAACAAATCTTGCCGGGGTTTGTTCATGGCTCTTCAGATGGACTGAGACCATACTGCTTATAATGTACCATAACAGTTCATTCTGCTTTAGTTATTGTAAAAGTGGTGTTTTATAACTGTCTAAATGTAAATCTGTCTTGCTGCTAACAGAAGAGTAAAAATGTGTGTAATTAGGGTTACCGTAATGCAGGTCATGCACTGTATTTATGACTTCATGTAGGTGAAGTATCTACTTTTGTGTCTATGTTTTTTGGTCAGTCTTCTACCATCATGTACCTCTGATAACCATATGTCATAAAGAGTGTACATGAAATATATTTCAATAAACTCATCTTGCAAATGAGCAGATTTGACATAAACTATGGTAACTTTGACAGTTACCAAGGCAGAAACAGTTGCAATGTGGTCTACGGAAAATAAAAAATTCACAGCATTATAAAGTCAAATTTTGAAAACTTCTTCAAGAAGTTATATCGAAACACCATGCTTACAACCTTTTTAATTCTAGTTATAACATATACAACAAACATAATGGCATAATTTGTAACGAGATTCTTCAAAAATGAAGTAAACTGGATTTTAACAATGAATATGAAGCTTGAATTAATATAAAGCATCTGATTGGTTGGATTTGAATGATGGATAAACCTTGACCAATCAAGTTTGAGAAAACAATCTTACATCCATAGTCACCTACCATTCTCAAGTTTGATTTGCTCAACACGATACCTTCAGTACAGAATAAGTATGTATGAAGTCAATCTGAACTCCTCGGTAATGTCACTTTTGATATGATCATCCCACTGACTTTTTGTTTGCAGGAAAAGATTACACCGAAAATTTAGTTTCTATGGAAATTCAATAAGTAAGTTGAAGTTAGATGAAAATTTATGGAAGTTGTTGTTTGACAGATCCTTCATTGTCATCTTTGTTTTGACACCTGTCAGCACTCAGAAAATCTCAGAACAAAGATTTTGGAAAAAGTCAAGTAATAGTGAATGACCAGCCATAAAAAATAGTTACTACACTTACATGTAGGAATAGAACATACATACATGTGAAATCACCCACTTTTAGAGGGAGACCCCCACTGGCAAGGTTCAAAATTATTTCAAAATGAGGGCTGTTTAACAAATTTTCAGAAATATCCCTACTTGGAAACAGATAAGTTCCGTCTTTTTTATATGAAAATAACAAATCTTCCATCTTGCAAGTGAAAATCTATCTCTTTGACCTCAGAAAAATTTCACATGTATGGGCATAGGTGATCCTACAATCTACAAATATCCGAGAGATATTCATGAATTATCAGAGGAGTTCAGAATGATCTGAAATTGTGAATGTTTTTATGTACCACTGAGAAAGAAAAGCACAACTTGACATTATAAAGTTTTTAGTTTAATAGATATGACAACAGGGACTGGAGCTCAAGTCAGAAATTAGGCTTAAGAATTGTTGGTGAATAGGGAATGTAGTTTCGAACATAGTGTTGTATATCCCTCACATACTGGCCCATCTATAATAAGTGTATTACAGATACATGTTTCTTTGACATTGCATTTTTATAATGAAACAATTGATGTGCTATTTGCTATATATTTACATTCAACCATAGCAAATGTTTTATACATATATTGTAAACAACAAAAATTTAAGAAACAAGCTAATCAAAATAAAACAGCAATGTTGCATCTACAAAGAATTGTTTTGGTAGGATCTTTGAAAAATACTAATGGTCTTTCAGTTGAATTATACTTTAAAAACCAATTTGTTGCTGAGGTTTATTAACAATATTTATTAAAACACATTAAATGAAGATTTATTGTAACATGCCATTAATATCAAAGCAGTGGACCACTACAAGCGACTTTCTTGACCTTCTGCCATTACAATGGCCAGTTTGTCTGGAGCTCTGCCCAGTCCATTTGGTATCACAGGAGCTGTTGTCTTGTAATGGCCAGAACTTGACAGAGAATCCAACGATGATGAAGCTTGTCTATCATTATATTGCAATGCATCATCATATGTAGGTAAATTATCCGAATGCATCACTGAAACATTATTTATTTCTCCATTACAAATTTGTGTGGAGTCCAGTGTTTGAGGAGGTGGGGATGAACCCTCAGAATACATGTTACACATATGTGAGTCTGGAGTCAAGGGAGTAACCTCCCCTGGCTGGTCACCATGGTAACTCCCACTTGTTATGAGAGGATCCTCCTCCTCTTCATCCGGCTTGGATTCAGCCTCATAGCCACTGTCCCCATTATATTCATTTACAGGTGGAGGTGGGGGTGATGGGGAGTCAGATTCATTGTCTGCATCATTGTCTTCATCATCAGCATCACCATGTACATCATGGATCTAGAGACAAAAACAAACAAGTTAGAAGACATTTTTCACTGTGAGTGGTCATTGCTACCAGACACATGGTAAGGCTGGACTGTATGCTTATTTAATCTATTTGCACTTCTGATTTATTGCAAACAATTCTGTTGGGTGTGTTTTTTTATGATAACATAATCGATCAGCACATAAAAATAGTTTCTTTTTTACAACATATTTAATAAAATTTGTGCATCGAAAATGACATCAAAGCTGACAAAAATGATTGTTGCTAAAGAATATAAATAGTAAAACCATACACATTAAACAAACACCAACAGCCTTCACCCAGCATCCATGTTGTAAGCAGAGAGTCTTAGCAAGAAGAACCAAAAAGTTTCATTCAGCTCATTCTAAAACCACAACACCCATTTTACATTAAGTATACATGTATTGGATTAACCTCTTAATAACTTTACATAAGTATTAAAACTATTTAATAAAAAATTTAAGACCATTTTCAAAATACCTACCTAGTCACCAACTTTATGTTTATATTTAATGTTAAATTTGTTAACAACAAATGAATTTCATGCCATTCCAATGTAAAGATAAGCATGTTCATTGATTAGACTTGGCGGACAAAAGTGAACCATTAGATCTTGATAAAATATCTTTGCAGGAGCAGAGTTAACCCTTAACATACTGAAAACACCATCCACCTTCCTGGGGCAGATCAAGAAAGTTTTGGTGGGGTGTGTGGGGGAGGGTATGAATCAAGATCAATACTATATTATATATATATCTTTCTATGTATGTATGTATGTATGTATATATGTGTATATATATATATATATATATATATATATATATATATATATATATATATATATCTTTCTATGTATGTATGTATGTATGTATGTATGTATGTATGTGTGTATATATATATATATATATATATATATATATATATATATATATATATATATATATATATATATATATATATATATATATATTTATATATATATATATACTCAGTTAGGGGCCCTCACTTTGACCTTAGCAATCAAATGACAAAGTTTACTTTAAAAGCTTATTATTTTTTAAGCTTACATGTATGTCATGTACATCTACTCTTTTACCTGGTTGGTGGAGGGGGTGAGGGGTGGTGATGCACCCCCCATCCCACCTGGATCCATCCCTGTCACCATCATTAACAGGAAACATACCCTCACCACACCCATTTAATGGTGTTTCCAGCATGTCAAGGGATAAATGTGATTTTCAAAAGTATTTGTCACACATTTCACATTTTTAGATATTTGATCTGTGCTTTATTTTAACATCATGTAAAGTATATTCATTTTGAGCTGACAAATAAAAATGGATATTAAATAATCTTCCAAATGTCACTTACATGTATATAAAATAATGTAAACGCAGAAAGCTAGTACAAATAGCCCCTTCTTCTATTGATAAGACTATGTTTATACATACAGGAAAAAGCTACTACACTATTGTACCTAGGTACCTGGCATCAACGGCAGACTATCACCTTACATTTACAGCCAAAAGGAAAAGAAGTTAAAAATAAGAAGCACACCACACTAAAAGCAGAAGCAATGTTTAAGACTAAGAAAAGGACACAAAATTAAACATGTACAAATATATCAAATTTTGTAAACAGAATATCCTAAGGAATTTATTACTTTTTTTAGTACTGACAATTATCTTGTACAGTAAATCATTGATATCTAATAAAATTAACAAAGAATTGATAAAAATTAAAATGTGTATTTATATATGAAATGCTATTTAATGATTACTTCCTGTAAATGATGTCAGAACGGCTGTTTGACGGAAAAGGACAGTCCTTTCAAAACCAATTGATGTTATGCAATGTTGCAAAGTGACAACTTTATAACTCAAATTAACACGGGAAAAACACCATGAAAGATAGTAAATGTGATTCTGCTACCCATATCAAACCTATAAGACCTCACAATGAAAATACTATACTGCAATATACAGGTCCTTTCAATTTCCCAAATGAGATATCAAAATGGGATTGGGAATGGGATTAGCCAGCATTTTTGCCGATACTGTGCAGCGACATTTCTATCATTATAGCACAGGGAAACTTATTAGGTGCCCAGGGACTGATCACATTATACTGACACCGACGAGTCTGGCGTAGTGCTGTCCCCTTAGCCCTGAGCATTAGGAGGGAGCCCACTACTACCAACTTTAAAGTCTTTGGTTTGACCCGGCCGGCGTTCAAACCCACGACCTCCCGATCCGCAAGCCAACGCTCTACCACCTTGCGGCCGGTTATCACAATGGTATTCTTTCACAATTACATCCTCCCCTATCACCTTAGCAATTTTGGTAATTTTTGTGACAAAAAATACACTGCAACAGGCAAAATTAATGACATTTTCAGCTGAAAAAGTTGTGAAAGTAAACTTTACATACAGTTCTTATGCTATGTTGGCAATTTATGGACCCCTTTAAACTAAATTCATTCTATATATTACAGCATCTTTATTTAAATAAAGTTGAAGTGACAAATTAATTCTTGTGTTACAATAAATGGATATTCTTTCATATAATTTTTTCCCGTATTTTTTTTATTTTTTTTCTCATATTCAGACAAAAAAAACACATATTTTTGTCTTTTCTTTACAGATTTACTATCATCTTTATAGCTGATTGGGCTAGAAGTTATCAAATTATATTTATATTCAATAAAATGCTTTGAAATATTAGACTAAACCACAGGTAGTAACTCCTAGAAAAGGTGCTTGGAATCAAATTTGGTGCTAGGACAAACATGGCAGGTCAAGTGTTAGAACCTGGAACAACACCTTACGACCGGACCTGGTAGCGCAATCGGTAGAGCGTCGGCTCTAGGTACGGGAGGCCCTGGGTTCGATCCTGGGCCTCTAAATACCAAAGTTGTTAAAAATGGTAGGGGTATAGCTTCCTTGCTAACGCTCATGCAAATATAGGGGTAGTTCCACGACTGGTTGGCCCAGTGTCAGGATAATGTGACTGGGTATGGTATCATGCCAGGTGTTCACAGCATGCTATACACAGTGAAGGCAGCACTATATCTGCTTCAAGTGGACACCGTCTCCAGATAACTGAAATACTGTTGGTGGGACGATAAACCCAATAAACAAACAACACCTTACATGTAACATTTACACAATGAACACTGAATTCAGTTTAACTAAGGAGTCTGTTTCATTCTACAAAAAATGTAACAAACTAACATTAACAGGTGCCAGTGTTGCTTGGGCAATATTATATAGTGCATTTCTAAAAATAAAGCAGGTTTATATTTATAAAGTTTGTGTCAGTAAACGGAGCTAACTGTGTTATCAAACCCAACAAAGGGAGACTATTCTATGGACACAAACCTCTGCACTATTAAGACTATCTGAACAAATAGTCTCATCCAAAACGCCGCTATATTTGGCATCATAGAATTCTTTTGGGGGAAGAATTTCATATATGAAGTCCTAAGAAAAGAGACAAACATACATTTTTTAAAGAAAGACAAGAGAAAAGAAACATTTGCTATCAAAAGTTGACACTATTTGAGCATAGTGCTGTTAATGTTTAAGCAAACATAATAAGCAACACTTCAATATTCTAGACATATTAACAACTAGCTCTACTAGTTTCATGGTGAACCATGTTCCAAGCAACACAAGCATCACAACACAAACAATGCAAGCATCTATTCTAAATCATAACAAAGGAAACAAATCACACAAGCAGACTATTACCAAAGTTCTTACTTATCCCACTGTTTTAATTGTATCAACACAACTGAGTTCCATGTTCAGTTAAAATGCTTGTGAAAATCTGTTACACATCAATTGTTTACTAATAATCTAAAATCTGTAAAAGCTTTTACTAGCAGGTTTTAGGAGATTTCAAGATGTAAGCAGTTCATTTATTAAATTCTTCATTACAGTACTTCCAGTCAAGTTTTCGATTTGGTTACTTACTTATGAAAATGGTTTGATAAAAAATTTCAATACAATTAATGCTTCTCAATTCTGCTGACAATTTGGACAGGTTTTCATTAAATATAATATTCTTCTTTACAAGTCATCTGTAGATATTCATTTGATGAAATCCTGTCTTAAAAGACAAGATAAATTCTGGTTGATTGATGGTAGTGAAGTCCCATACACACATGTTCAAAAGTCATTTATTTCACATAAAACTTACAATAAGTATATGTCTCAATATAGAATGGCAACCTTTTTAGATATTAACCCAATGACAGAAAATGGTAAGTAAATAATTTATTTTAATTTCAGATATCATTTATTACGCTGCCTTTTTCTAAAAAGTTTTAAAAGTCATTTTCTAAAGTTAAATCTTAAGGAATGCTTTTGATATTTTAGAAATGACCTTTGAACAAATATGTATACGTTTATTTATTTAAAGCAAACAGACTAACCTCACAAATTGGTACCATTCTCACAAACTGGGCACTAGGCTATAAATGATGAAGGGACAGATGATGTACAACACATAAAAACATGAACAAGATGACGATGATAATAAAGATGATGATGATGATGATGATAATGATGATAATAATGATGATGATGGTGATGATGATGATGATGATGATGATGATGATGATGATGATGATGAGGATGATAATGATGATGATGATGATAATGATGTCCATTGTTGATGATTATGATGATGATGAAGAGGAAAAAAGACAAACAAAATTATTGCGATCAAATTAGTAAAAAAACACAATGTATTAAAACTTATGACATGATGTGAAAGCATAAACCAGTAAAACAAAGTTCTTATCACAAAGTGCATAATTGACTAAATGTTAGCTTACACTTAGCATAAAAAAAAGATGATAACATCAATATGTACAAATATTCTCAAACAAACAAACACGCATCGGGAGGTTTTTTTTCGACAATACAATGATTATTTGCACAGGAATAAGCCAGAAGCACTTGCAATGCTCTTTAACTCTACACTGTTGGAAATGATCTTCAAACCTACACTAATGATTCAAAGGTTAGATAATATGGGACGCTACAAAGCCTTTTGCATTATAACTAGTATCTGCAAAATAGATCTAACTTAGATGCTGCTTTAACATAACTTACAATTTTATATAATCACTTAAAAATTGCTAGTATAGTATGTTTATTAACATTCTTTCATACAATGCATGTTTTAATCTGCATAAGTGAAAAGAAAATACAATTCATCATTTGAAATTTGTTAATCATCACTTCTATGTATCTACAGTGAAAATATTTTGGTTAAATAACAATACTAGGTCATATGCAAATAACTTTTTACTTTAAAATCTCTGTACAAACATGCTGTAAATTTGTTCTTGTAATTTAGAACAATAAACAATACTTATTGATGTTTGTTTGTAAATGTTCATGTACTTAAAAAGAATGAAGAATCATCACTGACAAATCTGAGATGTACACAAACAGAAGTTTTTAAATGTTGCAAATATCTTACCCTGCCTATGGGTGTGATGTGTGCGGACTGTAGTGGTCCATCACATAGTGTCTCAAGGTCGTCCCGTTCAGTACCTGTTACCATGGCAATATAATGTATAAAAAATAATTATCTAAAATATAATATTTGAAATCCAATGCAGAAATGTCATTGACAAAAATTAATAATATAATAAAATGGTTTATTTAAAATGTAAGGTCTTTTGTAGTGTTAAACATTATTGTTTAAAACAAATCATTAAATCATATTTGATGTTAAATGCTATTTGAAACTTAGTTCACATAAGAAAAATGGTTAACTCAGGTTAACAGCTAGTGCTGGAAACAAAAAGTTGTAAATGCAAAATATGTGAATTATAATGGTAAAATTGATGTACAATAAAAAATTTGTCACTATAGATTTTTAAGTACTACTAAAAAAAGTTTAATTGGGAAACACCCAGAATATTAAATGATAAAACCCTTTGAAGCTGCATGAGAAGAGCCAGTGATGCACTACAAAAAAGTTTCCACACTCAATAATCAAACAGTCAAATGGGTCACAGAACCCAAAGCACTGAGGGTCAAATGAGCCTTCATAATTCAATATACTTTTAATATTCTACTGATCCTATTACACAACAAGTTATAATCTAATATCACTGCAAATTGTCTAAAATTGAAGGTGACAATCAATATGTGTAGCAGCAGATCATGAGTGCGTTGGCAGAAAGTGTTCAAGATCAAATTCAAACAGCAGAGGTCCATTACTGTGGAAGTGCCTTGGAACAGGTGTTCAACAGAGTCTGGCAGTGTTTGCAATTTAATTCGGAACATGTAAATTTTGACACTGGTGGACATACTGCATGTAATAAAGGATGCAAAAAAAAATTCTCCTTTTATGTAAGAGACCCTGAAATCAGACAAAACCATATGTTGCTGGAAGAAATATAAAATAAGTAACTAAAGATCAACATATGGACTTGCACACCTAAAAGTTTACACACCTACAAAAGCTACATTACTGTTTATTTGGACATATTTCACAATTATATTTTATTATAATCAATACGAAAGATTTTGCCAACTTCAAAGATTTTAGCAAAATGAACTCACCGTAGCAATGCGTTCAAAGAACATGAATAAAAGACTTGATAACCATGCTGCATGTATAGATTTGACAAATGCAGCAATAGGTGTGTTACTTATAAATCACCACTGCCAAGCTGGCATTGTTTAGCCAACACACATATAGAGTCACAAGAAGCCATGTACATGGAAGCAACAGCAAAAGTTAATATTCGATCATCCACCCTAAAGAAGCCATGGGTGCCTGACATAATGTTGTTACTATCATTGAAGATAAAAAATGTACATATTAAACACTTCAACTGACTGACCAGGATCATTTTTCAGTCTCTCCATCTCCTCCAACACCTCAGATATGGATGACGCAGGCCGGTTCTTCTTACGGTTGTAAAATCTGTGTTCTATAGCTGTGGGGGCGTCATCATCTGACTGGGGCTGGAAGTGGCAGCATAATTAATTATCATCACAGCAGCAGTATTATTATATATATAATCGTCACACCCACCACTACAACCACCCCACTACCATAATCATCATCACCATCACCACTACTAACACCACATCATGAACATCATCATTATCACCATTACCACCACCATCACCATCATCATCATCATCGTCAATATCAATTTCATTCATCAGATATCAAATACAAAAATAAAAAACAAATTAATTATTTATACTCATAGATCAATTGTAATACAATATAAAAACAATAAAAACTGGTTAACATCTTAGATAGTTGCTTTTGTCATCACCAAGAGTTGGCAAAAATGAAGACATTGCTAGGAATTTTATAATCTTTCATTTCATTCAGTCATATACTGGTACATATAACTGAAAGCAAATAGCTACAATCACTTACCACACTGGAGTAAGTGTAGGACCCTTCACTGGGTGGGGGTTTGAAAGTGGATGTACCGTCAGTTTTGATTGGTCGAGCTGAAGTATAAAGATATTGTAAATGTATTTTTTTGTAATAAATTAAATCATTTTTAGGGCCTTTTTAAATAAAAGCTCTTTAATGATTTCATTAATTGTTAAAAATGTTTTTAGCCCGAATTTGTACAGAGAAACCTGTATTTTGTTATTTACCATGCAAAGTTTGTTAGATTTTGATATGAAACATTTGACATACATTCAAAAATTTTCATACCAAGCTTTGGACTAAAACATTTGTCCAGTATACAGGCTTTGTAACCCATAGTTGGATAAATTTTTCAACATACCAATACATTTGAACAATTGGGTCATGATGACTCTGTATTGCTCACTTGAGTGCCGTAGACATTTAGAGAACAAGTATGCCAGGAATATTAGTAACGTTTAAACTGACCAGAATAATTGATATACATGAACAAGCAACATTTGGACAGTCAGTTTAATTTGTTTACTAGATAGCCATATATCAAAAATGGTCATACCTCGATGATGTTTTTTTTTTACAGATGAAAATACTGAGGGCCACTAAAGAAATATGTATGCCAAATACTTATCTAGCTCATGTAGTTTCTGACAAAAAGATTTTCCAAGTTTTCCTGCCTAGCCATATGTGGAAAGTCGCCATGCTACTGGCCTTCCTGTTGTTTTTTGACATATCACAATTCTTTGAACAATCTTGATAAAAGACCACTAAAGGAACATGTACCCGGTATACAAAATATCAAGGCTCTAGCTTGTGTAGTTTCTGACAAGAACATTTATGAAGTTTTATTAAAAAGATTCACATGAAGAATGGCCACACCATGGGTGGCCATGTGTTTTGACGGATCAATTGTCCTCCCATGCCTGCTGAAGCTTCTGAGGATGTTTGGTTGTATTTGGGCCAGCAGTTTTTAGAGAAGATGTCATTAAAAGAATGTTGATGGATGCACAATGCCAGATATTGGATGCTGGATGGTGGGCAATCACAATAGTTCACTCTGAGCACAAGCTCAGGTAAGCTAAAATTCATTGGTCTATAGTTTACCTCCAAGCGTTGCTGACACCATACTGAATTCATCCAAGCGAGCCAGATAGTTCTGATTCTGGTGGTTGTCTGCTAGTGCCAAGTCCATGTCATTCAGGGGCTTTTTCATCTCTAGGTTATGTACCTGCTCTTCCTTCTTCTTTATATCTTCCTGCCTTCTCTTTTTTCGTCGTAAAATGATGGCCACAATTATGGCAACAATGAGCAGAAAGGCAACAATAGACATTGCAATGGCTGCAATAGATGTAAGAAAAGGACATTTTTATATGACAATCACTAAGAAATGCCTCAGATATTATTATATTATTACTATGAGGATTGGGACAGTCCAGTGGTAGGACACAGGACTCTGTGGTCCGAATCACAGTTGGAATGCTGCTAATTTTCTTGAATGAGAAATTTTGTTCCACTCCACCCAGGTGTATAACTGGGTACCTGCGAGGGTTACTCAGGTCATGCACATGACTTCCACGCACTATACGTTCTGTTGCAGATATTGGATTTACGAATGTACCCAATAACCAGTGGGCAAAGTTGTAATGAAAGCTGAATATGCATTGGCATACAAGCAGACTATAAATCAGATGTTTACCTCTATACAATTTAATTTCAGGTGCATAAATGGAAATTTTGATGAAAAAATCTAACTTAAAAACGATCTAAAAGGAATTAAGTAATCCAATTTAAGCATATTTTTGTATTTAGATGAAGTAGATAATTTTAATCTATTGATATCATTATCAAATAAAGAAGTTGCTTAAATCCTTAAGACGAGAAACATAACTATTGCTGATAGTGCAGTGTTGTTTTTATGTTGTTTTTATTTTTATTGCTTATACAACTTTAAAAATAAAACACTGTAAAGAGTGGTTTATCAGAGAGCTTGTCAAGAGTCAACAAGTCTTTTCAAACATTTTTACCGTGGAATCAAACAAATTGTTGTGTCAACTGTATGCAGCAATACTACCCCAAGGTCCTGAGTATTTAGGAAAAAATAAAAGCTATCTATAGATACAATCTTGCTTTGTGTTTTAATGATTATTACCAGTATTATTACACTGGTAGTGACTGTTTAAATAGTGAATAATCTGGCATAAATGTCCATGTTTCCCTTTTTATTTTAAAAAGTGATTTCTGCCAAGTAAAGACTTTCAATCTGAATTTACACTATATTATTTAAACAGTTCTGGCTCAAGAAGAGGTACCAAGACTAATATTATATTATACTGTATTTTGGCTATAAAAGCAATTCATTATTTTATGCATTATATCTAAGCTATATTATTACCACTCTGACCTACCAACAAACTTGTCATCATCATTTCCATCCACCACCGAGCCATACATCATCTCAGTTTCCATGGCAGTGGTGGTGGTTGGGGTTGTTCCATTAGTTGGTGTGGGGTTGATAGGGGTCACACGCTCAGGACCAATGAAAATGGTCTCTGCAGGACCTGGGTTCCAAGGGGGAAAAACAACCTGGAAAAGGGCAGATATTGTTATTATTATAACAGAGATTGATGTTATTCTTATGGATAGTCAACTGTACATTAATTTCCAAATTCTTGTAGCATAATATATATTGACTAAAGGCTGTGAGACTAAATCATTGCAATTTATAGTCATGTGTTATTTATCTTTTGAATTTTAATTAGGAGATTTGATGCAAAGTGTACATGAAGTGAGTGTTATTAACACTAAGGTTAATTATTCATCAAGTTATTTGTTTAACAAGTATTGTTTTAGCTAGTAATAAAGCAGTCTGAAGAATGTGGCATCAATAGTGACCATGTGTTGTTCAATGCAATCAACAACAAAAATGATACAAGGTCACAGTTTAACAGAAAATAACAGATTTTGTGATAAAAATTGATCAGACTAAGGCTCTTTCACCAATGGTAATGTTGATTTCAACTTCCACAGCTCCAGATCAACTACTTGGAGAGTAGCACATTTCAATCACTGGCCAATTACACTGCTTTATAGAAATAATTAAAAAATAAACTTGGACAATACTTAAGTCAAAGTACGAGACTATCAATTAAAAGTTTTTTTTCTTATACACAAAAAATGCTTCAGTTTCTTACATCGGGTTTGGGAGTGGGAGCAAAGGTAGCACGCGTGGTCTTGACTGTTGTGGTTGGCATCTTGTCATGCACAGTGCACCTGTCAACATTTGAGCCGATCGTTGTCACATTCCCAAGTGTATTGACATCTCCCCTCAAATCTTTCAGAGGTCGTAGAGTGTACGCCACTTCTCCAACTGGGGTGAACTTCACCTCTGGAAAAGAATTACAAAAATCAGAGGGAACATAAAAATGGATTATTGTCATCAGAAAATTATTCATTTAAAGAAGCCAGGACACAGATAAATGTATATATATGCCACATAGAGACGTGCTCTGCATGTCACAAGATCTACTGACATCAGTGCATCACTTCTGGACCAATCAGTGTGCTGTTAAGGACTGATGTATGCACATTACCATTAGTCCTGTGGGCACAGTTTGAAAACGTTCTGACAAAATGGTGGTTTTAAGAGCTAACTTAGCTTAAAAAGTGTTACAATTCTTTTGATTATTAAACCATAAGATAACACAATCTTTTGAAGGACATGTTGATATTCAAACAAGAAATCAGAGGTGACATTGTATTTATATTTCATTGATATTAAACAAGAGGTTTTGGATTTTTTCAATAAAAATATTTAAAAATCTATCTACACTTATGTCAAAGTCACTTCCAGAAGAAAATATTTCATTTGCAATTGCCCTGGCAGAAATAAGTTCACTTAAAACTGCAATAATAATAATAATAAAAAAAACAAGATCTTATTTCTTTTGATATTTTTTGTATTATAGAGATACACTCAAGATATTACCGTATCACATAAATTTTAAATCTTTATACCTGAGATGCAGCCAGTGAAGTTGCTATACTTGGTGTAGGCAGAGAGATCTGATATCTGGCTGACCTGACTGTTGAGGATCCCACCAATCATGATGGTGTCCAGCATGTCCAGCATGTTGTCTGGCACTGATACCCGGCCTATACCCTCATCATCCAACTGTCAACAGGTAACCAGCAGATGTAAAGGTCAAAGGTAGGAGACAGTTAAGAATTTAAGAGTTATCTGCCCCATGTACAGCGCCTACTGCTTGGAGAAGTAATGGAGTTTATTCTATAATATTATGATAAGTCACTGATGGCTAGATAAAAGTTTTATGTGAGATACAAAATATTATTACAGTTGAGAGGCTTTGATTACGTTTAATGTTAATAAAACCTGACAAACAGCTGTATGTCTCAGGCTTAGAATGAGGAAAATAATCAGTTTTACTAAAAAGATATGCCTACAGTCATATACCATAACTTTCCTGTAGAAATACTAAATGATTGGATTGTTCAATTGTACCTTGTGGTTCAAATTTATAGGTTTGATATACAAATTAATGCCAATGTTTTTTTCTCATGGCATTTATTCTCACATGATTTCTTACTAAACATTGTTGCAAGGAAAAAAAAGTTACAAAAAATCATGTAGCATATTTAATAGCCATCACACTGTCGTATAACATGATGAATAGCAATAACATCATCATGGAACATGTTCAACAGCATTAACACTGTCCTGTAAAGTGTTTAACAGCATTAACACTGTCATGTAAAATGTTTAACAGCAGTAACACTGTCATGTAAGATGTTTAACAGCATTAACACTGTCATGTACAATATTTAACAGCAGTAACACTGTCCTGTAAAGTGTTTAACAGCATTAACACTGTCATGTAAAATGTTTAACAGCAGTAACACTGTCATGTAAGATGTTCAACAGCATTAACACTGTCATGTACAATATTTAACAGCAGTAACACTGTCATGTAAAATGTTTAACAGCATTAACACTGTTATGTAAAATGTTTAACAGCATTAACACTGTTATGTAAAATGTTTAACAGCAGTAACACTGTCATGTAAAATGTTTAACAGCATTAACACTGTTATGTAAAATGTTTAACAGCACTAACACTGTCCTGTAAAATATTTAACAGCATTAACACTGTCATGTAAAATATTTAACAGCAGTAACACTGTCATGTAAAATATTTAACAGCATTAACACTGTCATGTAAAATGTTTAACAGCAGTAACACTGTCATGTAAAATGTTTAACAGCATTAACACTGTTGTGTAAAATATTTAACAGCAGTAACACTGTTGTGTAAAATATTTAACAGCATTAACACTATCATGTAAAATATTTAACAGCATTAACACTGTCATGTAAAATGTTTAACAGCAGTAACACTGTCATGTAAAATGTTTAACAGCAGTAACACTGTCATGTAAAATGTATATTAGCATTAACACAGTCATGAAAGATGTTTAACTGTAAACAATTCCAAAATCTGTAGTCATCTACAACGAGACAATATGTGGATACTGAAGTCACCAAGGAAGGTTTCCTAATCACTTCAAGAAAGAGTTAAAAGTGGGGAAAACACAGTAATCTAAAGGTAAAGGCATTTGCTCAAACATGGTTTTCTTTTTGACAAATAATTAATTAACTTACATGTACAGATTTTTTTCACAAAGTTTCCAGTCTTGTTCTATACAATATGACCAACATGTTAAAAAATATAATTGCTATCAATTTTTGGCAAAATATGATAACTGTAACATTTACTTATAACTTAACAAAAAATATAACTTAACAACATCTTTAATTATCGACTAAAAGTGCTTTATATTTATCAAAGTGAAGAAAACCATATTACTGTAAACACACAACATGCTTATACATAATCGCATACAACATATAGAGCCTAACTAAATGGAGAACAGACACCGTTCAATTACCACAGAGGGGAATCTGGATATATGTACAGGTAAAACACACCATTTTAACAATTGAAAATTCTTTTGCAGAAGACAGAAGAAGGGAGTAAGCAATAAGTTTTATCAAAACAGCCAGCATTAAGTGCTGGGACAGGGTGAGACAGGCAGAAAATTTTGCATTTATCAATAATGAAGAATAAAAAATTGTTAATGAAATATATGACATGTAATTCTTTGTGACAGGATTCTTTCTAATTTATTAAAATACAATTATAAATAGTAAACACAAATGTGTGACATGTTTAGGCCACAAACAAGATTAATGATTAATCCCAAGCCACAAATATTTGTTAAACTCAATCATATTTGTCTTTATATCTTCATATTTAACTTTATCAACCTCGTTAAAATGAATGACAAGATATAACAATAATTAAATGGCATTTTAGGATATAGAAAGAGACACAACTGAAGACATCTACTATATCTAGACATATTTTGGCAATTGATAATTCTTTAGAGGTTTTTGACCTTAGAGGTCAACTTACCAATAAAAAGCTTACGTTTACACTTACAGTGAACTTGCCATAATTACATCAATGTGAACTATTTTAAAATGATGTGACAAATGAAGAAAGTTAAGGTGATGAAGCAAGACCAAAGTGCTATACCATGTCACAATAAGATAAGAGTGTAAGAAGGATGTTTGTATTGATAGAAGAGAACTGTTATACAGGTTGTGTTATTATAACAACAATATTGATACAACAAGAGTGTAATTCAAGAATTTTATTTACAACACAATTAAGCCTTATTAGTTTTATTATTATTACAGCCAGATATATGCCATTAACAAAGTTAAACAACTAAAAAAAACTGACATTAAATAGCATTGAGTAAGCCTTTGAGACAATTTGTGTTAATGCAGCCAAGAATTCTCTTAAAACAATGAGGCAACTAATGTAGAAGTTTACATTCACTAGCATTAGGTAAGCTCTTTAGACAGCTGTTGTCAATATTACAATGAACATTTTAGTGTGATGTCATTATAACTTTTTTGGCTTCAAGATTTCAAATTTTGCTTTAAGTTTCTATATAAGGCAATAAAATAAAGTTAATATCAATAAAAATAAGATTTCCTTTTTACAGGTTTATTAGTATATTTTGACTTTAAGTTACTATGGCAACCACACTATTTAGAAGAGATAGGAGAAAAAGAAAAGAGAGCAGAAGCTTGGGAGATTTTTCAGCACCACAGGTTGACAGAAAACTCAGTGAGGTGAACGTACTTACACTGATTGTATTGTTGTTATATTTAGGATGATTTTCATCCCGAACCTAAATGGTCATAACGAAATTCAAAGATTACAAGATTCATATAAATGTACCAAATATAAGTAGCTTATAATAATGCATTCAATGATAAGCTAGTTCTAAGTAAATAAATTTTAGAGTTTCAAAAGCTGAAATGATAAAAAAATATGAATGGGAAAAAATATAAAGATCCTAATAAATGCAATTAAAACAGCAATGACAAGATGTGTCTCTATCTAAGTTCAAGCATTGTTGTTTTTCCATGAGAAAGAGCTTCAATTTATCGTTACCATTTCTCATATGTTGAAAACATTAAAACTGTGTTAGCATGCTATAGAATTTAAATAATCATTAAACTAATAAATATATCCAATATTAATAAATACAATAAATGGCTGTATTTTTACCTAGGTATGTATTTTTAAAATGCAAAAGATGCCCATGCTTGATAGGACAAACAATACAATGGTATCTGAGGTATAATGTTCATGCCATGGATGGAGGTCATGCGTAGAAGCTAAGTTCAAACAATTTTACTGTCGACATTATTTTAGAAGCGTTTATTTGGCTCTTTTAAAATGAATTCTAATTCTGCACAGTGGTTGGTTGTTCTTCTTTTGTTGACAAAAAAATTCCTACATTAATGTCCAGAATGCTGATCTGTATACTGTACCACAGTCTTTAGTTATCTTGCTATACATTGACTTATTTGGTGCCATGGTGGTCAATCGGCTACCTACTGCTCTCTGCCAAGGTTACCATATGGCACCATAATGAGAACCTGGGTTTATCCCCGTGATAAACATTGTTGTATAATATACGATATAACACAAGAGTAGTTTCCATCAGATTAAATGTAAAAAATAATTCAAAGTTATGAAAACAGCAAAACAATTTTGACACTCTTAAAGTGATGTCTATACAAGAAATGATGGACGATGCAAGACACATTCTAAACTGATGTTTCTGCTGTGTTGGATGATGTCTTGAATGGTTCACTGATAAAAAAAAAATATATCGATCAGTTACAATTTTAAAGTTTAAAACGGGTACATTTATTTGTGTTTCTGGTTTAGAATTTTAGTAATTGCTTACTAACATAATGTTGTTTTTATAAATGAAAAACAACTCCTAATTATATTAATAGAAGTATAAAACTGTTGGGAGCTGTTTGATCAGTATCTGCACTATTTTGCTGCTGAGCATCTGTGGCAGTATGCCTTGTTTCACATGCATGTAGTTATAAGCCCAAAAACTGAGCAGTATGTAAATGTTATCACCAAATGTAGCAAGCTGAGGCTCAAAAACCTTCTCAGAACAAGTAATGTGAGATTTACACCTTCCTGCAAATGCCATGCAAAGATATGATCTTTAATATTACAACTGCCACAGAAAAATACTTGGCTTATACATATACAAATAGGCATTCCATATGTAATGCGATAAATGATGTTTGCAAATTATTTTGTGGTACAAAAGCAACTACATGAAAGCAAGTTTTTTTAATGTTAACATTGTAGTATTACGCACATAAAATAACTAATGACTGATTTAATAAAAATGTTTATAAGCATTCTAATTACATGCAAAATCAAAGAATGCTGAAAGCATTAAGCAGCTGTGTTTTGCAAACTCAATTAATACAGGTTTATAAACAATATTTAACTCATTTTTAAATAGAACAAAATTAGGCACCCATAGGGCAGTTGAACCAAATAAATTTCTGTAAAATCTAGAAAATCTAGAAATCTAACCTTCAGTAGAACTGAAGCGATACTTACAGTCAAAATCATCTCACTTCTGGTGTGTTCATACAGCAGCTTGTGTGGACGACCATCAGCAAACTGTCCTATCAGTCCTACACCAACTGCAGACAAGTTTAGTTCAAACTTATTTTGTTGTAAAAACTCTAGTTTGATATGGTAAGTAAAGAGATAATTAACTCTAGTTTGATATGGTTAGTAAAGAGATAATTAACTTTAGTTTGATATGGTTAGTAAAGAGATAATTAACTCTAGTTTGATATGGTATGTAAAGTTTACTTAATTCTAGTTTGATATGGTATGTAAAGTTTACTTAATTCTAGTTTGGTATGGTATGTAAAGTTTACTTAATTCTAGTTTGATATGGTATGTAAAGAGGTAATTAATTCTAGTTTGATATAGTATGTAAAGTTTACTTAATTCTAGTTTGATATGGTAAGTAAAGAGATAATTAACTCTAGTTTGATATGGTATGTAAAGAGATAATTAACTCTAGTTTGATATGGTTAGTAAAGAGATAATTAATTCTAGTTTGATATGGTATGTAAAGTTTACTTAATTCTAGTTTGATATGGTATGTAAAGTTTACTTAATTCTAGTTTGGTATAGTATGTAAAGTTTACTTAATTCTAGTTTGATATGGTATGTAAAGAGGTAATTAATTCAAGTTTGATATGGTATGTAAAGTTTACTGAATTCTAGTTTGATATGGTACGTAAAGAGGTAATTATTTATAGTTTTATATAGTATGTAAAGAGGTAATTAATTCTAGTTTTAATGATATGTAAAGAGGTAATTAATTCTAGTTTGATATGGTATGTAAAGAGGTAATTATTTATAGTTTTATATAGTATGTAAAGAGGTAATAAATTCTAGTTTTATATGATATGTAAAGAGGTAATTAATTCTAGTTTTATATAGTATGTAAAGAGGTAATTAATTCTAGTTTTATATGATATGTAAAGAGGTAATTAATTCTAGTTTGATATGGTATGTAAAGAGGTAATTATTTATAGTTTTATATAGTATGTAAAGAGGTAATTAATTCTAGTTAGATATAGTATGTAAAGAGGTAATTAATTCTAGTTTGATATGGTATGTAAAGAGGTAATTAATTCTAGTTTGATATGGTATGTAGTGGTAATTAATTCTAGTTTGAAATATGGTATGTAAAGAGGTAATTAATTCTAGTTTGATGTGGTATGTAGAGGTAATTAATTCTAGTTTAAAATATGGTATGTACACAGTATAAACTCTAGATTAACATTTATGTACACCATATAAAGTCTATTTTCATATGGTATGTATACAGCTATTAAACACTTGTTTTATCATCGTTGGCAACCACAGTATTTTCTTCCGTTACACTCCATACATACCGTGGGAAATTTGACTAGCAAAATCTCGTTTTCATTAATATGCATGAGGCAGGGGAGACCAATCTTCTTTCAATGAAATCGCATGTTACAATAAAATACTCTTCAATCTCAATGACGTCATACTGGGATTTTCTTACTAAAAATAGAAACCAACGCACATGTTTACTCATGGAGGTCGCCATTTTGAACGGTAAACCGAACCTTAGTCATAAAACGTAATTTCATTGGCTAGTTGTCCGTGGTGGTTTCCTTATGGCACCAATGAAACTGCCTCATTAATTATTCATGACTACGAGATTTTCTTAGCCAATTGTCCCACGGGTACATAACGCAGCATAGCGGAGTAATGTAACGGGGGATAACCGACGATGTTGTTTTATATGATATGTATACAGTTTAAACTTAAGCTTAAAATATTATTTACACACAGATTTTTAACTCTAGTTTAATAGGGTTTGTACAAAAAGCAATTCCAGTAAATCTTCTGCAACATACATACAATAGTTGTGTGTGATGTCTTCTGTTACAGTACTTGAGATCTTTATTAGTTGTCTTGAGATGTTAAAATTCTACTGACCAGAATTATGTTGAAATTAAAGAAAAACTTACGAATGGCGTATCCATGGTAAGTATTTAGATACACCCCATTTATGGGATCTATGTAGACAATCAAGAAATCATGTGTAAAGAATCTGAAAAAAAGAGAATACAATGTATATGGACCTCAGTTTTGCTACTGTTTATATTCCATCCTCAGCTTGACTTATATATCCATAAGCAACAAAAATGCCTACTGGAACTACATATATATATATATATATATATATATATATATATATATATATATATATATATATATATATATATATATACATGTATATATATGAACTAAAAAATATGCTTTCTTGAATTTTAAGCCTTTTTCAAGAAAAAATATACAGTATGAAGTTAAACACTTATATTTATATAAATAAATCATTTGAAAACCACTATTTATAATATGTAATAGCTAATAATATATATATTATTTATATATGTATAGAAATTTGTAGCAACAGTATTGAATAAAGTCTGAAAGATGTAATTTCATTCTGCCTTTCATTAACAATATTGAATTCTGAAAGTATATGAATGTAAGAAGTAAGTGTATGTAGCCTGTGTAAATCTCCCTTCAAACAGTCCAAATGGTGGAAAATTCGAGAAAGAGGGACTCATAATGCTGCATATTGCCCTTAATGTCAGAAATAATTTTATAGATAATTGATAGATAAATGATAGATAATTGATCATTTATCAATTTTAGCTCTACTCACTTGTCACTGTAGATAAACATAAGAATCATGTTCTTGGTGGACTTTGTGTTTACTTGGAAGATCATCTCCAGACGTTCTGTTGTTGTCTGCTGCACATTGGCTGGGGGGTTGTATGTGTACTGCAGGATAGACTGACCACCAAACAGGCCAGACGACTCTGGGGAATGGATACATTTTATTTGGCAATAAGTGAAAACCTTTATTTAGCAACCATTCTTAACTTTCAACCATTCTTTACTTCTTAATTAAGAATTGCTGGTGTTATAGAAGTTAATACTTAATATCATTAAAGTATTTAAGAACACTCGTTTGTTTTTGCTGCAACAGTCACACCTCAATTTCATTTAAGACAAGATATAGTAAACTAAAATACAGTGATTTCAGTTGTCATGACCTGTCCTAAAAATGGATGGTGTAAACCAACCTAAAATTTTTGTTTCATTAGAATGTGTTTTGGTAACATGCAAATAATTCTGTATGATAACATAAAAACTATCTGTCTTAAATTTATACACTATATATTATTTTATATTAACAACATACCAATATTACAGGTGGGTCCAGCATATTCACTGTTGGTACAGTCACAGGTATAGTTTCTGTCCTGCCATCCTTCATTACACACACCTCCATGAAGACAAGGCCTACTGGAACACCCATCCTCACACATGGATGACACATCTGTATGGAGTATAACATACATGTTCATTAAAATGACATGTGATTTGATGGATCAACATTATTAACTTATCTATCACCAACATCATCATCATCATAATCATCATCATCATCACCATCATCATCATTGCATCATGCTGATAAATGAAAATCTAATAATAATGCAAACACAATTTGCTGAATTAGTCCTGGTTTTCACACACACACACAAACAACGCAAGTTGTATTGAGAGACCACCTGTCTCACAAGATCATTTTAATGTTTCCCCGAGGGTGGTCTTTTAATGCAGGCTTGACCATACTTTTAAATGATAATTATAGATTAAATATTATCATGTATTTCCCACAGACCTTAAACATAAAAAATATTAAACCTACAAGAGGGACCTTAATAAAATTCTGATAAGTCTGCTTAATTTATAGTTATGATAAATAATTATGTACATATTAACAACTTTGACAACATATTCTGCTAACAATACCAGTGCTGATCATAATGAAATCAACACTTTACATTAACATTACATTTATATTGGGTTTCTCAGTCTCAAGTTAGAACCTGAATGACAGCACATGATTGAGGATGGTCTGAAGCCAGTTTCACAATGTTGTCCCAGACATCTCGAGGTCATCTTCAATGGAATTTCTCCACTTCTTTAACAGTAAGCCACATGACCTCTGACTCAAATCATCCAATTAATTCACTGATACAAGGGACGACAGTTTTGTTTGATTGGTTACAAAAATACAGGAGTAGCCAGAAAACTTGAGGTATTTAATACAAGAAGACATGGAAGATAGGAAAAGTCATGTCCAGAGGCAGTAAATGAAGGACCTCCAGTAGTTAGGCCTTAAATCACAAGACACTATGGGCAAGAAGTCATCATCTAACCTCTCATCGGAGGAAACAACAGACTTAAAATGATGATGATGATGATGATAACCTAACACTAAGACCTATAACAGGACCCCACCTTGAGACGTCTTGGCCTGCTCTTGCAGACTGAAAAAGTTCTGTCCCACTCTGAAGCCTCTGACACAGCCCCGGGTGGGAAAATATTCCAAGTCCTCAGACTGCTGTATCATCTCCTCTGGTACCCCTCCCACATATACACTGATACCAGGCTCGGGCCCCGTCTCAGGGCGTAATGGCCGCACTGATTCTCCTGTAGGGATCATAGCAAGTTAAGTTAACTGTTAAGAGTCGTTCTAATTAACTGACTGCTTGTTAACACTAAACTAGGTATGAGACAAAAAATGGTATAAAATGGCAAGTGCTCTTCCACTGTGAGCACAAGAACTCAGCATTCTTCGATGAATCTGAAGAAGAGAAACTGCTTTGGTTGTAAAATATGGTATAGTTTGTGGTTTATTATTAAAATGTATACATTTTGTTCAAGTTTTTCCTATAACAAATCAAGACATTCCCTAACGCAAAAAAACACTGAAGATTCTGCATAAAATGAAAGTTAAATTTGCTGTCTTGCTTCTTTAGCTCCATTCTTTGAAGAAAATTTGTCAAACAGCTGTCATGACTATCTCATCCGGGTCGGCTTTGGTTAACCTTTTGTAAAGTTTCATTTCCCTAAAACCTTTAAAGATATTCACTTCAAACTACCGTATTCACTCGTGTAATGGTCGCACCCGTGTAATGGCCGCACCCCCAAAATGACCGCAAAATTTGAAGAAAAAATCCTAATTCAATGTAATGGCCGCACCCCCAAAATGACCACAAAATTTGAAGAAAAAATATGAAGGCCGCACAGTTTATACGGCGGGGCGAAAACATATCACATAAACTCGTTAGCAGATAAACAATGACCCGACAAGCGGTTATTATCGACCGCCGATAACCTACCTTTATTTGAACTTTGAATTCTGTCGGTCAACGATTAACTGTCTCACATACAGTCCCTTTGTTCTGCATGAAACACAGCTTATTATCGTTCAGTAAACACTTAAACAAACTTTCAGCTTCAGTCTGCTAAATACACCAAGCTGTTATTTACTTGGCGTTTCTGTGTAGACATGCCTCATTACACAGGTCAAGTGACTGACTCTTGAGAGAAGCTGTTGTCAAGGTGATATCGATCGGAGCAGTTTGACAGTGAGGGAGTGAACGATGTGTTTTTATAAGCAGTTTACATTACATTGCTCCATGCACCGTTTCCCGATATATCGTGTACTGTCATACCAGACTTGGTATGACAGAGCTACAGGATAGCAGTGCGACTGAGACTAGATACATTCGCAACGTGTCAAAAATACAGTCACAGTTTACCAATTAACCCTTTTGTTGAGACAGCATGACTGGTCGACCCTGTAAGAGTACTTGTTCTCTTTCCAAAGTATAATCAATTTCAAAAGGGCAGGTAACTATAAATTACTTTTGAAATAGTTATTCGCCTTTTTTAACATGGATTTTTCACTAAAATATCCCCTGAAGTGTTGTACATTGTTTCTGGACAGTCTTGTTTTTAATAGGCATTTATGAATAGTTTTCACTTGGTGTTTAAACTCATAAATGTGTATCATCAGGAATGTCTTCAAACAATAGCCCATTAGGTCTACAAGGGCCAGGCTATACCTACCATCATGAAAGGGAGTCTGGGAGTAAACAATGAGATCCTGTTTCCGGTAGGAGTTTCTAGTTGGTTCATCATCCACATCCACAATCACTTTGATGTAACCATCTGCATTGTCAACAACAACCTGGTGCCACTCGGAATCATCAAGGGAACCTGAGAATACAGCATGATGATGTCAGTTGCATGCAATCAAGAGGACCAGATACAAACATCAATGTAATTCCAATAAATTGACATTTTCACCAATTTAACTCATTTTTTGATATAAGCTTATTTATTTGGAAGCTGATATACAACTGTTGTGGTTGCAAGAAAGCAACTACCGTATTCACTCGTGTAATCGCCGCACTTTTTTACCCGATTTTATCGTTAAGGAGTTGAGGGTGCGGCCATTCTATAGGTGTAAGGCCTTGAGACATTTTTTCT
Organism: Sinonovacula constricta; assembly: GCA_007844125.1. Lineage (NCBI taxonomy): Eukaryota > Metazoa > Mollusca > Bivalvia > Cardiida > Solecurtidae > Sinonovacula > Sinonovacula constricta. Next base: position 18,418,789 of record CM017562.1, read on the forward strand.
AGAACGATTATGCCGATTTTTGGGACGCCATGAGCTCTCTAAGTAGAAGGTTGACGGACGATATGAACGAGATAGCGCCGTTCTATGCTTTTGTCTAACCAATGAGAACATATTCCATAATTTATAAATGACTTCCTAGTTTTATCTCTTGTATCATATTTCTGAATGTTTGCATCATCAAACAATTTCACCCAGCTGTCATGTGCACACTACCATGCAGATCAAAGGATTTCATAGTAGAGCCGATTAAACAACACAAATTTGATACGAGGCGACAATCTCTTTGACGAGGTGAAAAATGAACAGGAGCGTCGACCAGTCATGCTGTCTCAACAAAAGGGTTAATTGGTAAATAGTGACTGTATTTTTGACACGTTGCGAATGTATCTAGTCTCAGTCGCACTGCTATCCTGTAGCTCGTGGCGGCATAAAATTAATTTTTTGATCTACGTCACCAATTCTGGTATGACAGTACACGATATATCGGGGAACAGTGCACTGTCCTTGTGTACATTCCACAATCAATAATTTCATGGAGAAATGTAATCGGCAGCTGCTTATAAAAACACATCGTTCACTCCCTCACTGTCAAACTGCTCCGATCGATATCACCTTGACAACAGCTTATCTCAGAGTCAGTCACTTGACCTGTGTAATGAGGCAAGTATACATGAGGCAAGTCTACACAGAAACGCCAAGTAAATTACAGCTTGGTGTATTTAGCAGACTGAAGTTGAAAGTTTGTTTAAGTGTTTACTGACGGATAATAAGCTGTGTTTCATGCAGAACAAAGGGAAATGTATGTGAGACAGTTAATCGTTGACCGATAGTATTGACGATATAGCGGAGCTCCGCTGTATAAACTGTGCAGCCTTCATATTTTTTTTCTTCAATTTTTGCGGTCATTTTGGGGGTGCGGCCATTACATTGAATTAGGATTTTTTCTTCCAATTTTGCGGTCATTTTGGGGGTGCGGCCATTACACGGGTGCGACCATTACACGAGTGAATACGGTATTTTAGTATATGTTTGAAATAAAGATAAAGATTTGTTTGCCAAATGCAGTCTCACATAAGTTAAATACCTTGATATTAATAAGCACAGTTAAGAAGATGTCTAATTAAAATATTGTAAATCCATCTTTAGGATGTAGGAAAGAAAGTATTTAACAAGATTAAGCAAACCTCACCATTGAAAGTCTTTGTCTGATTCAGAATTCTGTCATAGCGGTTGAACTTGGCAACAATATGGCGGCCACCTTGAAGGTAAAGCTGCACAAAGTTGTTCAAATGGTCATGCATGTATAGGAGCTGGGCGTTCCGTTCAAACGTTCGAAAACTGAGCACTATGGTGGAGTCTAGAAGGCCGGAACTGACATCTTTATGGAAGTGGAGATACGAGTTTCTTGTTCCAAGGAAGGTCACAGAATCCTTATTGATGTCTAAAAAGAAGGATGAGTAAATATACTTAAAAAGTAAGACATGTAGTTACAGTTTTGGAAAGAAAATAGGAAGGTATAGTGTTTTTTTCAAGTTTCAATATGCATATAATAAAAAATGTCTGTGAAATGTTGAAATTCATTATATCTAGGAAAAAACAAAATACACAAGACTTCTCCTTATTTAAAAAAATATATTTATGTGACAGCATCTGCAAATTAAGTCATATACTACAATTACAACATGTAATATAATAATAGTCCTTTTCTCTAAAATATATGCAAAAAATAACCCAAAACACTAAAAAATAATAAAAACCCCCCTAAAATAGTAGCACAGACTCCAAAAAAGACTTGCACCCACCTAGCTGACAATTGTACCCAGAGTGAGCCCATGGGTTGACACAGATACACTGATGGGCGCCCCATTTCTCCACACACTGCGCTCCATTCTGACATGGGTTGGGCCAGCATGATGCCATACATCGTCGTAACACATGAGGTGTGCTTTAAAACAATAAAGTAGAGGTTTAGTGTCAAGAAATATGATTCTATCAAAATATATGTATTATACATATTAGTATCCTAGACATGGTACCAGATAAAAAGTATAATTAATTTGTTTAAACATTCTAATCTGACATATGAGAAACAAAATGCTCACAGTTATGAAAATTACAAACCATATTATCCATATTTAGTTGAGGTATTTGCCAACTTGCTTTATCATTTATATGAGAAAAGGCAACAAAGAAAAAGGCTGAGGCAGTAACATTTAATACTGGCATAAGTATACAGGCATACAAAAGCAGATTTTACATCAGTAATCTTGGATTAAACATCAACAGAAGTTCTTTACTCCAGTTTTTAAAACTTCTAATAGATGTTCCTACCTTGGATCAACCAACCCAGTCAGAGGGTAGGGCAGGTTGTTATAGGTCAATCCTCGCATACAACCTACTATACCCCCAATTGTTGCAATGGCAGGATCCTTCATTCTGAGAAAAATCATTTAATTGTTCATAGAAATATATCAACATAAGTAGTATAATAACAAAGTAAAATAGTAAAAGGAAAAAACTGTTTAATGAGAAAGAAGCAAAGTAGAAATGGAACATCGTGGTAAAGTTGTAAGAGAAAGTCATTACAGAGAAAAAAAAAGAGCCAGACAAAGAGAAAAAGGGGTAAAAAGCTGTCATTTCAAAAACATGGCTTAAACCAGTTTGTGATAAAAAATACTAATGACTTAATGTCATTGTTTCAATAAAGTATATTATGTCTTATACCCAACTCACAGTTGTTGAGTCCACTTAGGGTGGCCATATGGGAGCCCTTAATTCTTTTGAATTCCAAGTGACATTTTCTGACAATTATAGTCACTGAAACCACACCCTATGGTTAATGAATGACTAGCATACCCTTGCTTTGGAGCAAATGTGCATATGCCAACAAATTACTTTATTACATAATGTTTCTGCTGTGTCACACAGTACAGTCACATCAAGGCATCCTTTAAGACTATTTAGTTGCTCAGTTTTCTGTTATTACAATTTCAGAACATACAGTAAGAAATTATGTGATTGCTAAAACATGTGACTAGGCATTCTCCAAAGCTGTAGAATTGCTATTGGTCATAGAAATGTTTGAACCTATGGCCACCATGGTACATGTAATGTAGGCATTAGTAAGACCTAACATAAAACCATGTTAAATGAACAATAGCAGAATCACCAGTACCATTTTTAATATTAAAAAAAACTGTAACACATATGATGGTGCATAAATGTGCCCATGACTTTGGGTTTTGCTCTAGTATTAGATTACTACAGTTACTTAAAATCTCAGAATTGTTATGTTTCTATGTATTTAACCCATTTTTTGTGAGTGGTTGCATGAATAATGTTTATGTTAAAAGTCTTTTGATGAAGGGCCTGGCTTTAACAGCAACATTCGGAAAAATCTTTATTTTACTCCTCATAATAGGCAAGATTTAAACCTCTGACACTATTTGATTATCTAAACTTGTTTTCAGTCATCTCCCCTCCATATCTATCTGTCCCCATACCTACCCTTGTAAAAAAAGTCCGTCAATGTACATCACTCTACTAAATGCTGCCACCTTGGGTATATCTTGGGGTATCTCGACTATTCTCTTAGCCTTAAATATCTACCCTCATACCTACCCTTGTGGAAGTCCACCGATGTACAACACCCCACTAAATGCTGCCACCTTGGGTATATCTTGGGGTATCTCCACTATTCTCTCTACCATGTCCAGGGTACAGCGGATATTGTAATCATCTGTCTCAATACTCAGTTGGTGCCAGTGGCCATTGCTCACAGGCACAGGGCTGATCAGACTGACGTCAAGTTTTTTGTTTCCCCAGTGGAAAGAGAATTCAACTGTGTCATCTGAAAGATAATTACGGGGTATGCAATATTGTTTTCCTACAGACAAAAAGGTATTTTACATGTATTTACACATTCAATAAAATCCCCAATCTTAGTATATCCCATGTAGTTATCCATTTATTTTCCATTTTTTACACGAAAAAATATTCTGAGAAACATATTTTCACTTCAAGTGTGGAAGATAAAAAAACCCAGATGGCAATGGGTCATACAAATTCACCTGAGATTATTAATGGCAATTTTAAAAGGTCCTTACATCATTTCTTAAGTATATAATTTGTGAACAATATTTCGCCCATGAATATCTAATTACTGTTAAAGTTTCAATTAATTTATATTTTTATAAATATATTAATACCTTAAATGAATAAAATCTGTTATATAAATATTGCTGCATTAATTTTCATGCAGAACATGTTTCAAGTGTAAAACATATTATTGTCAAAATCCAGTGACTTAAATCAGAATGAATGCGATGGTACCATTTCTTTAACAAACTAATGTAATAACTGACAATGACTGTGGCACCTACCTGAGGTTACAACAATATACATGAAGTTGATGTTTAACTGTGTACCAGTCTGGTACAGTATAATTGCTTGACTCTGATGGGTACGGAAGCTGATATGGAGGTCCCCTTTCACCCAGGGCTGACTTTTCAAGAAATCTTTCTCATTACTGAAGGTCACAGCTGTCTCAGCTTTCTGGAACTCTGGATATAAAAGTGGATTTTAATTAATGCTCTCATTTTAAAAAAGTCCCATAAAAACAGTCATATAAACAACTTCTAAAAAATATTTAAAAATGTTTAATTTAAAATAAAGAAATATGTCTAACAAAAATGTATTTATTTAAAATAAAGAAATATGTCTAACAAAAATGTATCTATTTTAATTTTAGCTTGAAAGTGTCTCTAATTAATGTATAGATAAACAGATGACTTACTTACTTTAAATCTGCAAAGACATTTTTATGACATTTGTTTGTCTGTTTAAAACCAGTAGAGATCATTAGAAATACCATCATTATGAATGTCCAAGAAAAATTCTTAATTGTCTTTAGACAATACCAGTGGGCACAAGATAAAATCTATATCTCTGAGTTAATACTTTAAACAAACTAGCTTAATTGCTGAGAAAAACAAATGCACATCATTAAACTTTAAGAAATCTTTCTTCATTTGATTGTCTATGAAAGCCATTCTTTACTACTAAAATGACAGATCTTTTCTACATTTCTGGACAGCTCTCCAACTTTACCCGTTCCATAAACAGTCAGTTTTATAGCCCACTTTGCCAATGAAACATGCCTAGTTAAGTTTCATGAAAATCATTTTATTAGAAGATACAACATATTATTGTCAAATCTATTTACAGCACACTTATTTCATACATGTGAACTTTGTCTGAGGCCAAAGTGGGGGACTTTCCTTTGCAAAGTGGGAGAATTATTTTCAAATAAACAAAGAAGGAAGTTATCTGTTTCCAAGTAGGGAGATTTCTGAAAATGTGTAAAACAACCCCCATTTTCAAATTATTTTGAACCTTACAAGCAGGAGTCTCCCTCCAAAAGTGAGAGAGTTCAAATATATCCTTCCAAACTTAGCATTTTTCTCTTTATATGCCATGTAGCTAATAATAGCCATCCCCTTGGGATAAGATGATAAAGTATTCATGAGATTTCATATTTTGTAAAAAATCCACTTATGTGCAGTGTCATACCATGGCCATGTTCAAACCTCTCATTAACAAATCTCATTTATTTAAATTTTTATCTGAGCATGGAAACAATTCTACACACTTGCTGTTATTTAGTCACGTCATAAGCTAGTGTTATTTTGGCAGTGTGATTTTGTTGTTAACTAAGTTGCTGTGCATTGTGTCAATAGGTTTTTTGACGAAACTAGGTTCTACATACTGTTTCCCCAGCAGATAAGTGGGCCTAGCGTGATGTTGCCAGTGCCAGGGTCCAGTGGATCCTCATGCTGCTCCACGGTTATCTCCGTCAGGGGAAGTTGTCGGTTGTTCCGGTTGTAACCAAAATCATACATAGCTTCCATGGTATCTGGAACAGGTATTTGAAAAATAATACAGCCTACATGTTTTCAAAAAAAAAGTCGATTTACAACTTTAAACAAAAGACTAAATGCAGATTTTCAAATCATAAACAGATTACATGGAGAAAAATGACCTAACCAGAAAACTTAAAATCAAATTAAAATAATAATCTTTTATCAAAATTATAAGGTAACCCCAAAACATCACAAAAAAAAAAAAGTTTTAAAAAGAACAACATTCTTACATTCACCTTTAAACCAAAAGTATTATAGAAAATAATAAATGTGACATGGTGAGATTAATGTATTATGAGAAATATTGATAGCAAGCCATCACAGTGAAGGCAGTGCTATATCTGCTTCCAGACAAAAGGAAAGTAATGTGACATGGTGAGATAAATGTATTATGAGAAATAGTGATAGCAAGCCATCACAGTGAAGGCAGTGCTATATCTGCTTCCAGACAAAGGAAAGTAATGTGACATGGTGAGATAAATGTATTATGAGAAATATTGATAGCAAGCCATCACAGTGAAGGCAGTGCTATATCTGCTTCCAGACAAAGGAAAGTAATGTGACATGGTGAGATAAATGTATTATGACAAACAATCAGTGTCACAGTGAAGGCAGCATTATATCTGCTTCAAGTCTGTCCCCATATGACTTAAAACCTTTTGGCTAAACATTATAAACCTGAAATCTAAAATTCCAATTTTATTTTGACTGGGATCCTGTTTACTTACTGTTATCACAGTTGCACCTGAGCCCATCACAGGAACCATCTTGAGAGCAGGGACACAGTCCAGGAGATCTCTCGTTAGTGCCCAAGTACTCGACCATCTCCCCATTGGCTGCCTTAAACCATGTCAGCTTGCCCAGTCTGCAAACACGTAAGATGGAATAATAATTGGTATGATTCAGCAATGATGTATTTTGCAGCACCATATTAGAGTTATTTCATGTGCTTGCACAGTCATTTTAAACTTGAAGCAATATGATTTTCTAATTGACAAAATGAATTGATCTCCTAATTAACATATCAAAGGGTACATCATGTTATTTAAATTGAAATGCTTTAAAAGAACTCTAGATACCTCCACATCTTTCTGAAATATTTGTCCCTTTCACAATGGGAATCTGTAACACTATCATCACATCGTCCTGCTCTCAGTTTGGTACATATGTACCTTTTCATTAAAGTGTTAAATTTAGCTTTGCAGAATTACTAATCATTAAGTCCAACACTATGTACTTGTACCTTAAAGGCGAGTGAAGGCAGTCATATCTGATGTACTGTTCACAACTAGCAGACACGTCTGTCAGATGGATCAGCTGGGCTCGATTGAGTTCTCTGCAAATTGGACAGTCAAACTACAGGTAAAATTCTACTCTTAAAAATGTAAAGTATGAAAGTAATTTATCCATCTACATCTTACAAAATAATTATGCAAACTGACACACAGTATGATTAAGTTAGTTAATAATACAATATTCAAGCAAATTACAAACTTTTCTTTCTACTTACATGCTAAATGATATATTTTACCTGTAAGTGATGATTTTCTTCAAGTTCCTCATCAATGCCTCTCTGATGACTGTGTAGTTATGCAGATTATGTTCGACAATAGTCTTCCCATAGAACTCATAGCTATTTTCATGATTCATCTCGCACTGCACATGGACTGGTGCAAGTGGTCCAGGGCCATCTAGATCCAATCGCATCACGCCGGAAATATTTACACCTGCCTGGTAATAATCATCACAGGTGCGCTTGTAAAGAGCTGTAATAAGAAAGTGTAATGAATAAGCAAATATAAACAATTCAAAATATATAGCGGCTACACAGTAGTCAGTTATGGCCATTAAAGTAATATTTAGCTATTACTGGTGGTGAAAAACCACCAGAACAACTACTGGGGGAATGAACCATTGAAAATATCACAGAATTTATGTATCATCATCTTAGTTGTTCTTCTTTAAGAAGACATCACTACGAATCATGACTTAACAGTTGATTAAAAACATCTACAGAATTGCAATTTCTGTGCTCCTAGCATTTATTTCAAACAATCTAATTAGGCTAACTCTTACAATGCAGCCAATTAAAACCTCCAGAAATTTTGTTCTGAAATCTTAGATTTTTACTGGCAATGTATTTTGCTTACGAAAGCTGCAGGCCTTCCCAGTGTAATGAGTGTCTGTACAGTCACATGCCATGCTGGCCCAGTCTGACAGACAACGACCTCCGTGTTTACAGATGTGGCCTCCCTCACAGTAGTTAGTAATGTTACACCCATCAATCGTCAGCCCTCGAATTGTGAAACCCTCAGAATTTCTCCCCCTAACCAGACTGAGTGCATCCTGAAGTTTGCCTTGGATTTTCAGGTTACGTATACAGCCCACATAGCCTTCACTGTCTGTGTAGCAAAAAAACAAACAAAAATGAAATGACAACTAAGGCTTCCAACTTAAAATGGTTTTAGATACTTCTAAATAAAAATACAGCTCATGATTACATGTACATCCTACAATGTTAAAATTGAAAAAATCTAAATTCTAATTCAAGACCTCAGGGGAAGAATCAGTAAATTGAAAACCAAACATGAGCAAAAGCTAACAATTGTAAATATTTCTTATTGCTGGAGGGTTCTTGATGGTTTTATGTAAGGAGAGATGGTGAATACATGTACATGTATTCTATATTCCATATTACAGGGTATAATGTAAAAACTTTATTTACCTTTATATTTATTGAACCCCTGGCCAACCACTATTTGGTTGATTATCTCTAGAGGGCGCCCTGTGTCCTTGGTTGTTATTGAGATACCATTGACCTTCATCTTGGCCTGTCTGTTGTCATGGAAATAAAAACCAAATAATATATTATAAAAAAGAGAGCAATGATGGCCCTATATTGCACACCTAAGTACTGTAAACAATTAGTAGTTGTGGGCAAGAAATATCCGCAATGTTTAAAAACAACAACAGAATAATTGTAATACATGTACACATGTGCAACATGTGGATAATCAGTGTCATTGTTTTACTACATTGCCATATATGGAAAGTCACCATAGAAAGGGATATTTTAACAAAGTTTTACCATTTACACATAAGAAAACAACACAGAATTAAGGTAAGTGTGAAAACCCTTTATTTTTAATAACACAGATAGATTATTTACACTGACATACATCTGGTATGAAATATCTATAGTATGGTTAAAGTTTTAGATCTATGAGAACTCAAAATAAGATGATATGACCAAAACATACCTTGAAAACTCTTGCATTAAAAAAGGAAATAAAGTTCTTCTGGTTTTGAAAGTAAAACAAGAAACGTGACCATGCCATGAAACCAGGTTTTCAACGATTTAACAAATCCAATTACAAGCTAGTCTTCATGCAAGCTTGCTATATCCAAATTTTCAGCAAGATTGGTTTATCCAAACTGAAGTTATTGACTGGAAATTCTCTGTTTGACCTGGCCCACCTGCACACGCCTCCCCGCCATACCCCAATCCAATAACCACGCTTTTCATTGAAAACCTTGTTAAAAAAGACATTCATGAGTAGATGTAGAAGTGTTGTTTTTTTAATTAACTTTTTTATTAAGTTTGTAAGATGTCATTAGATATACTGAAATTTGTCTTTTTTTAACTGTTTGATAAATATTTTAAAATGCTGTACCCGGCAACAAAGGAGAGCTGCATGGAGTTCCACTGGTTGGTGTTAACAGTGGTTGGGATGGTCCAGTTCTGTGTGCGGTCAGGATACATTCTGGCAGGTGTAAATCTCAGATGTGGCTGACCCAACAGGATCCACACCTGGGGACATATAGGCACGGTAATATACATATTGAGTCAAATAGTGAAAGTAGCAACTATGTATACTATCTGACACCTACCCGGTAAAAAATATTAAAATGAATGTTTCTTGACAAAATAATTCTTTTTTTAGTTAAGCATATCTTACAAAAAGTAAGTAACTGTTCTCTTTTTTATTCAAATGTAAACTGCTCCAAAGCCTATTCATTTTATTTTTCACTTCCTTGAACTCTTATAGTTGTAATAGATGACAATCTTTAAACATGTCAAAGAAACTACTTTCACAGGTACTGGTTATCCAGTATGCAATGCATGTCAACACTTTGATGCATGTTTACTATACAGACATTTTAATACACTACATAATTATGTAACTTGGGCCTAGTTTTATTTTATTTGTTTAACTGCACATCTTTGCTTACTCCAATATTCGACAAACACAGTGGACCGTGGCCCAAGTCCACCAAAATCTCCGTCAGTTCATTAAACTTTATAAATTCAATAAACTGATTGTCAAGCAGAATTTTCAGCCACATCATTTTCAAAATTTTGAATTATTGAAACATATATACTTAACTAAAGTAAACAATGCTTTACAGCCTTTTACTGAACCCAACCACTTGTAATACCTCGGTTAGCTTACCAACCTTTGTTGTCAAAATGCCAAAAGTATTCTGGTCCAGTAAAATTTAGTCTGGTCCTGTTGATATTGCCAGCTTGGAGGACTGAAAATTGCCAGTTTAGTAGACTGAATGTCCAGTGTTTTTAAATTTCTTTTGTGAAGACAGATACTCTTCACATACTAGTTAATGTATGTACAAGTGGTCAGGATAATAAAATCATCTTAAGCCTTTATGTGAGGAAAAAGGTGTTTCCAACAAGTAAACAATCTCACAACATGCTACCCACCTCTATATAACCATAATTGTATTCCATGGAATGGTCTGTATCTTCTAGACTCAAATACAGCAAGATAGAGTCCACCCGGACTGTCTTGAAATCAAACTCGATTTCAAATGAATACTTCATATCTGGCTGGGAATTAAACATCAGCATGGAATGGGAGGTTGGGAAAGAGATGGGGATGTTGACAACTTCCTCACACAGGAGGCGGGGATGGGTGGAGCCACTGCCATGGTAATGGATGACAGGGCTGTTGACTGACAGCTGGTGAAGCAGAGTCACATCATCAATGTAGATGTTCTTCAGGCAGCCCACAAAATTCTGGGTAACCTGAAGACCTGGAATGCAAAAATATTGTGAGTGGGTCTGTTTTAAAACATTTCACTTAGAAATTAAAAGGCTTAGAAAGGTAAATAAAATTATTTTGATAAAGGTTATATAGATTTTTTATAGTGCTAAACTAGTTAAAAAGTTTTTCTTCAATTCATTTATCCTGATATTCTGATCATCCAGAATATCATTACCAGCCTTATGACACAAGTAAAATGGCAAGAAGCTTTTTATTTTGCTGAAAATGGTATAAAAAACATAATTGTTAAAGTTATATAGGAGATGGATAGGTTTTGTTATTAAGCACCACTATAGGAAGAAGATGGTCTTATTCTCTAACGGTTCTAACCAATCAAACACGGTAATATTAAAAGTTCGGACATAACACTGAATCATACCTCTGGTAACCACAAACTCCTCACCACCCCCTACAAACACCAGGGGATCCAAGCCTAGATGCCACACGCTGCCTTGGATACTCTTTGTGGTCACATGACCATCTACATACACGTGCACCTGTTGTCTGTCATGAACCACCGTGAGATTGTGCCACCTTGAACAAATAGGATTGATATTGTCATACATTTATGTCAAATGTTATGTTATGAGAAGTCAAACAATTCAAAATATACAGTCAAACCCCGGTCACTCGAACATCCATGGAAATGTCATACCAGTTTGAGTTAAATGAGTGTTAAAAAGAGAGACTCATTTCCAAGCAAGTTTGTCAGCAGTTTTTCTTGAGAAATTGTTATATTTATACTTGCATGTAATTTAATCAATATTTGTGCTTCTCTATGTATTGTTGTTTGACCTCATTTTTTAACAGTTATTGATAAGGCCAAATGCTGGGACAAGTTCTGTTTGACTGTTGGCCACTTCTACCCATTCAGTGTTCTAGTGACAGGCATTTAACTATAAACTGTAAAAACTAAGAAAGAAATGAGAATGAGAAATTGAAATAGCAAAAAAAATTGATGGTTATTATTAATGAACATACATATAAATTAGAAATAAAGTGATATGAGATGATGATATGAGAAAGTGTGTTGGCATTATGAATTTTCACAACATTTTATTAACAATTAAAAAAAACAATCTGGCACAAATAGCTAATTTAATATGAAAACCACAAACAATTAAATAATTGTAAACACAAATAATTTAATAATTGTAATTACATTATTGCAATGATTTAAAGTAAAATAAAATTTTGCTCATTAAACCCTATATAGAACTGAAACTTTTATATACATAAAATGCCTTAACCAATCAAAGATGTGCATAAAATTGCGTACAGAGCATCATGCTTATATAAAATATAAAAAGCAGAAAATTGTTTTAATTTTATGAAAACTAAAACAAAGGCAAGATTAAATCCTATTCATCAAATGATTTGCAAATTTATTACAAACACAAACAATATTGACCAAAGCAGTACACAACATATGAAAAAGAAAAACAGCCAGTATCATTTATAAAGAGATATACTGCAAGATATTTATAAACAGACAAAAACATACGCACTCTACAGGTACATGTATACAGACAAGCAAACAGCACATGGGCTATAAATGGATCTTTTAATGATGTACTGAAGACAACCAACATATTGGGATGGGATGGGATGGAATTTGCCAGCCTTTTTGCCGATACTGTGCAGCAATATGATCTAAAATTATGGTTCAATAGTACCGAGGACGTCACATTTCATAGCAGTCATATAACTGAGCAATACAGCAGGTACAGAAAGTAAACAGCATTGCTAGTTTCAACAACTTTTCAATTCAAGTAAAAAACATGTCAAGTCTTACTTTTGATCAGTTTTAAAGATTATTGTACTCAGATTTGTTACATTTCCAGTGATACATTGAGGTTTCTGAGCACTTTTTTTCCCCGCAACTCTGAAAATCCAGACCTATCAATGACTTGGCTAAGACCACCCTAAACTTAGGCTATTTTAAAATGTAAGACATTGTGACATAAACAGCACAGAAAAACATAAAATAAATATATGGTAAATTCTTGATTTTTTAAATGATTTCGTACTTTTGTGTGTTCGGGATTTAACCTTTTGTACATGAACATAGTAAGTTTGATAGGAACCAACTAAAGCAAATATTTCAGCAAATTAATAACTTGACAAGAATCTTGTATTTTGTTAGTAGAATTCTTGAACATAGGTACAAAAAAGCAAGCCAAAGCAAGATTTTTATTTTATTATAATAATTTACTAAGAGCGTAGCTGTCAAAATTCCATGTCACATTGTTTAAATTAAATTTAAAAAAGGCAAAGAAAAGTAGAATTTAGTAAGCATTGCTGGGCTTAAATCCCTAGGTTAACAAAATTTAGTAAGATGTTAAATGAAAATTATCATTGACGATGATGAATTCCCCAGACACTGCCTTGCCACAGAGAATGGACAAAATCCCTCCAAGACAAAATTTCTTTAATCATGTTGGTATAGGTAGACAAAATCCCTCCTGTAAATTTTCAAAGGCAGACAAAATCTAATGAAGAAAAATTATTTCTTAAACTTAGCTTTTTTTAAGAAAAACAAATTAAATTCAAACTATGGAACAACTAAAGCAGGAGGTCCATCAGAACAGCGGTTATGAAAGAAACCTTTTGTGATGGTGTGTTTTGCAGCACTAGATGAGGACAACATTGTTCATCAAATGCAGGTGCTGATGAACATGAACAATTCTCTATATTTTTACATTGAAACTACAAAACCTACATGATTTACAACACTGAACTGCTCCACACAGCTGAACATCTGCAGCTGTTAATGTTATTTTGTAAAACCAAACTGCATCAATTTGTAATCATTATTCATTGTCCAAACATTAGCAGAATCTATTTTAGATTCATTGAATGCTGTGAAAATTGTCAAAAGATTTACATTTAAAAAAACACAACAGGTTTTTGTTTAATTTAACAAATCATTTGATATATACCATGAATTTAGTCAACGACTACGACATGCCCCTGGGGAATATTGAATTAAACCAGGAGAGTGATTAACAGAAAGGTTGTTAAAATTATGTGATTTTACAGAGACTCATTATGTTGCATTGAGAGAGGTTATAAGATATATATTATATTATATATTTAGTTTGTTTTTTAAGGATATACATGGTATGTTTATACAGCCATACCTAAGTAGAGCTCATGTAATTTTCAGAAAAGTTTTAATGTGGTCCTTTATATGGCTGATTTTAAGGGCCCCAACTACCAGTTTTGTTTTGAAATTCCAGTGTATATGACTCTGTTTATATGGAAAGGGCAAACAACATGACAAGAATTTGCCTTCATTTTCATGTCCTATTGATACTTTTCTGTTTCAGACAGAAAAAGTACCTGACATAGATTTGTATAAGGTTTTACAATGTTTTACAATTTTAGATTGTTTTATTATGTTTTACAAAGCTTTACCATGTTTTACAATAGATTTTAGTGATTTACAATGATTTACAATAGATTTTAATTATGTAAAATTTTCACAATGGAATTGTTTTTATTTACAATGATTTACAATGTTTTACAATGATTTACAAGAAAGCAGTTAACAAGTAGAATGGAAGCAACTTGACTGTTAATTCGCGCAGAGGAATAAATTTTGCTGCAGCAGTACAACATTTAGTTTAGTGTGCTGATTTAATTACATACGGGTATTGTCTGAAAAATATAATACATAACAATTTGGTTATTATAGATAGCATTTGTTCAATTAGCATTAAGAATTTACATGATATAAACATAGAAATGTAAAACAGATTATTAAAAAAGTGTACATATACAGACTGCATTTATTATTGTTCTAAACCTTCTATAAAACATGAATTGATTCATGTTACAGCCTCTACTCATCTTTTTGATATGCATAAATTGTGTGCTACTGTATTAATAACCAATACCTAACAAGTGTGTAGGAGTAAGGAATAGACCCTAGCTCAGTGGTTAGGAGTAGACCCTAGCTCAGTGGTTAGGAGTTGACCCTAGCTCAGTGGTTATGGGTAGACCCTAGCTCAGTGGTTAGGAGTTGACCCTAGCTCAGTAGTTAGCAGTAGACCCTAGCTCGGTGGTTAGGAATAGACCTTAGCTCAGTGGTAAGAAGTTGACCCTAGCTCATTAGTAAGCAGTAGACCCTAGCTCGGTGGTTAGGAATAGACCTTAGCTCAGTGGTTAGGAGTTGACCCTAGCTCAGTGGTTATGGGTAGACCCTAGCTCAGTGGTTAGGAGTTGACCCTAGCTCAGTGGTTAGTTGTAGACCCTAGCTCAGTGGTGAGGAGTTGACCCTAGCTCAGTAGTTAGGAGTAGACCCTAGCTCAGTGTTAAAAAAAATACACCTTAGCTCAGTGGTAAGGAGTTGACCCTAGCTTAGTGGTTATGTGTAGAGCCTAGCTTGGTGGTTAGTAGTAGACCCTAGCTCAGTTAGGAGTTGACCCTAGCTTAGTGGTTAGGAATAGACCCTAGCTCAGTGGTTAGGAGTTGACCCTAGCTCATTAGTTTGGGGTAGACCCTAGCTCAGTGGTTATGGGTAGACCCTAGCTCAGTGGTTAGGAATAGACCCTAGCTCAGTGGTTATGGGTAGACCCTAGCTCAGTGGTTATGGGTAGACCCTAGCTCAGTGGTTAGGAATAGACCCTAGCTCATTGGTTTGGAGTAGACCCTAGCTCAGTGGTTATGGGTAGACCCTAGCTCAGTGGTTAGGAATAGACCCTAGCTCAGTGGTTATGGGTAGATCCTAGCTCAGTGGTTAGGAATAGACCCTAGCTCAGTGGTTATGGGTAGACCCTAGCTCAGTGGTTATGGGTAGACCCTAGCTCAGTGGTTAGGAATAGACCCTAGCTCATTGGTTTGGAGTAGACCCTAGCTCAGTGGTTATGGGTAGACCCTAGCTCAGTGGTTAGGAATAGACCCTAGCTCATTGGTTTGGGGTAGACCCTAGCTCAGTGGTTATGGGTAGACCCTAGCTCAGTGGTTGGGAATAGACCCTAGCTCAGTGGTTATGGGTAGACCCTGGCTCAGTGGTTCGGGGTAGACCCTACCTCCAGAGTAATGGTAATGGTTTCTCACTCCAGTCAGGTTTGAATCCACATTAGGTGCCAAGAATTTTTTCTAGCTATGCTTTGGTTGCAAAACTTATGGGCAAAATATTTTATGTATATTTTACATTCTGCATCTGAGATTTAACTTGATATAGAAACCTGATATGCATATAACTGATACTGTTGGAAGGTAGATGTATCAAAAATGACCTCCAAAATAGTTAAAGTAATCCAACTGAGCTGAGCTTTCTAAATTTCTTTTAGAATTTTTTGAATAAGGAATAAGCGAAAACACAACTAACTGCACAGCCTTTTTTATAGACTAATATATACTTGGACCATAATTATTTAATAGTAGGTCCTCCATACTGAACTTTGATTCATAAAGAAATTAATCCAGCTAAATTACAGCCACACTGGTTCTACCCTGACATATAATGGGTTCTTCTGCCACTTTCATCATGGTGAATTTTAATCACTTATTATCAAAATCACACTAAGCATAAAAATTCAACTAAAATGTATGTATTGCAATAAATGATTATCTTTTGAAATAAAAATGTTTAGTACTCAAAAATGACCCATCTTTTTGCAAAATATAGCTTATTCTCTCTTTATCTGAAAGCAACAAAAGAAAAGATACAACGATTACAATCATCCAGGCCGAACATTTCTCATACAAATACAAAAATATACAACAAGTACATACAGGTATACAAGCTATATGACAATTAACCTCACTTTGATTATAATTAAGGCAAAACAAAAGTAATCCTTAATGACTCGAATAGTTGTTTGAATATGTATTATTATTCCATATATGGAACCTGGGAAATATATTTTAAATCAAACTTACATACGACTATCACTAAATCTACATGCTTTTTAAACAGCTGGATATTTTCCAGCTTTATGTTGTTGTTGTTGACATATTTATGTCTTACCCTTTCTGTTCATTTGGACTGTTGGCATAGAAACAATAATAAACAAAACCTGGTTACAAACTAAAAAAACACAGCGCAACAAAATGTCTTCCAACACTGCAAAATATATGGGTAATATTTCAGAAAATGACAATCATTACCAAGAGAAAATATACACCTTACAGCAAAACATATTTACCCCAGAAGTGGGAGTTACCTTAGATGTAAAGAGTGTGAGAAAGGTCGGGCATGTCTCTTTAAACTCTTTAAATGTGTAAACATGTGCATTTTAACAAGAAGGGGTTCTTGAGGACATTCTTATGTCAAGTTTGAAATCTAACACCCAACTTTTTATATATGAGAGCATTTTCTTATGATTTTTTTTACAAAACAGGTTTTTTTTAGTCTGTTTTGAAGACCAATATTGAGTCATGTTCCCAATTGCAAATAGTATGCTCTTTTTCCGATTTCAAGAAGAAAATTCTCAATTAAAGGAAACAAATAAAATTGTAATTCTCGCATCTGGTCCAATAAATGAAATAATTGACTACTTCAGTCACTTAAGAAATAGATATTGCTATATAAATTAATAAAATGATAAATAAAAGGATGATAATTAAATGAACCAAATATTTGATTTTTTTTATTATTTGATACAGATAATATGGTTTGAGTTTTTTCCAAATTTTGTCTTAAACGACGTAAAAATAAAATCTCAATTCTGGGGATTAGGTCACGTTCCCAAAATCATCAGAAAAAACAAAATAACTCAGTTTGTAATGAATTTACTTAGGTATGCAATATTTATGATGTTCTACATTTTAAATTCAATATTAAAAGCAATCTTAGTTTCATAGCTTTTCTACAGCTGTCAAATTAGCATAGTGTACAACCTTATAAAACTAAAAGAAAATTAAAAAAAAATACAGCAAGAATAATTTTACTAACTGTTAATATGCCACTTCAATATTACAGCTATTATAAATTTAATATAAAATATTAGGCAAGCAACTTGCTAAGGTAACTTTAATGTGTCTTTCATCTTTCTTGTGACAAATCAAGATATGACCAACAATATTTTTTCATGTTGACACAAAGGACAATCTATTTTAGCTCTTCCAAAGTAACTACAAACTAGCTCATGTAGGTACCAAATGATCAGGTCTATTTAAAATGTAGATCCAGAACAGAGCCAGCTCTTCCTGGGACTCTTTGTTGCTTTCCTAGCAGTTAAATAGCAACATCATATAAACAGTTGCTTATATTGTTGTTAGCAAATAACCACACATTATGGTAGTAAATGGTAGTGTGAATTTAACCAAGCAAGAGAAGGATTAGGCCAAGGTCTCACTTAAAGAGACACTCCCCAGATGAGATTATGGTGAATCCCAAGCTTTTACATAATACTGAATACAGGGACATAATGCTGTACTTTATTGTTTTTCATCATTGAACTTTAAAGATGGTGACATTTGGAGATAACAATGTTAAGGACTTTGAGCAAAATCTTCAATGAGAAATGTTGCTGCAAGTGGTGTAAGGAGTCACTGTTTTTAAAACTCAGTCCAAAATTATATGCAAGCTTCTGATTGGTTGGGTTAAAATGGAAAGGTGACCAATCAGATGGTTAAGAATAACCTCAGACTCAACCTGAAAGCTTAATCGCCTTGAACACTAGTGTTTCTATTAGTTTAAAGCAAAGGTTGTATAATGGTTACTTTTCAGATCCTAACAAAAGGCCTCTACCCACCTGTAGTTATCCATGCCAACACCAACCCAGAACTCAAGGTCTTCCTCGTCAAAAGCCACAGACACCTGAAGTGTCCCATTATGTACCGAGGCAGTCAGGTGACTGTGGTAGGGGGAGCCACCAACAGCATAGAACAGTACACCTGACCCTCGAGTAGTCTGTTGAGAACAAGAATATCAAATTTAAAGAGCAACATTAAGAAAAGACTTTATTAAAAGCACCAATTTAATAATTTGAATAGTTACATATTGAATTCATATTTATGAAGCTTAAGTTAAGTACTTTTATAAAAGATACTAATTTTTTTTTTAAAGTTATATAAGATAACCTTGTTACTTTAAATCAAAACAGAGCGGTAATACTTGATTACATCTTCTGTCCTCAGTGAAAATGCATCAACAATTTAACTAATTTCTTCATAGATTATTAAAATAATTGTATTATTTTCAACATGAGAGTAGCCAAAACAAAATCTGCTACCTACCTTAAACTCCAAACTGAGTCGCATCTTCTCTGTCAGTATATTTTCAGCATTATTGTTAAGTTTATATGTCAACCATTCATAACCTCGTAATGTTATTGTGGAAGGACCTGAGAAACAAAAATCACAATAAAAAAATCTCAAACGTCTATCAAATATACTCTGGACTGAAATACCACACAACAAGAGCCTAATTGGCGAAAAAGAACTTTAAAAGGTTAATGTCAGTGTTACACTATTTACTTGACCGCAAGATAATTGAAAATGAGGATAGTCATGTGACCAGTACCCAATAATATAATATATTATGAAAATCAGATTTTGGAAGTAAACTGTTTCGAAAATGAAGAAAGGGTTTTCTATTCAATATTTGAAAGTAGCAACAATATTTACCAAATTATATGATAATATCGAGTCAGTAATCTTAACCATTTGAATACCTAAACTTACATTAAAAATTATATCATAGAGACTCATCATCCTGGTATAAATATAAATGTTGTTTTTGCTTCAACAGATAAACATTCATTTAATGGAAAAAATTATGATGACGGCCATATGATATTGCTGAAAATTCCAGATACTGTAAACAAATCAAATGCTCTAAGTTTATTTCTTTATTACTAAATAAATCTAGAGCAGAGCAACCTCTTCAGAAGTAAGTATGTGTGTGTTTATATGAATCTGGAGCCCTAATGACTAGTATGCATAGTGCTATATCAGATTGATTTTGATTCCACATTTTATAAATTTAAATGATAAACTTTATTTCCAGACAGCAAGCCACTCGTACCTAAATCTGAGCAGAAAGGTCCTTCATAGTTGGTTCCAAAGCAGTCACATGCCGCATGTGTGAACATGTTGATACACCGACCACCATGATGGCAGGGGTCTTCCAAACACCAATCACGACATCCCTGCTCAACACCCTTCATCATCATGACCTTGACCTTCCTCACAGTGTTGTCAGAGGTTAAATACTCCAGGTCACGCATGCAGCCAATGAAGTGAGGGTAGATGTCGGCGAATAATGTGTCTGGATCAGTACCTGAGACGGAGAATGAGAAAACAGTAAATTGAAATACAATTAAAGGTAGAATAAAACAAAAAAATAAAACAAGGCAATACATCTTTTTCTTTAAATAAGATCATATATCTTGAGATAAGTGGTTTTAAATTATTTCAACATGTTTATATATTTGATAAAACCATGCATTATATATAATCAAATATTTTAGATTTATTGGTAACCGACATTATAGACTGAATGTTAAACTATTTTATAATAAATAAAGTGTTAATTATAATATATCAGCTGGGAAACAGTCTAGGTTTTCTCTGTAAAGACAAAAACACAACCAAACATCAGCAACATAAACAATGTAAAGCCATACCACCGAAGTAGATAGCTGACTCAAGTCTTGTCCAGTCTAGTATACTTGTAATGTTCTGTCTAGTGTAAGATTTAAGGGTGGTAACTCTAGTAAAATCATCCACTGTGACAGTTAGCTCCCCTGATGTTGAATTGATGAACACTTTCATCTGGTGCCATTCATCATTGTGCAGGGCTGGAATAGAATATTTAATTGAAGTTTTCAATAAAATTCACACCACTAGAACAACAGAAATATGTAAATCAAGTTTTGAATAAAATGAACACACAAAAAACATAAATAAAATGATAAATATTTGCCATTAAATGAATGTTTAACTATTGAAGCAAAAGCAACATTCATATTTATACAAGGATAATAAGTCTCTATGATATAATTTTTAATGTAAGTTTAAGTATTCAAATGTTTAAGATCACTGTCTTAAGTTATCATATAATATGGTTAATATTGTTGCTACTTTCATATATTGAATAGAAAACCTTTTCTTCATTATCGAACAGTTTACTAGCAGATTTTTTTCAGTAAAAAAGTCTTTTCATTCCAAAATCTAATTCTTCAAGGTATTTTTCATAATATATTATATAAATATTCCCCTGGTTTATGGTCCATACTAAGAATAAACAGCACTGTTTATTTTATTAAACAGATAACAAGGACCTGGTTAATGCATTAGTAGCAGTAGGAGGTTGTCCACAAACAATCTATGGGATGTAGCAAAGGCAGCTCACTACAATCACAACTACAAGAAAACCTTTCTAAACATTCCTCACATTGTCAGAATTGTTGCTTGCTGTCTTCATTTCATGCTTGGGTGCTGGCTGTTTTTTACCAAAGCGTAAACTTAACTAAATACTTGATGCAGACATTAGCAACAGAGACAATCCAGACAAAAAAAACTAGACAGATGGGACATAAATCTCAATGGGGAAATCAATTAGGAGATATGAATCAGATTGTTGCAGGTGTGTGGGTGTTTATTCTCTGAGCTTTGATCATCAAAGTAAACAAAAAACAACTGTAAAAACAAATACACCATATTAACTTCTCCAAACAAAATCTGATTCATTATTACATGTGAAGAACAAGATAAAGAATGTGTATGAAGCAGTTATCTTTTCATAATGCGATCACTCAGAAATTGTTGATCTGGGTTTTGTAATCCCACCAAAAGTATTTCAGGTTCTTTTTAGATGTTGTCCATTTGAAGCAGATAAAGTGCTGCATTCATTGTATATAGCATGCCATGAACACCTTGCATGATACCACACCCAGTCACATCTTCCTGACACCAGGCCAGCCAGTCATGGAACAACCATTATATTTGATAAATTGTTAGCAAGGGAACATAACTTCCATTTTTAATGACATTGGTATATTGTGGCCTTAGATTGAACCCTGGACCTCCTGTACCAAGAGCCCAAGCTCTGCTGATTGTGCTTCTAGGTTTAGTCAAATATACAATGTATTTTTCATGAACAAGGATCAACAATTTCTTTTGCCTGGGATGGTTTATGTATTATGGGTAAACTAACTTTTGTAAGAACATCACAGAGACATTGACTTTTCTTTAAACATAATCACTCCAAGATTTAATTGAGTAAATACTATTAGAATGAAAGCTCAGAAGGAGGCCTATTTCCAAACATTACACTGTTGCCAAAACTCTAACAGAAACTAATTCATCACAATGCTTAAAGTGGGTAATAGTCTTAATTACTAAAATAGCTGTGAGAAAATATATTACAGAATCAAAACCATTTGTAAAATTCATTTTCTATATTTTCCCTCTTATCAAAAAAACAATATATAAGAAAGATGTATTCCATCTCGATTGGTTGAATATTACAATCCTTCCAGACCATCCATCAACATAACAGTTATTTGACAGATAAAAGCACAGTAGATGCAATGGAATGATGATGTCAAAGGATCGATGTTAAGGTATTTATCAAAGCAAAGTTCTAAGCTAGATTATTGATAACATATTCTTAAGATTTCAGAGAATGATTGTTAAATTTCAAAACTGGTTGTTTAGATTAACAAATCTACATGTACATCCCTCAGGCTTCCCTTCTTGCATGCACTGATAACAACTTTAAGAGTTTTGTAAATAATTTAACAAAATGTATTAAACAATAAAATGTGTGTACTTAGCCCAACAATTCTTAAAGCTATATTTGATCTAGTTAAAAACAAAATAAGAAAAAGAGCAAAAAAAATAAATGCAAAAATGCATATTTTTTTACTGGAGGCTGAGTTTGTATTCACAGATCATTAAATCATATACCTGTTATCTGTTTATTTTTTATGTTTATATTTACAAATTGTTTTATTTGATTTTCTTCTCACAATTCTTAGTTTTCTGTGTATGCATATATGCAAGATTGTTGTAAGAGGGCAAATGGATGATAGGGTCATTAAGTACAGCATGCTGTGGGAAGAGCCAAAGTTTTTCTATACCTATCCATCAAATGTCAGTAGATCTTGGCGCAAAATTTTACCGAAACCTTCATCAATTTTTGTTTTTGTGTGGTATGTTTTTGTTTGTTTACATTGTGCGAAATGCAGACTGAACAAAGCTGGTTTATTATCTGTTTTTGTTTTTAAGATACATCAAAGCAACTAATTATGATCATTATAGCAACATCCAGCTGTTTTACTGGAGGAAGACGGCACACACGTGTCTGGTTAGAATCACCAGCACACTGCAGGTCAGCTGGAAGACCTTCCCGCATTAAGTTCTTCACCATAAACGGGATTCGAACCCACATGGTTAAGTTTTAACAGATTTCAGGAAAAAGAATAACTGTGTAAAACTTTATTAATTTCTTACATATGTCCAATTATGGCAGCTTAGCATTCAGAATGACTGGTATGTACAATAACTCAATACATTATTTCTTTAAATGATTATTTCAAATCTTATGTTAAACTTAAGCTCATTATTCAGTCTGCAGTATTATATTAACATGTGCAAGATCAATATACACGATCATCAATATTATGGCATCAAGATGTAAAACTACATTGTATTTAATGACATATTGGAAGTTATGCAATTGCTGTTTCTTGTTTCCTGATTCTGAATATTGAACTCTAACATAATGTAAACCTGTTGCTTATACAAACTGGTCCAGGCTAGATTGACCCAATCTGGGGCCTGTGAATGGGTGTTGCATCCTGTAAGTGGGCATATTATCCTATAAATAGGTGTGGTTTCCTGTAAATGGGCATGGTATCCTGTAAACGAGTGTGGTAACCTATGACTAGGCATGGCATCCTGTGAATGGGCATGGTATCCTATAAATGGGTGTGGTAACCTGTGACTGGGCGTGGTAACCTGTGACTGGGCGTGGTAACCTGTGACTGGGTGTGGCATCCTGTGAAGTGGAATCCTATGGATTGGTGTGATATCCCATGGATGGGTGTGCTACCCCATCATTTTCTCTGAACATGCTACCGGTATAGTGTTGAAAGTTGCATCTAACCTCTCAAGGGGGACCATTATTTCCATTAGACAGAATGATGTTGACTCATAGACCACTTAACCAATCAATCAGAAAATGGACTGCACATCCACCAATGGGAAATAAACAACACAAAGAACATATATTCTGTATTGAGTATTTAAAACCATTTGCATCCTTTTTCTAAGCGCATGACCTTTTATTAACCATTAGCTCCATATTTTCTTCTCTCAAATTCCCATCTGTTACTATGTCCTCCCAAAGGCAAGAACTCCTCATTTGGTATTGGGACAAGAAAATTGTAGCTATACACAATAAGTCACTAGGGACCAAAAGATTGAATAACTGGTGGTTCTGGATGCCTTAATAGGGAGACAATGTGATAACATTTGTAGCATGAGTCCTACTAAGAGTTTTAGCATCGTTCAGCTATTTGGAAAGTTGGGGCAGAACTGTCAGTGCTCACCTATTTCAACTTGCAGAAACATTATTTTTGCTTGTGCTTAAATTTTTTCATAATAAATTCTGACATAGTTGTTCCATTCTTAATTAAATACTTATCTATCTGGATAGCTATTGATATCAAAGTTTTACAGTGAGGCTCTCAAGTTGCAATTATGTGCTTGCACAGAAAAATAACTGAGCTCAAGTTGCAATTAGGTACTTGCACAGAAAAAAAACTGAGCTCAAGTTGCAATTAGGTACTTGCACAGTAAAAAAAAAAAACTGAGCTAAAGTTGCAATTAGGTACTTGCATAGTAAAAAAGAGATTTACTCAAGTTGCAATTAGGTACTTGCACAGTAAAAAAGAGATGAGCTCAAGTTGCAATTATGTACTTGCACAGAAAAAAATAACTGAGCTCCAGTTGCAATTAGGTACTTGCAAAGAAAAAAGAACTGACATCAAGTTGCAATTAGGTACTTGCACAGCAAAAAAGAGATGAGCTCAAGTTGCAATTAGGTATTTGCACAGAAAAAGAACTGAGCTCAAGTTGCAATTAGGTTCTTGAACAGAAAAAAAGAACTTAGCTCAAGTTGCAATTAGGTACTTGAGCAGAAAAAAAACTAATCTCAAGTTGCAATAAGGTACTTGCACAGAAAAGAACTGAGCTCAAGTTGCACTTAGGTACTTGCAGAGAAAAAGAATTGGGCTCAAGTTACAATTAGGTACTTGCACAGTATAAAAAGAACTGAGTTCAAGATGCAATTAGGTTCTTGCGCAGAAAAAAAAGTGAGCTCAATAAGTGAGCTCAAGTTGCAATTAGGTACTTGCGCAGAAACGAGAACTGAGCTCAAGATGGAATTAGGTACTTGCACAGAAAAAAGAACTGAGCTCAAGTTGCAATAAGTTACTTGTGCAGAAAAAGAACTGAGCTCAAGTTGCAATTAGGTACTTGTGCAGAAAAGGAACTGAGCTCTAGTTGCAATTAGGAACTTGCACAGAAAAAGAACTGAGCTCAAGTTGTAATTAGGTTCTTGTGCAGAAAAAGAACTGAACTCAAGTTACAATTAGGTACTTGCACAGTAAAAAAGAACTGAGCTCAAGTTGCAATTAGGTACTTGTGCAGAAATATATCTGAGCTTAAGTTGCAATAAGGTATTTGCACAGTAAAAAAGAACTGAGCTCAAGTTGCAATTAGGTACTTGCACAGTAAAAAAAAAAATTTGAGCTCAAGTTGCAATTAGGTACTTGGGCAGAAACAAGAACTGATCTCAAGTTGCACTCAGGTGCTTGCACAGAAAAATAACTGAGCTCAAGTTGCAATTAAGTACTTGTGCAGAAAAAGAACAGAACTTGAGAAAAATCTTAACTGAGAAATGTTTCTGAATTTGAGCCTTCACTGGTCAGATAAAAGACATCACCTGAAATGGATACTAGATACCAGATTGGTCTTAAGTTTTAGGCAGAATGCTTTAATATTTTATGTACATCCCTAACAGAACATAGAAATCAATTATTTAAAAAGAGTTCTGGTTTCTATCATGGATTTTTGTTCCAATGACGGGACTCTTTAATGTTTCACAAGTCACTATCACCTGTCGAAATAGGGATCAATGTTTGACCTAGAAAACAGTCTGGATAAAACATTATGACCATCTGAAGGCAGCCTAGTACTTGATATATAAATATGCTGATGCAGGTAGTGTTATACAATTTGGACAATAAAACCCAAGCTTAGCAATCAGTTAAGTGACTTAGTTTAACAGTTGGAATCCCAAATATCACCCTACATAGGATGGAATATTTATTTATTTTTAAGTAAACATTTGAACTATGGAAATTAGGGAACACTGTTTAAATTTTACTGTTAATTTTTCATTTCAATCTAATTCTCCAAGTGACATTGATTGAAGAATATGGTAGAATATGTTGTTGTTCAACTAAAACATTCAAACAATGCCACAGCACTTACATTTGCCTCTTATATTGAGAAAAATGCAAGCTGCCTGAATTGAGAATTTGTATCTGTAATTCAATATTAAGGCATATTTAGCTTTTAGATAAACCTTTTGAAATAAATAAAAGAATTATAGACATTTTTTTCAAACATAAATTTTTAAATCTTACACTCTTACACTCTTAAATAAAAACTGATTGAGCAAATAATGTTATTCTAGAACAGCTGGATATGGCAATTTGGTGATTAGTCTCAATTTATATGCCTTTTTACTAATACATAAAGAGAGTATTTTAAACAGTTCTGAAAACATCTGCAAGCATGAAAGACAACATATTTTAGCATATATTTTAACCTATTTTCAAATAAATGAATTGCTTTAAGAAAAGGCTCTAAAGCAACAGATGTTCATTGAAATAAAGTTTGAGAAATAATTACTTTTAAATGACATACCATTAAAGAAAACGTACATGATTGTGAACATAAATTGAAGCATGGGAAAAATTGTAGATTACACTCAGATTGTGATTTATCATCAATTAAACCCAGCCAATTATTCCCATGGTGATGATTTAACAAGAGAACTAAGCAATCCAAATGGATGGTCAGGTGATTTGTTAAGAATATGCAGGCATCAATTAATATAAACCTCTTTTGTCATAATTTGGGGATGTGGGAAATAAATTCAGATAGAAATAAGTGGAAAGTGAAGGTGAAAATTAATAGTGTCAACCTGTGTATGACTTTCTGAACATTTTCTGTAAAACACTTTAAAGTATCAAAGACCTATAGGTATGGTAAGTTTTATCTTATACAGTATAGTCTCATAAAAATAAACTCATTATTATTTTCATTTATTATTTTTATATTATTATTATTAAAACAAGTATGAATATTATTTTATCTTTTTTATACTGATTTATATTTACATGTATATGTAAACATTGTCAATTTAGGACAAGTATTATTATTAACTGTTAGAAAAAAATCTGGTTCTGTTATCACTTAATTAACATCAAACTCACCAGTGTAGCATTTTTTGATTATCACCAATCTTAAATTAGTTTTTGTATACCGTCATCCAACAGAGTTAGTTAAATAAACCACTTACCTTTGCCAAGGACAAGTCCATTTTCTTGAAACTGCATCAGTCTGTAAGTTAACACAAACATTCCATATTGTATTTCCCCACACAGCTGGTAGCTCAATCTATCCAGCTCTTTCACATCTAGGTTCTTCAAATAATGACAAAATATTAATCCATTCGGGTTTCGAGTTCGAAACTTTAGGGATATCAGTTGATTTTGTGAGTTTGCAAGATTTGGAGAAAATGAGAGGAAGGATATTCCAGGCACGTTGAATGTCCATGATTGGTCACTGGCTCCAACACTGACCGCCAGTAGAATCACAAGCGTAAAAAACACAATTACTGATATTCTGGTCTCCATTTCTGTCATTCCATTTACTTCTTGACCAGCCCTCAACAGAATCAGGTGTTGTATGTTAAGCTAATGGTTACTTATCTGAAAAGATAAATAGAACATGTTACGGTTTATTTCTTCATTTTTTTTTTTTTAAATATCTCTTATTATAGTTCTAGGAAACAAAGAATGAACAAAATCTATACAATGGCAAAGATATATGTAACAGAAGACAACAACAATAAGTTCATAATTATCCACCTGAATTTTGTCTAAAAATCGAGCTGACTTAATCACTGAAATTGTAGATCACACTATATAAGAGCATATGGTATTCCAGTCATCATCATACTGTATATTCTTAGAATGACAACAATTATGCAATTTCATGCAGGTGAACTTTTTCTGAGGCCAAAGTGGGAGATGTTCACTTGCAAAGTGGGATATTTGATATTTTCATATAAACAAAGAAGTAAGTTGCCTGTTTCCAAGTAGGGAGATTTCTGAAAATGTGTAAAACATCCCTCATTTTCAAATAAATTTGAACCTTAAAAGCTGGAGTCTCCCTCCGAAAGTGGGAGTCTCCCTCCAAAAGTGGGACAGTTGACAACCTTGTAATTTGTCAATCAAAAAAAATCTTAACCAGAAGGTGTATTCAAGTTTGATAGACACAATTATATGTATGAAATATGAAAATCAAAACCACTCATTTTATAATCCATAAATTCATCCATGCATAGTTTTATCTAAATGTATGTTTTAATGTTCTCTTGGTATGCACACTCATCATTTTTACCAGACATGGCAGTGCAATCGGTAGAGCGTTGGCTCCAGGTAAGGGAGGCCTTGGGATTGATCCCGGCCAGCAAGTTACCAAAGTCGTTAAAAATGGTAGTTGTATAGCTCCCTTGCTAACGCTCAAGCCAAAATAAGGGTAGTTCCATGACTGCTTGGCCCAGTGTCAGGATAATGAGACTGGGTGTGGTATCATACCAGGTGTTCATGGCATGCTATACACAGTGAAGGCAGCACTGTATCTGCTTCAAATGAACACTGTCTCCAGATAAAAGAAATACTGTTGGTGGAACAATAAACCCAATAAACATAAACCACAACCCATTCATTTTGGAATGAACAAACCAAATTACATCATCGGATAATTTACAATAATAACACTACCAGTTAGATCACACAATCCACCCACCATAAATTATGAAGAATGTATCCTATTTTACAAAATAAACAGTTATGATTTCTTTCATCCATAAACTACCTCATTACCTACAGGGGCATACGGTTCAGCTGAGGGAAGAAATCATTCAAGGAGAAGTAAAGAAAACAGGAATATCTACTTTTCCTGCTTCCTTAGTACAAAAAATGAGGGGAAAAAAACACTTCCAGACTTGAAGTACAAAAACAGTAATTTCACAACAAAGAAAGTGAGATGGAAAATAACACAAATACTTGTCCGAGAAATGAAAAGAACATGTCTGAAACCATTGATGGAGTGTTAATGGAATGTTGGAACAGACAGAATAAATGTTGAACGCCTGTGTGAAATTCTTTTGATTGATTCACAATATTAATATTAAAGACCAAGAAATAAGTATGGCTATGAATTAGAAATAATTAAACCTTACTTGTTCTTCTTGTAAATCATCCAGTTTGCAATGCCTCCCTGGTTCTACCAAGCTGATTTTCTGGGGGACGACTTCACCATTATTCTAGCGAGAAGGTGCCATATTGACCATGATTGTATTTGGCAACAACTTACGTAACTATCTTAACAAACAAACCTGTGTTGGTGAGCATGACTTCTATTACTGATAGAAACAGCCAATGGCTAGTTTATTAAGTCTAGCTGGTGGCACAATAGTTCCAGTGTTGCTCTAATTGTGCTATTCATTATCATTGAAGCAACAAAACCAACAATTAGGTAATTATGTGCAGTAATAGTATGCACAATGTTAGCTATTGTTGAGATCTTTATAGTGACACTGTAGGACTGGTATTTTGTGGCAGTCACAGGATGTCCGGTATTGTTCCCATGTCAGGACTGATAGTATGGCATGTAATATAAAGAATACTGGGGCTCTGGATATAATAGAAACAAGGTCAGACTGCTTTTTTCTTTCTTCTGAATGGTTAACCTTTTTAAATAGACAAAAAAAAGATTTTTATGGATTTAGATTATGCATTTTTAAATATATTCAGAATTTGCTGTGATAACATTTTTTACTGACATTACTTCAAACTTATACATGGTATGGAATTTCATCATCAAATTTAGTGCAAATAACATTAAATTATATGACATTTATAATGGCTGTTTGTCCATAGCTATTAACATTATTTCAAATAAGTCAATAATAAAAAAACATAAACATAAAATTTATCAAATCTCTTAGCAAGGGGGAGTCATCAAAGATTTAAAATTACTCCGGTTGAATCCTGAAATGTTCCCATCAGTTAGGTAAGCATTCGTTTTATCCCTTGACCCGCATTTACTTTTGTCCATGACCCTTAATTCGTAAATAACAATGGCAAGTGAAAGAAGCCTGACTGGAAAGAGAAGGAGGCCAGCTTTGTCTTATTTGGAAAGAAAAAGAAGAACTCATAGGAAGGAACAGCACAAATTTAGAAATCACCTGAGGTCAGACAAGCACCACTGACACCATTTATTTTCGTCATGTTTTTCGGCGTTATAGGGGAAAATTCCCAATAAAATTATCAGCTAAAGTAAGGTTTTGGTTATCCATATATTTTTGTTAGTGAGAAAAAGAATTGGTATATTTTACTTGTTTGAGCATTTTAACATTCAAACTGCATTAGGCTAAATTTGGTGACAGAAAAAGGTCCATTCCGAAGCCATATGACTTTTTTTTCCAAGAATACTGTTTGGTTGATGCCATTTGTTACCACATAAAAGAGAGTATAACAAAAAGTTATCGTGTAAATGTTAGAAAATCATTCTGCTTTCCTTTCCAATTATAAAAGAAAACCTACAGTGTTTTTGCAAGTGGTGGATTCATCTTTGTGTACGATTTGTTTGAGCATTTGGTTGATTGACAACAAAATGGGAAACAATCTTAAGAAAACAATTTGGATTACTGATATATACAATCTACTGTGTATCATTTGACACAACCATCCTTAACCATTGATCAATTTCCAATATAACTTCATCATGTTTTATTCATGTTTTATTCATCAAGCATACAATATCTCATTTGATTAAAAAATTCCAACTCTTTGCTCATTTGCCAGGTGTTGTTTTCTCCAACTTCAAAGTTGAGCAGATCTTAACAGATGGGAGACTGGTGGAAATACAATGTAGAATGGAGTTGGCAGAACTTGATAAGTCTTTAAAGGAGGTTTGTTGATTGTTTATTGGGTTTACCGTCCCACCAACAGTATTTCAGTTATCTGGAGATGGTGTCCACTTGAAGCAGATAGAGTGCTGCCTTCACTGTGTATAGCATGCCGTGAACACCTGGCATGATACCACACCCAGTCACATTATCCTGACACCGGGGCCAACCAGTCGTGGAACTACCCTTACATTTGCTTGAGTGTTAGCAAGGGAGCTATACCTCTACCATTTTTAAGGACTTTGGTATGTCGCGGCCCAGGATCGAACCCGAAGCCTTCCGTACCTGGAGCCGACACTCTACCGATGCGCTACCCGGTCCGGTTTTAAAGGTTGTCTCCAACAGTTTGCCTTCTTCAAATACAAATAACAAAAATAACAAAACCTTACACTTCTTTGCCATAATTTCTGCAAAAACAAGCATTTCTGTCTAAATAAAGACAATTTCCAACACTGCCTCAATTGTTTGACAGTATAAATTGTGAAAAATTCACACTTTACCAGTCTATAAATAAACATGATGGGGATTTCTGCTAAAAAAAAAGATAATCGACATTAGGTTGAATAATTGGATAATGATCAATGTGAGCTCAAAAGTAAGAGATCATGTTGTTTTCTTAGTTTAAAGAGACCTAACTGCACAGAATGGCTCAGGTAGGAAATAAATAACTAGCTGGTGGTATGCTGAATCTTTCATATAGATATAAAATATCAATAAACAACATTTCACAGACTCTTTTCAGGTAACAACAATTAATATGATTGTTTGAGAGAACAAATCAGGCCAAAACTATCGAATACATGCACCACCTTTAAGCTGATACTATTGTTTCTATACCATACTAAATTATTTTGTGGTTATTTCATTAGCTAGCCACTTCACGAATAGGTAAGACAACATGCTGGTATTGATTTAGAAGCAAATAGTGTAGATTCAGATTAGACGGCTCCCTGCAGAAGCTGGCTGATCTCGCTTTACACCTTTAGCCTATACCTGATCAGTTCTACTAAGCAGGTAAGATGTCGATTAATGGGAGATTAACAGACACTAGAGAGTTCCTACAGGGTTATAAAAGTTAAAAAAAACTAGCTTTACCACAAGTGAGAATAGAAAAATGGTGGCATTTATGAAAAAACACTTGTGTTAATTGGCACTAAACTATTCAAGCATCCACACTTAATTTCTCATCTTTAATATATCATGGTCTTGATGAGTAAACCTGGCATGGAGTGGATTCCAGGGTGTATACATAAATACACATTGGACTTCATACATGTATACACTTAATGATAGAACAAGAAAACTGTCTAAAAAGGTGAGCTGTCTGTGACTGTATTTTTATCATTGAAGTTACAGTGTTAAAAAAGAATGTCATCCATGTTGGGTAGAATGGCTTTTATGAAGTATAGATATACCATGACAAAAGGGCATAAGGGCATCTTGAAGTTGCAATAAATAAAGGTTTAATTCACCGTCAAAAAAATGGAAAGTAATTTCTAAATTGCAGTGTATTGAAATACTTAAGAAATAACATTATTTGTATGCATGCCTGTACTAAATTGGTATAACAATAAAATTTATGTAAGTGATTTAAGTGAATGGAGATATCTAACTTTTAATAAGGAAATAGGAAAAAGTCCTATGAGCATTGCAACATATACCAAAATTTTATGTAGAAGATCTAAATGTTTACAACATTTTTTCTAATAATATAAAATTGTTCTCCTGAACTATGGAACATGAACTGCTTTAATTGAAATGAAATATCAATTTATTACTTTAATCAGAATAATAAATCAATTTACATTTTTATACAGTTTAATTAAAATAATAAAGCATTGTAAGAAACATAATTGTAGCCACAGTACAATGTTGTTAGCCATATGAAGCCCTATCAATGAAACTCTCTTACAACCAATACCTAATCAATATGCAAATGAGGTGCCCTTATCTCCGTTTAGCACAATATGGTCCCTAAAGGTCATCTCAGTACTGACAGATGATGGTCAATCAATGTGTCCAGCCACCGTAGCACTGACCACTGATAACAGACGGTCAATCTGCCATCCTTTAATGACCTTCTCTGATATCTAAACATAACGGGGGTTCAATATGGTACCAAATATAATAAGACCTAATAAGGTCCCAATTGTAAAATTGGTTTTTTTAACCCTTAGCTTACTAAACAAATATTTTTATGACTTTTGCAAATAGTGAGGATGCAGATCAACCAGGTTTGCTGCTTTGGGAGCTGTCTGAATCTCCAGCAATATGTCTAGGCACCTTTAAATGTAAATGTTGCACTATTACTACAAATTAGTAACAGTTATTAACCAATGTAGCAAGCTAAGGGTTAACATCGACAGAATGGAAGTTCTAATAAAGTGACTAGTCTCAAACATAAGGGAGTTTTAAATGAATTAAGTCTTTATCTTTTGATCCCTTCGCAGAAATAGAGAATTAATACAGTCCTGGATACAATGAGTTCCAGATGAAATGACATTTAATAAGGTCTGTAAGTTCATACAATACCGTGATTTATTTTAGCACACCATGCAAGTCTGTCCACAATTAGTAAAATAGCTTTGGGAATAATTACTATAGCAGTGACAATACATTCTAACAGATGGCTGATTGGTCAGTTTGGATGAACAAATGTCTTTATGATGAGCACCGACCTGGCATAGTCACTGTATGAACTTTCTTTGGCAACTGTTATAAATTATGAAATAAGACGAATAAAGAAGTAGCATGGCTTAATGATATTAACTATTACTCTTTTGCCAAATTTGTAAATCATACATGTTTTTAACCGGGCCTGGTAGCATAATCAGTAGAGAATCAGCTCAAGGCATGACAGGCCCCTGGTTCGATCATTGGCTGTGACATACCAAAATTGTTAACAATGGTAGTAGGATAGGTCCCTTGCTAACTCTCAAGCAAATATAAAGGTAGTTCCATGACTGGTTGGCCCGGTGTCAGGATAATGTGACAGGTTGTGGTATCATACCAGGTGTTCACGGCATGCTATACGAAGTGAAGGCAGCACTATATCTGCTTCAGGTAACTGAAATACTGTTGGTGGGATAATGAACTCAAGAAACAAAACAAACATGTTTTAATGATGAAAAAAAAAAAAGATCAAAAAGCATCATCAACAAAGAAAACCAATAATAATTTATTTACATTTCTGACCTCCATATAATGGGACCTTTTAAAGCTAACTTACCAATTTTCAAGCTACAATAATGACAATTTAAATACAACTTATGGCAGATGTAATGAATGAGTTATAACTGATAATTTATTTTAGAGTTAAACTCCATCTTTATGTTCAAAGGGTTTTAAATTAGCATAATTTGTTTAAATTTGTTTTTGTTTTTGATATACATGGCAGTGATCAATTATGATCATAATAGCAACATCCAGCACGTTGGTGGAGGAAGACTCAAAAACAAATGTCTGGGTAGAACCACCGGCACACTACAACTCAGACAGAAGACCTTCCCACATCAAGTTGTTGCTTAGCAGTCAGAGAAGTTAAAAGTTAAAATTATCAAACTGACCAATATTTTTATACCATATATGCAAATGACCAAGTCTTCTGTATCAGATTATACTCTTACAAGCAAATGTTCAGGACATCAGAAAGGCACCCATAAATCACCATCACATGCTGAATGTTCACTGTAGTGTAAACAACACAGCACACTCTGGGACCATAGGAATAACTTATTGCAATTGATAAAACAGAGAAAAATTTCCATAGAAATAAAATGAACTGATAAATCCAGGAAACCGCCCATCAATTATTGGCATTGTTGGAGATGACAAAGTCCAGTTGATAAAGAATCTCAAATTAACTGGTCATTTCCATGGAATCTGATAAGATAGAAATCTCAGCCATTCTCAACAACATGGCAATGTCCTGATAACAGCCATGTGTATACAGGCATATGCTTCATACAGTGAGCTAGAGTTCTGGCCAAGTTGGTAGCTCAATGTAATATACAATGCACACAGTATTTTCAGATTTGATTAACATTAAAAAGAAATACCTTTATAACCTTTCCTAATAAACAAAGTATCTAAAATGTAAAACCAAACTGATAAACAGAAAAAAAATATATCCACTTTGTTTCTTTTCAACATATCGAAGATGATTTCATAAAAGCAGATTCTTTGGAAATATTTCATTTATAAATGTTTATATGTGGCTGTAAGTAATTCTAACAGAATTTATAATATTTATCAATAAATGTAGCAAGCCAAGGGCATAACCATAAAAAGAACACTATTTAAAGGTGGTGTCCAACAGTTTGGATCAGAATTTTCTTTTCTCAAATAGCCAAATAAACCATTGTTATTTGAAAAATTCCTGCAAAATGCTGTTCATTAATGTCCTAGATCTGTGTGAACAGTCAAGCATATATCACCACTCATCATTGCAAACAGGTATTTCCTATCTGAGCCACACAGCAGATAAAGCTATTTTTAGTCTAAGAAAACCATGTGACCACTTACTTTTGAGATCACATTGAATCGTCAACTGGGTAATCTGTTGTGAACTTGATATCTATTTTTAGCAGAGACCACTATTGAGATTTTTATACAGTTGGAAAGAATACACAGAGTGAATTTTTTCACAATTAGTTCTAACAACTATTTAGTGTAAAAATCATATTTATCAAAATAAGCCCAAATTCCCACAAGCAGTGGTTCGATATAGATAGTTTCCACGTCAGTGAAAATCCCTTATCTTGGCTGCCATCTTTGATGGTAATAACTTCAAGGGATTTTCATATGAATTATATAGAAGGGTAAATTTTATTTTCTTGTAATATCTTCATTTGTGGTCCGAAAATTAAATGCTATACACCATTGGAAAGCTCTTGAAATTCATATTTTTAGAATACAATATTTTTACAATTGATAAATGCACACAGAATTAAAACACAGAAATAAATCAAACTATTAGCTCATACTAAAAACAAAATGAACAGTGTATCATTTTCGGTTGTATTTCTTTAACCTTTTAAACTATCAAAATATAGTTTTGATATTTAAAA
Source organism: Sinonovacula constricta (assembly GCA_007844125.1). Lineage (NCBI taxonomy): Eukaryota > Metazoa > Mollusca > Bivalvia > Cardiida > Solecurtidae > Sinonovacula > Sinonovacula constricta. The sequence continues at coordinate 18,455,084 of CM017562.1, forward strand.
TACTTTATAAAAGCTGTTTAATTTGATATCAAATTCAATAAAATAGACTGAAAAAAAAAAAGACAGTGGTGAATTTAATACAGCACATATTTCCCGATTTCAGCCTGCATTAGCTTCTGCCCACAAAGATGGCGGCCTTAAACTGTCTTATCAGTGTCGATGACATAACATGGAAACTATCTTAAGTTATATGACTCTGAAATATGTATTAGCAAACTGTTGGTTACCACCTTTTAAAATAACTATCTGGAGAAACTTTAGAGTCAAGGGTACATGTATGATAAACAAAAGATCACCACACTGAGAGATTTGGAGAAATGGTGAACAGCAGCCAAAACATGTGACCAAGACAGATGGAGAAGGCAAACAACTATACAACTACAGGGGGTCCACAGCTCTAGAATATATCTTCAAGGTTCAGTGCTTGTGTTGAGTTATTGTAAATATCAGATGGACTGGTTTGTTTTGTTTTTAGATAGATTGCAGAACCAGTGTTATTCTTTTGGTAAAAATGCTAAGGGGCTTTGTTACATTTTATATTAAGGAATTTGTACAACAATACTGTTGACATTGTTAGTCAAAATTGAGAAAGATAAGCTTTTAAATTACCTGTTTATGGTCATTTTTCAAAAAGAAGTTACATGTAACAGTGGGTTTACATAATTTGTAAACTGATGTTATTAAATGGGTGCTAAAAGGAGGATATGCTGGGCTTTTATTTTCAAAAAGTTAAGCCAACAGCTAATAACATTCTTAGCAATGCTTTTTTACACTCACTTGACTTTCAAGTATAAATATAAATTTGGTATTCTACAAGTATGTAACATGGGATCTAATAAAGTAATATCAACCACAGGCTACCCAGTAATTGCCAATAGACTCATTGTGACCTTGTCACTTATCTTGTTTTCTGCAACCAGTTTTCTGGCAAGTGTTGATCTAAATGTCATTTCTTACAACAGCCTTACAAAGCATAGTTTGATAAAACTCTCTGCATCGAGCAAGATTCAAACAATGGCCGATGGAGTGAGCTAATGCCATAACCATTAAGCTAAAGTGTTGACTTACTAATGTGGTTGTTTGGTATTGGTTCTAAACATAGAAGCACAGACAATTATCTGGTTATATATGCATAAGTCTATAGAAAGTTATGCATACACAGGGGTGAGTGATGACTGATGACCATACCATAACACATTGTATTCTTTTATGTTGGTACCCTTTTCTTTGTTACTAGTGTTGAATAAGTAGGCATACATGCATTTGCTCATTTCTGTTAATAAGTATTTACAGTATAGAAACTAGACAAAGAATCTATATAAGTCCATGATAACAGTGTGTTTGTTAATACAGATACATCACATGTTCAAGGTTTGCTGCAGTGTAACGAGTACCAGTACAATGTTGTCATGCTATTTTCATAAAACGGAATGGCAAAACAAAGCAATGGTAGAAATCAAAGTGCTGAAAAGTGAAGTTTGGGCAGTGTAAGTTTAACATTGTAAGCAATTAAAGCTGTGCACATAATGGTAAAAATTATTCTGTGGTCAATCAAATGTACTATAGATAGTTTCGACTTTAGTGAAAATCCCTCATCTTGGCAGCCATCTTTGATGGTTACTTCAAGGGATTTTCATATGAATTGTATAGAAGGGTAAATTTTATTTTCTTGTAATTCCTTCATTTGTAGTCCCAAAATTAAAAGCTATACACCATTGGAAAGCACTTGAAATTCATATTTTTAGAATACAACATTTTTACAATTAATAAATGCACACAGAATTAATACACAGAAATAAATAAAACCATTGGCTCCTACTTAAAACAAAATGAACAGTGTATTATTTTTGGTTGTATTTCTTTAACCTTTTTAACTATCAAAATATAGTTTTGATATTTAAAATACTATATAAAAGCTGTTAAATTTGATATAAAATTTGATAAAATAGACTGAAAAATAAAAACAAAGTGGTGAGTTTAATATGGCACAATTTCGCCCTGCATTAGCTTCTGCCCACAAAGATAGCTGTCTTAAACTGTCTTATCAGTGTCGATGACATCACATGGAAACTATCTATGTATTGAGAAGCAGGCAAGTCATCAGCTGCAAAGAAAACACCTCTTCTAAAAATATAGATTATACGTTGGATCAAACGTTACAAAACAGCTACCAAGATCTTATAATAGAACTATTTTATTGAACATACACTACTTTCTTTATAATTGCAATTAACTTAAAAAAGGTCTCAAATAAATGCTCATAAATGCTACCAGCTGTGACCAAAATACAACTCCCAGTTATTATTTATTTCATCAACTTTAAACCCCTGTGATCTGAATCTCAATCATTGCAAGAGATCTACAGGATCAAAATTCTCTTGCAACTGTGGTCAACAACCCCTTTCATCCTTTGTCACTATCATTCTTATCATCCACTCTGTTCATTCCCTCTAAAATCTGTGTAACTCATTTTCTCTATCTTTCCAAGGCAATACCTTCTACCTCTTTCATCGGCTCTAATCTTTTTCTGCAATTAATACTCCCTCACTCTTACTTTCCCACTCTTTCTCTCTATTCTATCCATCTCCTTACCAAACTTCACTCTAATCAATATAATGCATTATCCCAATTAGGTGTGACAAGCCTATAAAATAAGCATAAAACACAATGAGGCATGGTACAAAAAGAAAAGACAAAACAACAAGAATGCTCCCTTCATGTTCTGCAATACAGATGCACATGATAAGAGAGCAGACAACTTTCCTTAATGATGCTCAGCCTGATTAACTCAGTTGTTTAATGGTGGATCCCTGACAGCTCTGCTACCAGCAGGCAATTTGAGAGGTAAGCACAGTAAGGAGGGCTAGCACTTATTGCACAGTTTCCTGGTTTAACAGTAACACCAGGTGCAAAATAGGGTTATCCATCTGAGGAGTAAATTGTTTTTTATTTTTTATTTATTTTCTTTAAAATTGTACCTGTTTCTTAGAGGTGGTATCCTGCAGTTTAAACCAATATTTTTCTTTCATACAACCATTTAAATTATTATTATCCTAAAAAGATCTCACAAAATGCTGTTTATTGATATCCTACATCTGTGTAAAAAGTAAAAAATAACACCCGTTATTATCAATATGTATTTCCTATCTGAGTCATGCTACACAGTTAGCTATTTATAAACTAAGAAAACCATGTGATCACTTACCTTTGAGAACACGTTATAGCGTCATCAAGGTAATCCGCTCTGGTGTCAGAAAGTTTCCTCATGCTTATTTAAAGATGTAGAATGAATGTTATTTAAGAACAAATTTTCCATGATGTGTACTGTCTATCAATTGAGGTTTTGTTCAAAACTGTCTTTTTTAGACTAAAGTATGAGTTTATGCAGAAATTATGACCAAATTCCCCCAAAACAGGGGTAGGAATTTGTTAACTGCATTTGAAAGACAAACTGTTATATACCACCTTTAAGTTCAAATGTGTTTCTACATGTATTGCTGATGATTTATAATACATAACAAACATGGTTCCATATGCTGGTATAGTCAATTCTAAATTCTGTCAAACATTATGCTGTTGACATTTTTTATCATTATTTCTGTTGTTGATTTATATAAAGCAGATTTTTATTTTGTTTTGAAATATATTGCAGTGACCAATTATGGTCATCATGTCCAGTTATTTGATAGCAGAAAACCCCAGACAAATATCCGGGTAGAACCACTGATGCACCATAATTGAAAGACCTTCCAACTTTTGTGATAAAGTTGTAGGCTTAGTTGGTACTTACTTCTGTCTATTCATTTTGAGCTTTAAAATTAAGATCAAAGCATGAACTCTAGACCTGCAAATATGTGATATTGTTTAAGCGTGAGTCTTCAATCTATCAAAATATGCAAGTATGCAAAGTTGAAAATAGATGACACCAGTAAAAAATGATTAAGCAAGTGCAGAACAAAACAAAAATAGGTGAAACATTTTATACCTGTAAGTACATAATTACCCCCTGCTAGTGAAGTAAATTACAACATTGTTTATAAACATTCTTCACATAATTATAAACATTGTACAACCTAATGAGACCATTTTTTTAGTTATGCAAACTACTCACCCATTAATCAAGACCCTTGGTGGTATTGTGGTTTATGGACAGTTCTACAGATTTGACGTTAAATATTTGTTTCCTTTTTTATCTATGGTCTAACATTCAATTTGTCTCATATTTGTGACACAAACAACTTTATTTTTTTAATTGATTCCAAAACAAAGTTTTCAAATTAGATATAAGAGAAGACACTACTAATAACCACAAAAAATTAAACTCTTTTTTTAATATTTAAAATCCAATACACTGCAAACATATGTCTCTACTTTAAAGCAAAATGATATATACCATATTACCAGACATCAACAACATTGGTATAAATTTACTTACAGTAAAAGAATTATCATTACTAAAACTGTTTGCACAGAAATTTTAATGGAATGGGTTTAAAAAAAGAACAAAAATCAATTAAAGGTTACTTTTTATGATGTTTGATAAATGCAAATAATGGATGAGGATGTGAAATAAACTTGACTTCTTACTCTGTCAGCAACTATGGGAAGGAAACTCTTGGAATTAAAACAGACAAAAACTGGCTAGCGGACGATAAAATTGAAAACATTTAGGAGAACAAAACAGCAGAGAAAGTTTGACACATGGCCAGATTCTCTTTTCACAAGTGATATGACAAGTACAGCAACACCAGGCGTCTAGAGAGAGAGGGAACAAAACATATCTTCTGACATTATTGATCAGACATCAAATCTCTGGTAGGCAGGACAAACAAGCTGGCCAAGAAACAGGACTCTATAATCCCATCAGTGACCTTCTCTCTGTGGTCTTTCTCTAACATACTGTATACACCACAAATACCACCAAATCTTTATCAAGGAAACAATAGCAGTGAAGCTTAACAATATCAAGCCCTTATCAATATCTAATTTGTTGTTGGAAAAATTAATAGAGTTAAAAAATGACATATTTCACTACTGCAACATGCTAATCTTTTAATCCTTTATGACTGGCACCCATGGAGATCTTCTCAATATCACAGATTAAATAAGAACCTATTAAGTAGGATTGTGTTTTAGAGCCCGGAAAATTTCATGTTTTCAAGCTAAGCATGGTGTTTATGCTCTTAAAACTAAATGGGTGTTTACATCAAGTAAACGGATTTACAACTAATACTTGTAAACACATTTTTGCCCAAAATTCTATGGCTGTGATAAAACCCTATCAATACATTTGTTCCTCTAGTCGAGAAGTGCAATAAATTATTTATGTGTGAAAATAGAACTTCTCAAAGCCTCAATGGTCATAAACTGTCATAAACTATAATCCAGAGAAAGTGGGGGCTTTCCCAAGAGTAATATATGCCAATAATGCTGCTAGAATAATGGGTGGATGTATTTGTTCTTCAGAACAGGGGTCCAAAACTATAAACTTTAATGTGCTCAGACTCAGAGTTCCAATGTTTAAAATATTTAAAGCATTTCCATGGTTGCCTTCTATTTCCAAACCAGTTAAATAAACATGGGTTTAAAAAATAATAACTTCATACTCTTTATCGTGGGTAAAGACCTTCAAGTATTTTTAATACATTATAATTTGATTTTTTAACTGAAAGCCATACTGTGTGCAATAATGCAAATATTCCATTAAAAAGTACAACAGTCCTATATAACAAATATGACAATAAAACTCTTTACTAATCCAGGAAAAGAATGTAAATAACAATATTGAATGTAATGAAAGTATTGAAGAAACAACCTTTTTGCCTTTCAAACAAATATTGCAATAACATTCAAAGTAATATTATATACAATATACCAGGTCAACACCATTTAACTTTGAATGAAGATTTGACAGCATCAATTATCTAGATTGCAGGAGCTAGAAGAACCAGGATGTAGGATGATGCATTGTGGGACATGATGACAGGAAACAGATGGGGGGCTTCTGAGGGATTTAACTCCTGGCAAATCCAACACATGGTTATAGTTTATCCATGGTCGTCTTAGGGATCAAATAACTTCCAGGATTGGCAGATTATTTTCCCATTGGCCTGTATGAAACACAAATGATCAACATTTATATTAAAAACAAGCTGCACGACTTAGGACAATAATCACAAAACATAGAATCTCCACTCAGATCCCCCAAGCTCTTGCCTCAGGGCAGAACTACAAACATATTGTAGGCTTTTTGAAAAACCTTATCTAGGTATCAAACTCACAGCAGAAACATCTGAGGCAGGGATATGAGAGTGAGTAGTGCTGAACAAATGATTCCAAAACCATTTAAACCATTATCCATTTCCAATTAATTATCAATTATATAATTTGATAGCATTGTATCCTATTATTTAGATGTTTTGTATAAAACATCTTTGATAATTGCACCTTGCAACTTTTGTTATTGGCAGAATGCACTCTATCAATGTTGTTTTTAAACATTGTGATATAGTTAATTTTGATCTATGCAAGTGATACTTTTCAATTAAATTATTCACCATATTTGATACAAATACAATATAAAAATTCTAGTAGCTATTGTATTTCATGCACTTTCAATAAAATTACTGTATCTGTTCACATATAAAGGAGAGATTGCTATAGATCAACTGATAATGAAACCTCCAAAGAATCGTGTTACATTCATGTAACGATTCATAGTCTTTGTTGAGTGCTGGTAAGTAAGTTGGAAAACTGCCTTTCAATGGGCATTTTATAATCAGTTTTTGGAAATCATAATCAATTATCACCATTTTCGACCATTTTAATTGATTTTCGATTATAACTGATCATCGAAGTAACATGCGCAATGTCTCTAACCCTTTGGACATAATTTTTTCTTCACCTTCTTTAAATATAGACCTCAAACCTGATTGACAAGTTGGCCGATATATACAAAGGACTTTACAACAAAAGGCAGATGTAGCAGTAAAGCCAAACTGTCAGAAAATCTTCCGTTGGCAATCCACACTAAGAAAATATCAGGTGGTCTTGGGAAATTGACCATGAAAGTACCTGGCATTCTTAAGGTATTAACACATCAAAGTGTTCACTCAAAACTAACCAAGGAAATACCGGTAGGTAAAAGAGAAAATGGAGTGTGGTTAAAGGAGCAAGGTGTTGAGCTATTGGCAGGTGCAAACACATATATCATAATTTAACGAAGCAAAGTTCTGAGGCAATTAAGTTCGGAGAAAGAAATTGAATTAGCTTGAAAAGGGTGTGACAGCATTTGCACAATTATGATTTCTCCAAGGAAAAAGTAAAAATTATAAGATAATAAAATATTCCTAATTCTCAACAGCTTGACCCTGACTTAACATGAACAAAATTAATGCTTAAATAATGTCTCTGCCAGATTAAAATTGAGAAAAATAATATTTTCATGAAAAGAAAACAAGATAAAAAAACAATTAATTTTACTACAAACTGATAAAAGAAAAATTGGACAAATGAAATGTGTTAATTTTAAAATATTTAATGAAAAATCTTTTTTTTTCTTCTGCAAAAACGAGATTCCAACACATCACTTTTACCCTGCTAAGCTTGAACTGATTAGACTTGAAAAATAAAGGTAATTAGATCTTGATCAGCCAGCTCCCTCTGGTGCTGAGTCTCAATGTAACTTGTTTTGTTTGTTTGTTTGTTAATTGGGTTTATCGTCCCACCAACAGTATTTCAGTTATCTGGAGACAGTGTCCACTTGAAGCAGATATAGTGCTGCCTTCACTGTGTATAGCATGCCATGAACACCTGGCATGATACCACACCCAGTCACATTATCCTGACACCAGGCCAACCAGTTGTGGAAGTACCCTTATATTTGCTTGAGCGTTAGCAAGGGAGCTATACCACTACCATTTTTAACGACTTTCGTATGTTGCGGCGCCGGGATCAAACCCGGGGCCTCCCATACCTGGAGCCGACTTGTTTTGTTTCAGGTAGTTAACTGTTATCAAAGACTACAAAGTAAGAACTAATTATTGGTTATTAATGAATAAAGCATGCTAATTAGCACATACTACTTAACACTTGTTCTCTAAAATGGATGCGCTAATAAATTTGGCTCTAACTTGTTTTTTTCAAATAAATTTCAATTAATTTATAAAAAAGCCCAACAATGAATCCCCTTTCCTAATTCTTCCAAAACAACAACAACAAACACATTCTGTTATAACAATTTTGCATCTGCAAAGAAAAAACAAAAAAATATCCTATTTCCTATTTATACCAGTATTTTAATATAACCAGATTAAACAATATGATATTTTTAGGATCATGAGAAATAATTCCACTTTTAAAAATGGTGCTGTAAATTATTGCATGTCTGGTGTGAATATATCTAACTTTCAGTATACAGACATACTTAATTCTATTTTTCCATTTATGTTCATATTAGCGTTTTCCTTTGTCACTTACGGTTTTCAACATATGCCAAAGTTAGTATTAATATGATCTACAATGTCTAGTGTCTGTAACATACATCATTAAAACTCTACAAAATATCATAATTAATGCAGCAAGAACAGATTAATAACTTATTTAGGCAGTACAAAGATGACTTTATTACCAGGATGCAGACTTGATGTTAAGTTTATTGAGTTTTAGGTTTCAATCTGTATTTTCAAAACTTAATTCAAAGTCTACAATAAATTATCTCATATTTCTTTTATGGCAGATTGGTGCCTTCCAGACTTCCATGGGATTTAGCTGTTAAGCTTTTGTTATGAAAATATAATACATAATTATTACATAATTCATGAATATTATGCAATTAAAATGATTTAAATTCAGTTATAAAACATGCAATTTTAGAAGAAGATCCGTTGTCGAGATTAAATTGATCATGTGTGGGAATTAAGGGATTTATCATCAAAAGTTAAGCATTACATTCATGGAACTAGGGTGAAGGGAGGTCAGGCTGACTGCAGTGTATAAGCCAGAGCCTGGGATAAATTTAAAGGATTACAAATATTTTATGCATTTCAATTGATACAACTGCTCCACTTCACAGGTATAGCACCTGGTGTAAGTTAAATGTAATAAATTACCACACATTACCTAGTTAAACACTACCTCTCAGAAAATTATTTTCATACTCTCATTTAAATGACTTCAATGAGAACCACTTTTCCAGAGCTTTGAAGTGAAATTAAATTTTGTTTTAGAAAGACAATAAACAAACATTAATCTAGTGCTAGCATTTTTAAATTTACAAAGCAATCAATAAAGCCAAATTATCTTGTTGATAAATATCCATAAATGCATAACATATTATCTTACTTAAAATATTTGAACACTTTCACCGAATCTTAATAAGCCTGGTAACATTTATTCACTAGTTATAACATATACAAAAACAGAAGAAGATCAACCTACATTGTAATAATAATAAAAAAATCCTCTGTCACACACCCTTTTCTGTGTAGAGTCAAAATCAACTAAAAGCTATCCAGCACATCAATGTGCCATCCCGACCCAGTCTATATATACCTTCACGACTAGTATATATCAATGTGCCATCCTGACCCAGTCTATATATACCTTCAGGACCAGCATATATCAATGTGCCATCCTGACCCAGTCTATATATACCTTCAGGACCAGCATATATCAATGTGCCATCCTGACCCAGTCTATATATACCTTCAGGACCAGCATATATCAATGTGCCATCCTGACCCAGTCTATATATACCTTCAGGACCAGCATATATCAATGTGCCATCCCGACCCAGTCTATATATACCTTCACGACTAGTATATATCAATGTGCCATCCTGACCCAGTCTATATATACCTTCAGGACCAGCATATATCAATGTGCCATCCTGACCCAGTCTATATATACCTTCAGGACCAGCATATATCAATGTGCCATCCTGACCCAGTCTATATATACCTTCAGGACCAGCATATATCAATGTGCCATCCTGACCCAGTCTATATATACCTTCATGACCAGCATATATCAATGTGCCATCCTGACCCAGTCTATATATACCTTCATGACCAGCATATATCAATGTGCCATCCTGACCCAGTCTATATATACCTTCAGGACCAGCATATATCAATGTGCCATCCTGACCCAGTCTATATATACCTTCATGACCAGCATATATCAATGTGCCATCCTGACCCAGTCTATATATACCTTCAGGACCAGCATATATCAATGTGCCATCCTGACCCAGTCTATATATACCTTCAGGACTAGTATATATCAATGTGCCATCCTGACCCAGTCTATATATACCTTCAGGACCAGCATATATCAATGTGCCATCCTGACCCAGTCTATATATACCTTCACGACTAGTATATATCAATGTGCCATCCTGACCCAGTCTATATATACCTTCACGACTAGTATATATCAATGTGCCATCCTGACCCAGTCTATATATACCTTCAGGACTAGTATATATTATCATGACAACAATAGGAGGTCAAAGCGCTAAGATAACATTATGTTAAACCAATAGTAGCTGTTTTGTGAGCAATTGATTTATCTAAAATATTATTAGTAGGGGTTAACCTGGCCTTCGGGCTTGTGCCAAGATATATCCATATGTTTTGTTGGTAAATCTATTAACACTAAGTTGTTAAATTTCTCTAAACAACAGTTGCCATATATTTAGTTTGTTAAAAGTCTCTAAACACATTTAATTGGTAAATTTATCATACATTCAATTTGTAAACAATCTCTAAACACATTTAATTGGTAAATTTATCATACAATTAGTTTGTAAAAATCTACAAACACATTTAATTGGTAAATTTATCATACAATTAGTTTGTAAAAGTTAACGAATTTAATCAGTTAATTTAGAATGCATTTAGTTTGTAAAATCTACCAATGCATTTAATTGGTAAACTTAGCATACAATTCGCTTGTTACAATCAACAAATACATTTAATTCACAAATACTCAATCGATGTAAAATTGTGGCTATTAACAATATACAAATGGTACATTTTATATAAGTCAGTTATACAATACATCTTAAATAATTGTTTGTGAACCCAAGACTAGCCATGTAAAACAATTCCAGTACATTAATTACTGAACTACAGCAAAAATACAGCCATAGAAGAATATCTGTCATTCGGATGTTTTCCAGATCTTTAACTTCAGCAGTTCTGAATCCCATGAAATATATCAGGTTTCAAACACAAATGAACAAAGGTACAGAATAACAGAAAGTACTGTTAGTCTGGGCCCAATGAGTACAAAGTGAATAATCTGGAAAAAGTAAGTCAAGACAACTCACCCTGTCTATGACCCCCAACAGGTTACAGAGATAAATTTTACAATTTTATGCAGCAATATATCAGATAGCTCTTAAACAGTACATTGTATTGTGGTTAGATTATATTCATATTCTAAAAGGCAGTTTTGAATACCACCAGTACAACAGGGATGATATGAGACAGAAAGCATATGAAACACTGCCCAAAACTGTGTGACTTGGTGTGGTATCATGTCATGTCTTCATGGCATGACAGCACAGCGAAGGCATCAGTATATCATGCTTCAAGAGAACACCATCTCTGCATTAATATAACATTGTTGATGTAACATTACATCAAGAAAAAAATGTGGGCTTTTATTGCTCTGCAGTGTCTCACTGCATGTCTCACTTCCCTGCAATGTTACAGCCAGTTTTTTGTCGCCCACATGCTATGATGGCAATGCAGAGAATTCAGAATCCTTGTTACTTACCTTACCATGTGGTAGATTGTGTTGCCAGGTTTAAGTGAGATACTTCAGGAGCTAAGGATCATCATTAAATTTTTTGTTCTTTTGTTATCATCTCAAGGCATTCCTGCCATTAATCCAAGAGCTGTTAATGCTATTAAGTTTGATTGTTGGACTTATCATCCCTCCAACAGTATTTCAGTTATTTTGAGACATCCACTTGAAGCCCATTTAGGGCTGTCTTCATTGTGTATTAAATACCTATCATAATACCATACCCAGTCTCATTATCCTGACACCAGGCTGACCAGGTGTGGAACTACCCTTTATTTGCTTGAGTGTGAGCTATACCACGATACCACTTGCACTGTTACTGACTTCAGTATGTAGTAGCCATGGTTTGAAAGCAAGATGTCCCATACCAGCAGCCGGTGCTCCACTGATTGTGCTACAAAGTCTGGTGTTATTCTGTCTTACTCAGGCAATTAAATCAAAGAGAACTAGCAATATGCTGCATATTTATTCTGTTACTATAGAATTACTTTTTGGAGGAGAGAAATAGTCCAGTGGTAGGACTCATGACTCTGGATCATGGGGTCCGTGGTTCAGGTCGCCGCTAATTTGCTTGAGCAAGATATTTACCTCAACTTGTTGCACTTCACCCAGGTGTATAAATGGGTACCTGCAAGGGTTATTCGGGTCGGTAATATGACTTCCCAGTGCCATGTGTCGGCAGCCATAGTACAGGATTGACTAATACACCCAATGACCAGAGTGTAAACTGTACAGCTGGCAGAATGAGCAGGAGCTTGAAAGTAGACTATAACTTGGTATTACCTAAATTACAACTATCCTGCTAAGCACATATTTATGAGGCTTCCGCAAACAGTGTAGGTACAGATCAGCCTGTTTCTAGCTAGCAGGCATCTGATTTGGATCTTCACTTTTTGCTGCTTGTCTCTAGAAATATTTCTTATTTTTGTATGTACTAGTAAGCAAATAAAAATAAATTTTAATTATACTTATTAATAAATAATAAAACAAGCTAAGAAGCAAAGGTCCATATAAGAATGCACTCAATTTGAGACCTTAGTAAATGTACAAATGGACATGCTACACCAGTGCCAGGATGAAATATCTCATCTTAGGAGTGAAAGAATTAAAATCCGCTGCCATAGCTCCCACTTTCCTGCCAAATAAAATCTAAAAATCAAGGTTATACAAGGTTATACACTCCCCAAAAATGACAACAAATGAGAAATATTTACTGAACCTCAGAAAAAAAGGTTAAGAATGGACTGAAATGAACCTGAACTTTCCAGAAAAAACAACAGAATAAACAAAAATACATTTAACCATCCCTGACATAAGTCTGTAACTGTGTCTTTTATGTTTTCTGTTAAAATTAATCAACACATCAATAAACAAAAAATAGTCCCTGCGGCAATTAAAAAATGTGTGTCTGTTTCTTTTCTCAGTACGAAGGTCCAAATATATAAAGACAACATACATGGAACTTGAATTGTTTACTACTCCTGTACTTCCAGTATCAATTTGGCATGCAAAGAAAGCATTGAAATACAAAAATGCAGAGATAGATCTTCTTCATGCTGTCTGATCTGGATCTATACTATTTGCTGCCCATTCTCTCGTAAACTGCCAAGTAAACTCCCATAATGTAATTAGCAAATAGCAAATTACTTTGATTGTGTATCCCTGTGTTAGTAACAAGGCTGCATGAAGCTGATGGAGACGGAGTCCGTCTCAGCATGTAAAGGTGTAATGAGTTACATCATCCAATAAGCAACAGGATGTGTACCGGTTCATTCTGGGGCCCCTGGGAGTCAATTACCTTAATTGAAATAATTAAGACAAAAAGGTTGGGTTTATTTATCCTCAACTTTGACCCATTGTATAGCAAATCACTCAAAAAGGGAAATCTAAGTAGGTGCCTAGCTTTATTATATGAATGTTGTCATAAATACATTCTAATGGAAATACTTGGTTTCTTTTTATGTTGTTATTTATAATTAAGAGGGTGTTTTTTTACAAATTTCTAAACTGCTTTAAACTTTATATCAAAGATATACCATTTCATAAAAAGGAGGAAATATTTCAACAATCTACACAAAGACTGTTTGCAAATGTGAAAATTAAAATAAGACTGACCTAAAAGTATGTTTAGTACACATAATTATGTTTATCCTGGTAAATAATTGACTGCTTAATATTGACTGTAGTCCATTTTGTCAATTATTTACATAATTAGACCAATCACATACAATGTGTGGGGTATTTTTCTCTGGAGCCTTGTTTTAAAAAAATTACACAAGTTTAGGCAGCAGCTGTCTGACGATATTAGCCATTTAAGTGAGACAAAGAAATGTGTCTTTTCCCTTAAAAGTGCTCTACATAAGATAATCTATATTTTACTAATACCAACCATACATTTCAAGTGTCTGTGGCATGGTGGTTAATGTTCTGGATGATATAATGAAGGGATCTGGGTACGAGACACAAACCCATGGGATTTAACTCCCTCGACCAAATTTAACTTTGCCTCAGATAGGCACTGACTTCTGGTTCTGCCCAAAAAGTAGGCAGTTAAAAGGGATTAATTTAAATTTCATAAGAATGTGTTTCCCGATTTATTATAAAGTAATTATTTAAACAAAATCCTGAAATGTTAATATCATCAACTCGAATGGTTATATCTTAATTGCAGTCACATGTAATTTTAAAGCAGAATATAAATTGATGATGACTTAAACATAATGAAAATCTGGTTTCATGGAAATTGAGATATCACTGGCATTACGTTCTTGACTAATAAACAAATATTCAGCATGCAATATAATATAGTAGAGACTTTGGCAGTTATTATGGACTCCAATCTCCGTAACCGAGAAATAATATTTATGCCCAGCAACTAAAATATTTATTCATTTTCAGAAGCACCCAGTTTCTAGTAATTGAGCTGCCTTTACCTGAGAGGACAGAACATTTAATAAAGCCAAAATAATTAACTACAATATGTCCAATACAAAATCAATAGTATGGATTGCAAAAGTTTAAATTTTGCTATTACACTTTAACCATTGTGTTCGAAGGAGAACCATAACTATTTAAGTATGTACAAGTTATAAGTCAAGTGAAACAGAAAGTTGGTCACTCCCACAAGCTGAGGCTGCTTGTATCAATTCACAGCCCTGCTCTATGGCCCCCTTTATGTATTCAATGATCCTTCAAACAGGATTAAATCTTTTAACAAGACAAGAGATGCTAAGGTAGATTTAAAAATTGTTTAGTATGTTTTTTTGTTTTGTTTTTTGTGTTTGTCTTTTTTCTTTGATAAAATTTGGTCTATGAAAAATGTATGTAAACAATTCTACATTGGACTTGAAATATCAAGCTTTACTTAATCAAGTCAATGTGATATCAGAATTGCAAACAATATCAGCTCATGTTTAGTTGATATTTTTATCTTAAAATTGCACTCAAGTTTTCACACTTCAATAATTTCAATATTTACTTAGACTGGCATTTTTACACACATACACTACTACTGTGTTATTATCAGTCAGGTATCAGCCATACCTTATTTACATATTTCCATTATTGACTGGTCCTCCATTTATCTGCCATTGTTATCTTGGACTGTCAACACCAGATCAACACTTCTTACGACCAGAAGCTGAGAAGTGGGGGTCACTAATCCAGGCAAGAGCTCAACTAATGACAGTTGGATTAGGACCAGAATCTGGTCACCTGCTGGTCACTGCGGCCTGATTGACTTACTGGCCAGTGCTGATATTAGCTGACCTTTACTGCATACTATATAATTGTTTTGTTTTTGTTTTTTAAATACATCAGTGACCACTTATGGTCATTATAGCTACATCCAGCTATGATGGTGGAGGAAGAGCCAAGACAAATTTCTGTTTAGAATCACTGGTGCCCCACAGGTGAGCTAGAAGACCTTCCGGCATAAAGTCCTTTGACCAAAATGGGACACAAACCCAAGTGGTGAGATGAAAAGGTAGTCAGAGGAGCAACACAAGTTGGTGACTCTACCACTACACCATAGATACCCCAGTATGTGAAGACTATGAGCATCTCAATCACCTGCATGCCTCAAATGCCTATGGTAACATAATTCTGAGTTTTAAGTTTTAAGTCTAAGTTTTAAGTCAGTCTTAAGTACATTATTGTTAAGATTTGAACAAATGAAAAGTAGAAATCTGTACCAAAGATATTTGTAAGAATGTATTCTGAACAGGTATCAAAATATAAAACCAGAAACACAGGACAAAAACCACTGACATAACAACCTATAAAGTGATTTGTGACATGAACATTTTGCACAAACCTAGGAAAAATGAAAATTTCCCGTTTTACTTTAAATCTCCATTTAACCTCTATTATATCAGTGCTCTTAACTAATCATCACCAATAAAATCGGCGACAAGTCTCCCTCCTACAGCATGGAGTGCCATCTTTAAGTGAACGCTACTGCAAGCATGCTAAATATTGGAGAGTACGTAGGCGAAGGAATCCGAACCTTTAGGTCCTGGTTCAGGCCCCTGGACTTACATGTACATATAGTATATGATATTAGTCCCTGGGCAAGACTATTTACTATACACCTCCCCAAGTAGGGTCTACTTGAGTACTGGTTCTACCTAGGAAGTGGGCAGTAAAGATGAATTTGTAATTAAGTTGTTTTCAAATTATTTATGGATAATTCACCACTGTACCATCATTTACCCCTGTTTAACTTATCTACGCAGGAGTGTCAGGATTTTTGATAATAATCATGAAGTATGCATTCTATTGTTTGCTTAATAAAGTAGTACATAATTATTTTTATTGTTGTTGTTGTTGCTGTCTTCTTCTTCTTATTATTATTATAATTAACTTACAAAGAACCTAATTGCTATTTTTACAATATTTACCAGTTCCATAAAACACATTTTTTGTAAAACCAGAATTTTTTTGTCTTTATATACTCATATTGTATGCATCACAGACTGAGTTAAATTAAGTTATCCTGACTTGATGTATATTTCTAAGTTGAACGGACTTTTTACACTTGTTTACTATTTTTATCTATTTTTTGTATAAGATTATGATGTTACACTCAATATCAAAATAAATGTTGTCCATCAATAAAACATTAAAGGATTAAAAGATTATATATAACAAATATAAACTATTGTCTACCATAATACAAACAAAATGTAAAACGGGTATGAAAATGGGCCCTGTAATGGAGCTTAAGTACAAAACATGATGAACAGTCTTTGACAAAAGGTGGTGGATAGTGGAGTCCACAAAAAAGTATCTGTTTGCCCAGTAAATTTTTACAAATAGACAGATCCAGAAGATTTTGCTAGCTTGGTGGAAACAAGGTTCTGTGGTTAATGTTTTTCAATTTCCAAAAGACTACTGGTAACCCAGTTGGTGACAAACTTGTAGAATAAAACTAGGGATCATTATAAAACTAGGGACCATTATAAAACTAGGGACCAGTTTTAAACTTGGGATCAGTATAAAACTAGGGACCAATATAACACAAGGGATCAGTATAACACTAGGAATCGGAATAAAAATAGGGACCAATATAAAACTAGGGATAAAGATAAAACCAGAGAGCTTGGTGGAACCAAGGTTCTGAGGTTAATGTTTTTCAATTTCCAATAGACTACTGGTGCCCCAGTTTGTGACAGACTTGCAGAATAAAACTAGGGATCAGTACAAAACCAGGGACCATTATAAAACTAGGATTTAGTAGAAAACTAGGGACCAACCTTTATACTAGGGACCAATATAACCTAGGGATCAGTATAAAGCAAGGTTTCAGTAAAAAATAGGAATCAGAATAAAAATAGGGAATAATATAAAAACTAGGGATCAGTATAAAACTAAGGACCAATATAAAACTAGGGATCAGTATAAAACTAAGGATAAAAGTCAATATATTGAGTTTGCAACAGAATTTAACTGCTGAAGACCAACAGATGGTGGGCATATCTGTGACATGCTGGGAATATCATTGACATAGTTAATAAATTTCTGTAGCATGTTTGTCTTAAACAGACACTTACAACAACCTTATAGATAAAGAGTATTCCTAAAATTAAATTGAAACATTTGTTAAAGCAACCTGGTCACAGTTGAAATGTGTGGTATTAATGTTGCTCAGAAAGAGACAATTTGTTAAAACCATATAAATAAATACTGGATTAAATTATTTTCACTGATCACTGGTTTATACAGGAAAGCATGCTTATTTTCTCAAATATTGATGGTGTTTTTAAATTTAAGTTGGAAGCATTAAATGTGTTTATAATGGTTTTCAAGCTACTGTTTTTTTAACTGTTAGAAGTTTCACCTATTTCAAGTTCATTAAACAACTTATTAATAAGTTCTTTTAAAGTGTCATAAAACTGTCAAAATAAAGTAATGTACTTATACAACAAAACATTGGGGAAAGAAGAATAAACACATGCTTACCAATCAATGATATACTCCAGAACAGTATAATTTTATCCAACATATGCAAATATAACAAAACAATTGTCACTAATTACAAAATATATCTTACATTATTTCTTTATGCAGTAGTAACTTCTTTACATGAACACTCCAATTAAATTGACAAACTTCAATTCAATGATGTGTCTATATTATCAAAGTATATCTCGTTTAGCATCTAAATGATATTCAGTAGCATCACTAACACTGCAGTAGGTTTCTCTTCCGGCCAACAGTTGTAGCCATATGGTTCCTATTCACTGTTGCCACCCTTTTTAAACCTCTGATACACCTACCATCAGTGTTTATTTGTGTGATATACTCTCTCTCCCCAATGCCATTCAGGCTCATTGAGCAAGTATAGATAACCTATACTGCTTTGGCATCTTGTTATTTTGGTTTAGTTCATGCATGAATGATTTTGTTTGTTGTTTATTAGGGCGTTGTTTATTATGGCTACCGGTATATAGAACCTCATATTAAAAATAAAATTTCAAGTTGGATTGTTTTCTACAGATTTGCCCTATGATTTATATACGTGCATCAGCACACTAATGGTCAAGCTTAATTTGCAAACTTTCTCATTTACATGTGTCACAGCTGTGCAAGCTTATTTAAAATGTGAGCTTTTGCTTACATTGATAAATGTCTGGGGTAGAACCAGCAGCACAACGTTCGTTGACCTAAATGTGACTCAAACCCATGCATTGAGAGGCTCAGCTGTCAAGGGAGTTACTAGTTGGTGACTCTACCAATATGCCACAAGTGCCCCACAATAGTTAAAAGAAAAACTTTACCATTTGGTAATATATTATAATGACAGTTACCAGATCTCAATGCTTTCCACCATATAGAGTTAACAAGTTAGCATTTGACATCTAACATTTTTTATTTTTTTTTAGTTATTTTGTTATATTTGTTTTACAAAACAGCTTGGTCTAAGTTAAACATTAATATGTTTAACTTTGCTTTACAAACATGACTAATAATTATGATCATTTTCATAAGTCACATTATTTTTCATTTATATTGATTTTAGAAAAGCATTGCAGAAATACACATTACACATTACTTACTTGAATATTTTACTGACACCTCCATTATTCAATATGAGACCTATACTCTCATATATTGACTTTTCCAAATGAATAATGTTTTAATCAAAGAATCAATTGATTTTCCTTTAATAACTGTGATTTATGCCAATGTTTTGAAAACAGCACACCGTCCTTACTTTAAACAAAGTCTGAACTCACTACCAAAGACAACAACATAGCTCTGCTATCTGTAATAACATTGCTTCTTCTACTTGGGCACAAACAAAAAACATGGCATGATTTGGTCTGATATAATGCAGGCATGGCAATATTGCCAGATATGTTAGAGAAAATCATTAACAGTGCTACAAGAATGAACATTTTTCATTCTGCACTTTGTTAAGGAAATGGAATAGAATACACATGACCATATAATTTGATATCTGCTTTCATAATCAGATTGTTTTTATTGCACAGTAAGACCAAAACAAGAGAAAATTGCCACCAATAAGAAAGCAGATAGGTCTTTACAATTTACAATTTAATACAAAGATGTTAATTGCTTACAACCCCCTTTTTTAAGCAAGTATTTGCCCATTATCTGTTCTTTAATTATCAATTTAACAATTTCAGGACATTAAATGTTTCAGCCATTAAGGTTTGATATACAATGTGTCTTCAGAAACATATACGTGCACTTGTACTACCATAAGACAAGTTCCATAAGCATATACATGTACTGGTAAGAGTTTTGCTAATTAGAATGATGTTTAAAATTGTATCTCAATCTCAAACCAACAGCATTACAAATGCAAGTCATTGTTTAAAGCATGTCCTGTACATTAACACTGTATGCCCAGTGTTCCTGGCACCTAAATAGTCCTAAGGGTGCAATATAAAACAGTTCTTCACTCATCAGGGTCCTTCAGAAGCCACATATGTGCAGCATCAAGCCTTTGTCTGTTCTCAGATGTTCTGACTATTGACCAGTTCTCTATCAACACTACAGACCATCAACATACAGACAAAATAACCAAACAGATCTTTTGTCTCTGTTCCATGGTTATGATGTCAAAACAACAAAACACTTACCATTAAAGGTATCGTCTGACATTTTGCCTTTATCAATTACATGTAACAATATCTTACCACAGCTTTGGGGAAATCTGGCATAATTTCTGCATCATCTCATACTTGAGTCCCAGGAAAGATGGGTTTGGGATTGGGATTAGCCGGCATTTTTGCCGATACTGCGCAGCAACATTTCTATCATTATAGCACAGGGGCACTTATGATATGCCCAGGGACTGAACCCGGCCGGTCCATTATACTGACACCGACGAGTCAGGCGTAATGCTGTCCCCTTAGCCCCGAGTGTTAGGAGGGAAGCCACTACTACCAACTTTAAAGTCTTTGGTTAGTACCGGCCGGGGTTAGAACCCACGACCTCCCGATCCGCAAGCCGACGCTCTACCACCTGAGCTATTGCGACCGGTCCAGTAAAGATGGGTTTGAACACTACATATATTGTTAGACAGTACAAATTATAAACAAAACTCTAAAAGTTCGCTCTTTTTAAATCCATAAATAAGCACTATAGTGATCTCTGCTATACAATTTCTGCTTAAAATCAAGATCAGAGCAGATGATGGTCAGGATGATGATATAATATGATCTCAAAAGTAAGTGGACACATGGTTTTCTAACTTTACAAATAGTTAATTGTGCAGCATGGCTCAGATAGGAAATACCTGTTTGTATTAACTTGTGGGATCTATTCTTCACTGTTCACACATATCTGTGGCATCAATGAACAGTATTTTGAAGGAATACCTTAGGTAACTATAACTTACTTAGTTATTTGAGAAAAAAAATGGTTCAAACTATTGAATATGACCATTCACAATTTTATATAATTATCACATTTAAGTGCATAATTAATCAATCAAACTTACTCACATGTTTAGATAGAGGGAAACACATTGCAAACTAAATGTAGCTTCAAAGTTCTTGAACATTTCAATCTTCCACATCATGTGACTTGAACAGTAAAATGTAGGGTAAATCTGTGCATATCATCTCAGCCATGATGTTGGAAGCCTTAACTAAAATGACTATTTAGTATTGTTAGTCATCCTAGTTGTGGAAACTAATCCTGTTAGAAGGTCCCATTAAGGAGCCCTGATGTACCAGAAACACCAGGCTAGGGGTTGGATCAATACACATTATTGCTGCCCCTAATGAATTTTCTGTTGGGCTGAGTAAGCTCCCCAGTCAATAAACAACCTTCCAGATCCTTCACCCCTTCCACTGCAACCATGATGGCAGATGATTACTGTTCAAGAAATAATTTTTAGATAACTTACAAATTGTAAAATTCAATACCAATTTTTAAGACAGTAAGAACAAAATGTAGACATCAAAGCTAATCTAAGAATTAATTGTTTAATCAATGGAAGTTTTAATTGTACAATCTGTTACCAATAGGTAGCATAGCTAAAAGAATGTCAAAGAAAACTATACAATGAAAATACCCCCTTGATTGCAATGTGTAAGCTTTAATTGTAACAATTACTTTAATATCAACCTGCAGAAGGTGAGTAATTAAAGGCAGTTGTTTTGCTAACATTGGATGTGTTTTACTTCAAGAATACATCTTTGGCACAGATGTTACACATTTCAAACATTCAGATGTAGGATTATATCAATCCTAATATTTGTTTAACCAGATAATGGCATTTGACAACCCTTCAGTGAGCTGATATTTCCCTCCACAGCCAAACAATGAGTTTTATGCCAATAACAGAAAACAATTGACAATCAATCTGTTAATACGATGAAGCTAGCCAGCATCAATCACTGGTGCACAGTTGTTATTGTCGGATGGACTATGAGTAACCCATTGTGTCCCATACAACAGTACCAATAATGTGTCCACATTTGGTCACAATGAGTTCCTAACACCATTATGGTGCGAGGGGAGTCACACTGACCACATAATGCATAATTAACAGTCCCTGATGACTGTTTGTGCACTCCCTGGATGCAGACAACTGTCCAGTCAATGGCCGTCATAACCGGTCTGTAATTGATTTAGCTGAGCATACACCATGCCCTGGGAAATCAATTACAGACAAATCTCTCCACTGCAATGCCAGTTATGAGCATGGAGACTGAATATCAATTTACATGTACCTCTACCCCAACACCTTTTTTCTGACAAATAATCACGTTCAATGTACTACCATAAGACAATGTCCATGAAAGTAACAATAGATGCTATTTACAAAAGCAAACAAATTATTATTAAATAAATGGGTGCAAATCATTAGATAAAAAAATGTTGATTTCAAGCTTAAGGTAGTTAAACAGAATGATTCAATGGGTACAATCTAATAAATATTTATCCATCATTTTTAACAACAACAACTGTAAAGAAATATTTCACTTTTCTGATTGAAGAATATTCAAAAGCCTTGTAACACCTTTTAAATTTGAGTTGTCAGATTTAATGCACAAATGCATTTAATACTCTTTTACCATTGACATACTTGTGAACATTTTCTGATGCCAAAGTGGGCAATTTGTTATTTTCCTATAAACAATGAAGGAAGTCAACTGTTTCCAAGTTGGGAGATTTTTGAAAAATGTGTAAATCACCCATCATTTTTATATGATTTTGAACCTTAAAAGAGGAAGTCTCCCTCCCAAAGCGTGAGAGTTCACATGTATGCATTGAACACAATTTACTAAATAAATAACTGCAAACCATGGTTATAATCATCAGTTTATCACTGTTGACTTACCAGGAAGCTCTTGCCATGCTACTAACAAGCAACACATTATTTATTTACCTACAAAGACAGCCAAAGGTTACATTCACCTCAGCAAACAAAAAACTAAAGATCCAGATCAGACAGCTCTCATTGGGATCAATTCACATTATTGTTGATGTATACAAACCTTCATGACTCAGCAATACTGTTGCAATTGGAAGCTGTCTGATCTGGACCTACACTTTCTGCTTAAGCTTTTCAGTTGATAATCAGGCTAAGGCTAAAGTTAAAAAAAATACTTTTTTTCATCATTAAATTATTTAAGTTTAAATTGATAGATGCACTTTTAATTGAGCCAAAATACATGTATGACCTAACTTTTATTAAAATACACCTTATTTGAATCAAAATATCTGGAAACATACATTTTATAAATGAGAATTATTTTCTTCTTAATTAGACTATAAAACACTGGCAAAAATATCTGTTTTGTTTTTAAAATACATCACAGCAGCCAATTTTTAAGCGATGTCCAGCTATTTTTGTGGAGGAAGACCACAGCCAATGTCTGAGTAGCAGACAAATGACTGGATAGAACCACTAGCACTCAACACAAGACCTTCTCTCAGAGGAGTTACAAGTTGGCAACTCTTCCACTACCACACTCTGCCACGGGTGTCTGCCACTTAAATGTTTATGCTTACCTGATACAATGATAATCAATAAATAAAGCAAGTAAACAGAAATATAAAACGTACAATATAATGATGTTATTATATACATCAAAAATATTTTTTTTAAATGTTCTGTTCCCATTCACATATCATCTTTATAAAACCTTTTGTACACATACAAAACTTTCCATAAATTGTGAGACGGTCCTGAAGGTATTTTTTCATTATATAAATAAAATGTCTATTCCATGCCAAAGCATTCAGCCACCTCTGTTTAGAGTTTACAGAATGTAAACAATTAACTTTTGTAGCAGGAATTGAAAGATAAACATTGCATTCAAAGAGACGGGTGCAGTGTAAATGGAGGGATTATCGGCGATTTCAATTTAGAATCAATTTGAATTTCACTTGGTGTAAATAGACTGATTGCTTAACACAAAAAACATGCCTGATATCTACAGATCCATGCATGTAACACCTCCCATGGCTCTTGTTGGATGACAAAGCCTCATTCAGTGCCTTACAAACGATCTGCAACACAATAACCAAAGTAGTAATTTAATCTATACCAGTCGGAATATGGGTTGAAGGCATTTTGCTGAAGTATGCACACAGGTGCACAGTATATGTAGATTTAACATTAAATTCATTAAGCTGTTAGATGCATGCAACTTTTCTTTGATGTTCACATTTATTCATAATTTCAAATGGTAAACATAGTTTTTTTTACCTTGTATATTCACATTTATTCAAATTGTAAACATGACTCTATACTTTTAACATTCAAACTTAGTCAAGTAGTAAATATGATTTAATTTACATCATGAATTCAGTTAATTGATATGAAAAGTTTATTCCGTATTGGATAAATTTGCATGCATAGCAAAGTTAAAAAATACTTTGATGATATTTCTTGAGTGAATTTCCATATAAGTGCATGCAGTAAAAGTATTCGCTTTTTACAGCTTAGATGATTGGCACAACCCACACTCTCTTTACGCTTAAAAAATAGATTGCATATCTCCTTAAGTTATAAAGTAATTCTATTTCAAAATTGATCATGATTTTTAGGTTTCAAATTACCATTTTTTAATACTTTATCCTTCAAAAAGTAGATGAATATATGATCTTGAGACAGACATGTCCTTGAGCAGTTAAAAGTTAATTTCCAGAATGAAATTAATTTCTGTCAGAAATCTGTGATTGATAGACAGTGTTATCAATTATCTCCCCCTGGATAATAAAGCTGGGAAATTCTTGGGATGCAATTGTAAACATCCAATATTGACAAGACTTCATTGCTGCATCTCACTATTGACTATGAGATATTCCCCAAGCTAGGAGAAGCTGATTGAAATTGAAACTGATTTATAACATCAATTAAAGACTTATTTATGTCTTGGCAAGTATAAAAAAAAAAAAAAAATAAAAATGAAAGTGCTGAAAGCAATGAGGCATTCACTGCTTCAGAAAAAGTAGTCACATTCTGAGACAATTGAAACTCTGTGTAGACAAACTGTTGTACACAGATAATCAACCCCTTCTTAAACTTCCACATTCAATGTATGGACAAATGATAAACAACAGGTTATGGATTGAGGACCATGACTGGGTGAGGTGTGATTTCTCTCAGCCTATGCTAATTACATAACACACATATACATGTACCAGATTCCATGATGCTGTATTTCTAAGGTCTCTTTGTCCATTTTGTGCTGCATTTTATAGTCTTTATAGTCACAGTTACATCTAGTTTAAACAGACAGAGCATACTATTGGAAACATTTGATGATAATGTACTGCTACAAGATTTTAACTGTGTTCCTCTTTTGTTTCACACCCTATAATTGAAATGTCTTGTCGCGCTGAAGTTGAAATAGCTGAACTCTGTTGACTGCTTCTCTCTGAATGACAACATTGTATTCACTCCTAATCTAGTGAATACAAAAATCACATTAAATGTGTCATGGGGATTCTGATTGGCTTGTAAGCAACAAATAAAAATGTACAATTATGTATATACAGATATTGTATGAGCAACTGGTAGCATTTGAAATTATATCATAATAATTATAGCAAACCTACAATGTTATTATATTTCAAATGTTTTAAAAACAAATTAAATTGCATTTTTTGTCCATTTTTTTTTTGTAATAAATATACAATGTCCTACAGCATCAACTGGCTGAATACAGCTTTTTTAAGTGACATTTCACATAAAAATTCCCAATTAAACACATTATTCAGCTCATTTAACTTCTCCTATCCCACTTGCAGATCCATTCTTCTCTTGACTGACGATCAACTTCAAAATATTTACACAAAATATCAACTTCCAGCTTTCTATTGTAGAGTGGTGTTATAAAAGTGATCAGACCAACAGTAACGTTGTGTTTGAATACATAGCCGTCAAACACTTTCTACTGTTACCAAACTGTGATCTCTACCAATGTAAACACAGGATCAAACACTGTACGATTAGAGTGAGATGTTAGGCAGCTTTCTTGTTTTGTGGTGACTGTAGAAAGTTAGAAATACTGAGAACAAAATATCAAAACAAACAAATGTACAGGGTAAAATGTCACGGATTAGTGCATGTTACATGTGGTATCCACTTCTCTTTTAAGATTTGTACATTTCAAACTACTCTAAATTTGTCCATTTTAATTAAACTTTATTTTGATTCTAAACAGTATTTCTTCGAATTATCACTTGTTACTATAAATGGATTATATCTCTATTGTTGTGCTATTTTTAGAAAACACCAGTTTTTTAGTCACCTGATTGAAGAATATATATACTTCAGTAATCAAAACTTACAATTTGTGTATCCATTATACATTTTCGTTTCATTTTCTGCATGTTGCATGGATCTGTTGCACAATTGCATGGTGTTTGAAATAAAGCCAAGAACACAAACCTGTACAAACAATTCTACAAAAATCATACCCAAGACAACCCAAGCCAATGGTTTGTTGCCAAAAAGCAATTTGTTTAATATAATAGCACAAAACTTTTTCTGAGATAAAAAAAACAATAATCCCTTATCATCCTAGATTAAAAATAACCAGTAAAACATTCTTAAAGGTGGTATCCGACAGTTTGCCGATATCAAATATATGCAACTATATCGAACCAGTGCTTTGGGAACTGGGGTATAATTTTTGTATAAACCTATACCTTTGCCTCAATAATTATGATTTTTAACACAGACTAAATTGTTAGACAGAACTAATCACACAAAAAATCAATTTGAATGTGTATTCTTTCCCATTGTATAAAAAGCTTGATAGTGGTCTCTGCTAAAAATAGATATCGATGTCAGAGCGGATTACCCGGATGACTGTATAACGTGATCTCAAAAGTAAGTGTTCACATGGTGTTCTCAGTTTAAATATAGCTATCTCTGCAGTGTGGCTCAGATAGGAAGTACTTGTTTGCAATGGCGAGTGGTTATTTATGCTTGACTGTTCACACAGATCTAGGACATCAATATATAAACAGCATTTTGAAGGACCTTTTCAGGTAATACCAACTTATTTGGTTATTTGAGAAAAGATATTTTGGTCCAAACTGTCGGATACCGCCTTAAATAATATCTGCTTATCTGCAATTAAATGAAAGGGTAAGTACTAAGTAGACATTAGCTAGAGACCTGACAACAAACAAGGAGCTGGTGGATCTGGATCTACACTATTTACCCAATCCTTATTATTTCATACTTATTATTTTAAAAGTTAAGACTAGTGTATACAAATCCTAGTCAGTGATAGATATCCAATATCAATTTGTTTGAAACAACAGGAACACCACAGGAGCATTTTTGTTGGCACACTGTTGACAATCATTCACAGTTGAATGACAATTTCCCTCACAATCAATGAGCTTACAATCCATGAATAACTGAACTCATTGAGAAGAACTGGTTTAAAGATAAAAGGGTCCTCAATTGTCCTTAATCTGTTAACAACAGGGTACTAGACCAATACAAATCTACTATTATCTGTAACAAATTGCCCTAAACAATGTTTTCAATTAAAATGTCCTCATGTCTGTCGTTTGAATAATTAATGCAAACTTTTCAGACTGTTAAACAATTATGCTTTCAATAATTGAATACACCCAATGTAAACAAGAGAAAAAGAAAACTGAAATACAAGTATATGCATGCGAGTTGAATACAATGCATGATATTTTACCAATGAAAATGTTATCAATAGTCACTTTAGCCTTGGTCAGGATAACTTGGCCCACATTTAACACATTACATAATCCTTTAAAAGCTGAAGTAATTATGATTTAACTAATGCTTCTGCTGCTTCTGAGATTTTTATAAAAGGCTTTTTAATAAATAAGCTATTTTCATTAAATAGTTGAGTAAAAAAAATTGTGGTTTTCAAGCAGAAAACATGGAGTAAATATATCATAATGGATTTAAAATATAGTGAATAAGAACTGTTTAATGGTATAAAGTTAATATTGTTTTGATGATAACGACAATAATGCTGATGATGACCAGGATAAGTACAATGTTGATGATGCTAGTGATGATGTTTCTAATAAAAATGATGCTGATGATGATGCTGATGAAATCTGTACTGCCATCTCAAAACAGAAATCTGCTTTGTCTATTGTATCCTAAATACAAAGCAAATGCCAAGCAATTTGTTCCCATAGTAACAAGTCACTTACACTGTCACTAATTACCACTAACAGTTTATTAATGTTAAAAAGTTTGACTGACACGCTCTAATAAAATCCTCCTCAGTTGGATACCTTTTTAAAGAGAATTATCTAAAATTATCCTCAATTAGATTCAATTATGTTCAATCATACACCAGTTAACTTAATAGTTCATTATCATTGAATACCACCAGGATATTAAAAGATGACATACAAAAAACAACACCTGTTAACGAACTGATGCATGATTGGCGGGAAGCAATTTCCCACACTGTTTCAGGAGTCTTACAGTTTTCGAAAATGCATTCTAGTTATTTAGACTCATAAACTTTCAACTCTTTTCCGGCTGAACATGTAATGATAATTCAACATGCATTGATAATGCATCTGCAGTAAGTATAGATTTAGATCAGGAAACTTCCAAGGCAATATTTCTGAAAATCAGTAGTTTCATACTAGTGGAACATTTGCCCTTGCACCTGAGAGTTTTGTTTATTTGTTTGTTTTGTTTTTGAAATTGCAGCAACCATGTATAATCATTATTGCAACGTCCTGCTTTTTGGTGGAGGAAGACCCCAAACACACTTCTGGATAGAACCGCAAGTCAGCAGGAAGACCTTCTCACATTAAGTCCTTTGCCCTGAATGGGACTTGAACCCACACTAAGCAGTCAGCGGAGTTACAAATTGGGGATTCTAACACCTGAGAGTCGTAGGTTCAATCCTTGTCCAGCAGTGATGATCACTGTGCATAATTAGCTGCCTTGATCTAAGCTTTTCTTTTCAATAAGTACTTAATATGAGAACAATGCAACAATCATGAACTGTTTTATGTGTTTTTTTCATTTTAATGTCCCTTTTCAGTAACTCAGTGAACCTGATGTCAGGATAATGTTAACAAATTGTTTATGTGTTTTCTAGGGTGCACTGTTCCTTATGTAAAGTTTGCAATTAAAAGTCAGCCTGAAGTTAAGATAATGCAAGCAATTATTCAATATGTTTTCTTGGTTGTGCTAACCTTTTTGAAAAGATGAAAGACAATCTTGATGTTTAAGGACAATAGAACACATTGTCTTATTTTTGTAATGGGTTTTCTGCACCACTTACTGCATTTCAGTCATCTGCAGGTTAATTACATGCTTCAATGTCATTGTCCACGACATGCTTCAATGTCATTGTCCACGACATGATTCAATGTCAATTGTCCATGACATGATTCAATGTCAATTGTCCATGACATGCTTCAATGACAATTGTCCATGACATGCTTCACTGTCAAGTGTCCATGAAATCATTCAATATCAAATGTCCATGACATTATTCAATGTCTATTGTCCATGACATGCTATCATGGTGAAGGTATCACATTACTGTCTGTTTAACTGTCTCATTGTTTATGGTGACAGCAAACTTAAGGAACACCACACCACCTAAGAGAATGATATATAGGAAAAAAACCTTGAAGACAAATAGTTAAGCTTGGAGAGGTTCAAGATTTTTGTATAAACTCAGGTGCAGATACAAAGTGGAAATAATTAACTTTCCAAGAAATGATACCCGCCACCACCACACACACCTTTATGTGGTATTTATGATAATATCAGTATTTATTTCTAAGCTAGTGTAGATGAGACATGCCCAACAAAAATTTGTCATTTTCATGTTTAGAAACAGTGGTATATTTGCTTGGCGCTAATTTAAAGCTGCCTTAACAGTTACAGCATGATGTCATGTGATGACATGGTAAAAGATTCAGTCTTACTCATAACATCCAGGCACCTGACTTACCTGCCCTGGACCAAACCTGAAACATTAAGCCGACGTGAAAGAAACTATTAAGGTACATTTTATAACAAGCTTGGTATTTCTCAACTTACGATCAAAACCAGGAACCCCTTCCTTCTTTTTTTTTTCTATTTACCTTCAAGAATTAGATTAAGATCATTTACCATTTTTGAGCCCCTTGATAAAAATATTAACAGTTGTTTATTTTCTGTGTATAACCACGAATGCTTAGAATATCTGCCAGGATCATTAGGCAGTAAAGGCTAATAGAGAAACATCTTGTGACATACCAGGCAGGAAATGAGAAAGGGGTGGGGGTGGGGACTGTATGTAGGGGTGGCCCCCCTACCCCACTCCCACCCCTACCCCCACCCCCAGCCTCTTTTTTCTTACTCAGTCATAATGGCCCTCAGCTTTGAAAGAAAGAGAAGTACTCATGCATCTTTCTTATTTGTTTCTTTTATGTAATCAATTTCACCTTGTCACTATAAATTTGTTTAGGCTGACAGCTTTCACTACCACAAATTGAAAGGTGACAAGGTGACAATGCTAAACCAGTAATGTTTAGGGAGTAAGGATTTTATGTTAAACGCATGCTGATCAATTGGGGCGGCATTAATCTTCAGAGATATTGTGACGATGAAAGAAACTATGAGTAAAGAATGTCAGACAGTGATGCATTAAGCTGTAAATTGAATGACAATAAAATGGTTAAGACACAAATTAGATGGCAAACCATATACAGAATGAGGTTAAAATCTCATTGCGTGGAAGAGAAGTTGTATGAAAAATGAATTGAACATTGAGGGTCATTTTTTTAAATTTCAGATAATGCTGGTAATTGTTATTGTAGTTCAAAAAGAGCACATAAACACAGACTGTGTAGATCCACCAAGTTCTGCAGATTTACAAGGTGAATCATTTTTAAGAACTTTCACAGTTTTGTATGCACAATAAAAAATAGTTTGACAGATTAACAGTTATGCAAATTAGACTTAAAATAGCCTACTTATTGAAATTTAAGTAAAAATAAAAAGCTATTTGTAACTTCTAATATTATATTCTAATATTACCTGTTTCTGTATTTGTCAAATTTTTTTTTTTTCATCTGCCATTATTGCTTCTTAATTTTTAGCGGGGGGAAAATATCTTCTGTACAAAATAAAGGTCATAACAATTATTTAGAACAAACTTTAGTGCAATAGTTTTAATAAGGTTTCACTAGTCTAATGAATTCATGAATACTTACACATAAGAGCATTTTCATTAACAATAACTGATCACGCCATAATATATTGTGCATCATTAACAAAATTTCCATTGTTTCCTCTTTTAAACTTAAAAGGATAATGAGCTGGTACTTTAAAAAATCATTTTATGTTGGCATAACTTTATTCTTAACAAAACATTTGGCATTTTTGCGACCTATCATAATAAGTCAACACTTGTGTGTCTTCAATATATTCTACAGAAGTTTGTATTATTGTGTATTATTTATAGTATTTTCTTTCAGAAATTTTTAATTTTTTTTTCATTATTTCCATTATTAATAAAGCCAAAATATTAAGTTTCAAAATTTTTAAACAAATTCAATATGTTTTCGCTAAGTCTTTACCAACCCCTGTAATGTGCATAACCAACTATCTTAATTGAAAATCAATTCAATTAATTCAGCTGACCTCCTGTGACTTTCCTTAAATATGATTCGGACAGGTGTCAAAAGGTAATACATAAACAAACAGGTGCTAATATGAGGTAACTGTATTTAAATCAGAGATTGATTTATGATGTTCTTGCACCAGGTTGGTATATATATGATATTTGCTTAGATGAAATTTCATCAAAATAAATGGTAATATGATCAACATATAGAATTGTTAAATACATTAGTAAAATAATATTTCCATTGTAAGGAAGGGCAAAAGTGATTTAACAAAGTTTTGTATACTGGACAGCTGAGACATGTCATAAAAAGTCTATAATGATGTTCAAGAAGACCGATATAGAAAGAGCCTGTATAAATTGCTGTCCTGCAATCTTATCATAACATTATATGCTTGAGTGATTGGACATTTCAACAAGTTTTTTTTTTCAAACCATGTTTCCCAATTCCAATCTTCCTAAAACCCAGTTAAAATTGTTTTATAATGGAATTTATGTTTCGCTTATGAATTAAAAATATTAAAGTCAATATTAATCATTGTTTAAGTTCACATACTTATATAACCAGCTTGTGAATAATGGATACACACTGTTGTTTACAAAAGAGATATTTGTAGATATTATACAGCAAGCACTGTACATCCTGACCAGGCAGGTCCCCAGACAGCTGGCCACTGTCTGATCTGGATCTACCCTATTTACCTCAACCCTGAAACTTATTATCAGTAAATGTTAATCTGGCTTAGAGATATAATGTCATAAAAATATCTAACAGATATAAAAGAAAATCAAATTTGATCATAAAACATTTATTTTACATTCAATCCTTTGTTAGCGTCCTCAATAAACAAAGCTTACTTTTCTAAATGGGAATGGGTTAACATACACACCTACATATTTTCTCACTTACACAATGGTTTAATAAAACACTTTGTGGTCTCAAACAAGCCTTATATCTTCTGCATGAAAAACAATTACAAAAGACAGACATGTTTATTCTTTCAACATTTCAGTATCTCTATATCAATATTATTATAGTACTAAAATTGGATTTTATGCTAGACCTCCGACAATACAGTTTTTAATTTTTATTGCTAATTAAGTGTGAGAAAAAAAAACTGGTTTTCATTTCACCCAGATAAACAAGGCTTAGTAAATTACATGGTGTATATTAGGACACAACGAAAATGTTGTTATAAAATTAGGCTGTAGGAAAATTATGGACATAAAATTGTTAAAATTTGAACACGAACTGCTAAGTTTTCGGTCCTTTTCATGTTTATTCCATTATTATTGTTAATTAATTACCAGTTATTTTTTCAGTAATCAAAAATGATGCATTAAGATATCCAGCATCAGCCTTTTACAGTATAATATCCATTATTAAAAGGTAAATAAATGCCCTGAACACTACAAAGCATTGATATTGTTTCATGTCTGACTGGTAAACTGTGATCTGAAACAAACAAATGGCCAATCTGAAGCTTATACATGCTTTTTACTATAGACCAACACTTATATTATCTACAAGTGAGTGATCATACAATGCATGGCAGAACATTGTGACATGTTTGAAATCCAGTTTGGTAATTTAATGCCAGGATATCTTAGACAGAGCAGCATTAAATTGAAAACTTCCATTACGAAAAATCCATAATTTTTACAGCTACATGGGTTATATATTTAAATAATGAAACACTCCAAATGATTGAAAACTCCAATTTGGAAAATCCATATTTTTACAGCTACATAGGTTATACATTTTAATATTAAAACACTCCAAATGGTGCCTAATTAAAAACGTCAGCATAAAGTACATAAAACTATTCTTTATATGGCATTTATTTCTTTTTACGTATTTAAGTCTATACACAGGGCTACAACTGCAAAAAAGAATGTAAATATATATATATATATTCTAATTTTCACCATGGATCTCCTGAATGCCACCATCCCACAGATAAAAAAACAACCCCAGATTTACATATTATGAAGGTTGGCCCGCTCCAACCTGGTGAAAGTAGGCCATTTATATTCAGATTACCCTCTGGTTATAGATGATGTACAGAATGATAGCGCCACAAATATTTCAAATCCAAGAATGGTAAAGCAATTAAATAACAGAACGAATGCAATTTCAGACAGGTTCTGAAAAGGGGATGTAATAAACATTTGTTATTGAAAAAAAAAAAAACTTCAAGGAATATCAGTTCCCTATCTTATGCTTTCATAATTTTATATTTTTGAAGGGAATTTGAAATGTAGCAGATGGAAAGTTAAGGATAAATATGATAAAATTAATATTAAAAATATAGCAAGATTTTAGCTGAAGCATGATTAACTGTAAAAGTCAATGGGAGCAGACAGAGTGCACTTTAGATATATGGCATATCCCGTAATAAAAACTAAAATTATATATGCTTTGAAACATTAACAGGTTATATTTTGAGATCATTTTGTTGTCAATAAGTTATAAAATATATACTTAAAAAAAGGGTTACTTTATTTATGCTAATAAATTGAGAACAACAACAACAACAACAACAAAAGAGGAGTTTTTAAAGAGATGAATGCAGTTTTACATTTAAACTACTTTAACAGCAAACAAATAATTGTTTTGGGATTTATTGTCTCACCAACAGTATTTCAGTTATCTGGAGACAGTGTCCACTTGAAGCAGGTTTATTGCTGCCTTCACTGTTCGCCTGGGGTGATACTTTACCCAGTCACACCTGACACCATGCCAAACAGTCATGGAACTACCCTTATATTTGCATGAGTGGTAGCAGGGGAGCTATACCACTACCATTTTTAACGACTTTGGTATGTTGTGGCCCAGGATTGAACTTGGGGCCTCCCACACCTGGAGACGATGCTCTACCGATTGCGCAAAGTTGGTTAGCGGCGAAAGTCATGGTTCAGTTAAGCAAGTACTGTTTTTGAAATAGGGAGAAACCAATTTGTCTAAACATGGTTATTTCTTTAGAGGTCTGTCTCAGTATTTCCACTATTTTTCATTCATTTACAGCTGTACTGATATGACTCATGTTTAAAGGGATTTATATTTTTTCTTCTGCATTCAACAAATCCCTAGTAACCTTACATCAGGACATTAATTGAGGTCATTAATCATCATTAAATTCCTACTAAAAACACTTTTAAGCAAAACATTCATAAAACACAAATGTGCATAAGATGTGATAAGGAAAAAGCATTAATTATTCTTTTAAAACATTTTTTTTATATTTTGACACACTTTTTAAATAAATTTTCAGCAGAAAATCATAAATCAATCATTAAAAATTTGTAAATTTGCATTAGAGTGATTTTTAGATGTGATTTTAATGGCTTGAAACATTTAAAACTTTACAACACAGCTGCATTTAAGAAAGGGAATAAAAAGGACTCATAATAATAGCAGACAAAAGCAGGAAGCAGGCTCATTTGGATCTACACTATTTACCAAAGACTTATTATTATACACCATGCAAGCAAAAGTCCTAACTTTTTAAGTGTTCATCCCATTTCAAAAGTTTTTATGCATATCACTTGTTATCTTATTCTACATGAAAACCCTTACATGCTTCATTAAAGTGCAAAGCAAAAGACACTGACACATCCCTACAGCATCACCATATTTCTGTAGCATAGATTCATACACATGAACTCTCCCACTTTGGGAGGGAAACTCCTACTTTTAAGGTTCAAAATTACTTAAAAAGGAGGGGTGTTTTACACATTTTCAGAAATCTTCCTATTTAGAAACAATTAAATTTCTTCTTTTATATATTTTTATATGAAAAAAACAAATCTCCCACTTTGAAAGTGAAAATCTCACACTTTAGACTCAGGAAAAGTTCACATGTAATTAGATCACAAGGAGCTGTATATTCATACTTGCTTCGAAACTTGGAGATTGGTTTTCCTAATCATGCTTGTCTTCATAGTTCTGAAGTATTCCAATTGAGTATTAACCGGTTAAAGTACTCTTCAACAATGAGGAACAAGTATGATTAAGAAAACCAACCTCCACTAGGTTTCAAAGTAAGTATGAATATATTTCATATTTCACCTTGTAACTCTGCTGCCATGCAACCCTACAATAACTCGACTGCCACACTATGGCAATACAACTTGACAATAACTTTGAATTTTTGAAGTATGTTATTCCCCATTATATGCAATCAGTACTAAGGAAAACAAAAATGTTAATGATAGCATGTGGATGGATTTACTCCAGATGACTATGAGATTATTGGTGGTCATTTTTCACCCAAGATTAAACAAGCTGCATTGCTAACATTGGAATATACTCGGGTTTCCTTTGTTAAACAATGCTTTGCCAAACAGCTGCAAATTCCTTTAAATGACAGCTGCTTTTTATAATTGCAACCTACACATTATTGTTGCAAGCTACAATGCTAAAAAACTGAATACTCAGTTCTTTTATCTGAAAATGGTCTCACAGAACAGCTGCGAATTTCTGATTTTGCCAGCTACACTACAAAATATATACCCCATAAAAAATGCATTCCATAAGAGGCACCGAACTCCAGGGTAGTGCCAACAAACAAGGCTTTGCTGGCAAGCTGCTGAAACAGTACTGGTATCAACTGGTGATATGACCACCTGAAACCCACATCAGCCCCCTTTACCATTCCCCAGTGGCCGGGTCAGTGCCCTTAGGTCTGTCTTTAGTGATATCAATTATTCTACCTGACTAATCTTAATTGGTCCACTAGTGGCCAGGACAATAAATGTCAAGGACATTCTCTGTAGGTGGCATTGTTCACAATACATCTGCTGAATAACAGTTACGATTAACAATTGTAAGAGGGCTTTTCAAAACAAGAAGCGAAACTGACTTTTTTCCACACTGGCCAATCTTGAAAAGGTTAAAATCTCCGCCCCGGAAATTGCCGACTTGTCATGTGTGACTAAAAATACAACATTTTGGGAGGAATGGTGTAAATGTTTATATTCAGTAGTTAATGTAATGTGTGTTGGGACAAAATTGAATCATGTTAAAAATTTTCAATGTTATTCTTCTTTTGGGTAATCATTTTTGACAGGTTGAATAGAAGATTGTTAAAAAGGTTCTATCAAATTTCATAATTACATTGTCACTCAATGTCTGCATATGATTATTTAACTGAGATTCTTTTTTAGTTTAATCAATGGAAGCTCACACTGAATGTTTTGAAAGTTGAGATGTCACTTATAATTATGTTTGATTATTACTCGAAGGAATTTTCAGCCTGTGTTGTGTAATTGGTTCAGATTATGGACTTGAGATTGGAGAGTCATGAGTTCAAATCCCATACCTAACATGAGACAATACTCCCTGAGCTAGAAACTGCTCCTGGTAGTACTGGTAACTTACCTGAGCACTGGTTATACCCAGGAAGAGGTCTTTAAGGACCAGTTCAAGACAGAGTTCTTTCTTGTAATACCCTTGAAAAAAAAAATTCGAAGATTAAGGAAGGGGATTTATTTCCTATTTCTTAACACTTCATTTATGACTTGGAGCTAGGATGTGAGACATCTATAGCGCCATAAAGAGTATGTGTTTTAAACAAGAAGATGTCTATTCTGGTAACTACACACTCTCTTAAAAAATGGAATACTCAGTTCTTTTCTCCGAAAAGAGTCTCACAAAGCAGCTGCGATTTCCTGTTTTTGCCAGCTACACTATTGTCCTCATAAAAAAACTGCATTCCAGAAGGGGCCCCGCTCTCCAGAACAGCGACAATAGTAGACTACTCATTTTTTCAAATATCTTTCAAGTAATGGGTTAAACAACGGTGGTTCTACTCAGATATTTGTTTGTGGTCCTGTCAAACTTACTTTTGCTGAAATTAACATAACCATGGTAATGGTGTGAAGAATGTCATAACAAAAACAAAGCATTTTACCCCATTATCAACCTTGTAGTTAGGTTTGAGATTAACTGAGCAGGCAATAGGAGCATTTTTTGTGAATTGCCGATAAAACATAGCTGACATTTTTTGCATGTCACTACCACTTGCAACCATTTAACATTGTTGTAATACACCAAACAAATGTCACAAAGCTAGTGCAACTAACAACAAATGCTTGTCACAAGCCACTTATGTGAGGATGGAATTGTGAAAATTGCTGTAACCTTTGGTTGTTTGTTGAATTTTTATACCGCCACACGCCAAAGTCTTCCAGTCCTTATAGCGGACACAAGTTTCATTTGAAGCACATTGAGTGCAGCCTTTAATGTGGTAGCATTCTGTATAACACAATCAATTTAACATCAGAAATACACCCAGTTACTGTATATGTATATGTAGTGAGAACAGCCTTTAATTTAAACAACGGAGAAAATTAATCGAAATTAAAAAAATGATTCTGGTGAGCAAATATCTAACATAACTAAAAAACTTCCCCCCAAAAGTAGAGATATTGACTTAACAGCAGGATTAAACTGATATCTATTTGGCATTCGCTGGCTTGTAAAAGCATATAACCCTGTCACATGCCTCCCATACAGTCTCTGTAATACCAGACAGATTAATACAAAACTGAGAAACATTGTTTACCTGTCTATCAGAAGGTCTCCACAGGTTTTATCAATCGTCCTCAACCATGGGGCGTCTGGCGTCACCCCAGCAATCAGCATTGCCAATTACATGCCATGCTCCCAATCTGCAAGACATCAAATTAGGTCTTAATCCGGAGAGCAAATAGCAACACTAGGAAAAGATTGGGTAGTTCAGTTTTGTAACAAGGTGTCAAAAAACCCACTCCTATCTGTTTCAACACAGGCGTGCACTTTCCCCTCGACAGATAACTAGAGATGTATTTTCAATTGATACTGATCGCAGATGTCACACTCTCTTGGAGAATCGGCTATGCTGTGTGCACCCCTTTGATATCTCTCTCTAAGTTATGGTTAAAAATCAGACCCTATAAGTTGAATGCACTGCATTGATAAAGGTGTTTGATAATGTGGCTACAAACATTAGGACTGTTAAAGTATTAAACTTGTATCTGATGAATACATGGTTAACTATCTCACAATGTTTTTAAAACTCCATTTCAGACTTACATTCTTGAGGTACAAACAAGCATTGTTAACAGTGTGAGACCTATACCCTTGTGAGAAAAAACAAGTTTTGTTTGTTTATTGGGTTTATCATCCCACCAACAGTATTTCAGATATCTGGAGACGGTGTCCACTTGAAGCAGATATAGTGCTGCCTTCACTGTGTATAACATGCCGTGAACACCTGGCATGATACCACTCCAAGTCACATTATCCTGACACAAGGCCAACCAGTCGTGGAACTACCCTTATATTTGCTTGAGCGTTAGCAAGGGAGCTATACCACTACCATTTTTAACGACTTTGGTATGTCGCGGCCCGGGATCGAACCCGGGGCCTCCTGTACCTGGAGCCGACGCTCTACCGATTGCTCTACCAGGTCCGGTAACAAGTTTTGTTTAAAAGTGGTCACCCTCATGACCAAATACCGAATGAAAAAACATACACAGGTAGTTAATAAACACTTTTCTGTTATGGTTGTACAAATATTCACTCTTCCTCTGATTAATAAAGAATTTTACACACACAAAAATTCCTAATATAGTATTTTGAACATAAGTGATGCAATATCATTTGCTCTGATAAACATGCAGTTAGAAAACTAACAAGTGTATACAGGTATAGCAAGGATTATAAAATGATTAACACTGTTTCTGCTGACAACAATACCAATATTAGGCCAAGGCAAATATAAAAATACTTTAGACATGTTAATATTAAGTATTTTAAACACAAAACAATTGCAATCATGGAGCCAGTGCATGCATTGTCAAAGGTGTAACAAAGATTGTATTTGGTAAAACATTTATGTAACAAAAGAACAAATGATAAATGACATGAATCCTCAACCCCACCACATACTCCCGTCACCCCCACCTCTACAACTCCACCACATACTCCCATCACCCCCACCTCTACAACTCCACCACATACTCCCATCACCCCCACCTCTACAACCCCACCACATACTCCCATCACCCCCACCTCTACAACCCCACCACATACTCCCGTCACCCCCACCTCTACAACCCCACCACATACTCCTGTCACCCCCACCCCTACAACCCCACCACATACTCCCGTCACCCCCACCCCTACAACCCCACCACATACTTCCATCACCCCCACCCCTACAACCCCACCACATACTTCCGTCGCCCCCACCCCTACAACCCCACCACATACACCTGTCACCCCCACCCCTACAACCCCACCACATACTCCTGTCACCCCCACCCACAAAAAACAATGTCTCTGGACAAGCTTTGTTTATAGAAAGACTATCTTATGAAGATAGAATAAGGCCTTAGGATTTGACGATGTGTATGGTATGCCAAGTGGAGTTATCATGGTATTCTATCATAGTCAGCACTCAATCTGAATCAAATCAAAGAAAATATAAGTGATATATTTTGGTGGAACATTACCTCTGTGAATGACCACAGTCTTAACATTTGACCATATTTTAAACATGGTGAATCATGTTTTTGTAAACTAGACCATCTTTAAACCTTGTTTGACCAGGTTTCATGCCATGATTTACTGTTGCCCTGGTGACCATGATCAACCATGCTTTTGCAAACTAGACCATCTTTAAACTATGTTTGACCAAGTTTCATCTTTTGAACACAATCAGACCATAGTCAAATCATTGCAGATCATAGTTATGATAGTCCAGAGTCAAAGCTAGAGCCAAAAGCACAGTCAGCCATGTTTTGACCATGTTTAACCATGATTCAATGTTCACATTTTGCAAGGATAATAAGGTTTAATTAAAAAATGTCTCCCTCTATCCCTAATCGAATTTGCTCCATTGATCATGAACTCCCCTAATATGGAAAACCCAACTACTAGACAACTTTCCAACTGTCCATGATCAATAATATTTTACACATGTCTGCATCTGACCAATATCATATCTTCAGCTAAAGTCTAGGCTCAATT
The DNA here is from genome assembly GCA_007844125.1 of Sinonovacula constricta. Taxonomy (NCBI): domain Eukaryota; kingdom Metazoa; phylum Mollusca; class Bivalvia; order Cardiida; family Solecurtidae; genus Sinonovacula; species Sinonovacula constricta. Next base: position 18,496,019 of record CM017562.1, read on the forward strand.
TACGGTAAATATTAATGTTTTATTCAGCAGATGAATTGGAATGGCTCCACTGGCAGACAAATATAGCTCCCTCCTTGATCCAAGCTATTGAATTTAAAAGGGGATATTGATGCCCTTGCCGATTTTAAACTTTTGACAATTTTTCATTTTTGCGTTTATTGTGGAATACAAATACTAACATAGCTTTAAGGTTTAAACTGATTAAGCTGATGTTGCATCTTTTATAGTATATTCATTTTCAATCAAATGCTTCATTATAAAATTAACTCAAAACAAACTAGGATACAAAATTACACATACATGTTATATGTGTAGATTTGTGTATTTTTTTAAGAAATCAAAGAAATTATTTTTCAGAAACACATTTATTGTCATATGGTATCAGCATAGTTGTGGTCATATTGCTTCAACATTGTTACAGTTATACTGCAGAAACATAGTTCTATTCATATTTCACTAACACAATTAGGGTTATTCCAAAGAAGCACAAAAATTGTCATATTGCAGAAATACAATTATTGTCATATAGCAAAACCACAATAATGGTCAAATTGCAGAAATACAATTATTGTCATATAGCAAAACCACAATTATGGTCATATTGCAGATTTACAATTATTGTCATATAGCAAAACCACAATTATGGTCATATTGCAGATTTACAATTATTGTCATATAGCAAAACCACAATTATGGTCATATTGCAGATTTACAATTATTGTCATATAGCAAAACCACAATTATGGTCATATTGCAGATTTACAATCATTGTCATATAGCAAAACCACAATTATGGTCATATTGCAGATTGACAATTATTGTCATACAACAAAACCACAATTATGGTCATATTGCAGAAAAACAGTTACTGTCATAAAGCAAAACAACAATTATTGGTTGGTCATATTGCAGAAATACAATCACTGTAAAAGAGCTGTTTGTAAAAGAAATTGATACATTTCAACCACCAGCCCTTCTTTGAGATATTATCAGTCATAAAACCAAACTATTGCTGACAGATTGTAGACAAACATGCAAACAAACTGTTATGAAAAATTATGAAATTGCCAAAATTTGTTAATAGAGAAATCTCAGCCATGACATTATTATTGATCTTTTTTTTCTAAATATCGATTCTGGTTCTGCTGGAGCCACTTTTCTGAAGACAAGATACAAAATCCATGATGTCTGCATGGATGAATTTGATAGATGATGGTAGATGATGATCTATGATATGTATTTTTGAAAAAAATTGTCCATTCTTATTATAAACAAAATAACAAAATAGTTGATTGGGTGTCAGGATAATATGACAGTATGGTGGTCATATCATGTCCGGTGTTTGCAGCATAATATACACAGTGAAGGCAGCACTCTTATCATGTTTTATGTGGACACTTTCTTAATTACCTATATAAATAACTGAAATATTGTTGGTAGGACGATGAACTCAACACACAAAAAATGTAGCAGAACAAAATTGTTAAATATTTCCCAGCTAGACCTTTCATATTCCTTAAAATACTATTTAAGGCCATGTTGTATCTAGTCTAGTGAAAGTAACTTGAGCAATCAGAAAAGAAGTAGGTGGTACTAAATGTACCATAAATCAAATAATGACCTCTATACCTTTCATTAAATCACTGTAAATGCAACCTAATAGACCATTAATGGGTAAAAAAGGCCTGTACTTGGGGGGAGAATAGAGAAAGTCACCCCAGAATCTGTTGACAAGTTTATGACCTTACAACATGTTTCCACTGTTATGTTAAGCTACTGTCCTAGCCTATTTTTTATGACCGTTTTCTTTTTTCAAACTAATAAGAGGGTTAGCCAAGTTTATTGCATTTTGGTTTTTTTTAGCGATAAGAAGTTTGTAAGGGTCACACTAAAAGTCACGATAATATACATGTGCATGGGTTGTTATTTTATTTGACGACAGTACAGTTAGTGACTATTATAAACAAGGTAAACACATTTACATAATTAGTACAAGCTTTCTAGCTTATTTTCTTTCTTAAATTGGTTACCATGATATCATTTTTAATCATTAATTACATGAAATTCATTTCTTATGCCAAAGAGAAAATAAAGTTTTACTTGAACTATGACTGTCTTTTTCAAGCTCACTGAAAATCTCTTCAAAATGTTAAGTAATGAAGGTGGTGATTTATTGTAAATGATAGCACAGAGTCTGTATAACCATCATCACCGTGGAGATGACATGGGCAGATAAGAGGTCACGAATGTCACATGGTATAGAAATCTTTTCTGAACTTGATAAGGACTTTTCTCAATGTCTTTTTCAATAAAGGGACTTTCTGCCTTGGTCGGTGGAAAGGAAATACTAGGTATAAGGAAAAAAAGGGTCTCTACTTTCTGAATAAAAAAAAATTCACATGTCCTGATAAAAAAAAAGTCGCAGCGTTTTCATGTTTGTCTCCATTATTATCTCCTGTAATTGCCTTATTCTCATTTACCTGCCTCTCTTTTTTACTCTGGTTCCCTTTCTGGTGTCAACACTGTATCTCTATCTCACTCTTATTTTTGGTAAATATGCATGACATTGAACAACGGGCAACAATTGTATTATATTCTCCTATCAAAAGACTTTTGAGATCGCTTTATAGCATCATCCAGGTAGTCCACTATGATGCTGATATGTATTTGTAGCAGACATCCATGTTGTGATGATTTACAGTTTTGGAAAAAAATGAACATTTAGAGTGTTTTTTTGTGTCACAATATGTACTGCTTAACAATGAAGGTAGTGTTCAAAATCATCTTTACTTAGACTAAAGTGTGAGTTTATACAGAAATTATGCCTAATTGCCTTAAAACAGATAACAAATATTGCATTACATTTTATACATGCAAACTGTCGGATAACACCTTTAAAATGTAAAAAATACAACAGTTAAACTAATGACAGTGTTATGTAACATGCAGCATCGTGTTGTCTTTTTTCTTATAATACCTTGGTGTTTTTTGTGTATGGAATTTAAAGCTTTCTTTCTTCAAAATAGATTTTTGTAGCATTTATCAAAATAAATGAATATATATAAATATATATATATATATATATATATATATATATATATATATATATATATATATATATATATATATATATATATATATGTTCTGAATATCATAACTATGAGTTGAATTTTTGAGTTTTAAATACATGACAACATCAGCATAACATTTCTCTTTATTGTGAACTGAAATGGGATTTTTGTGTGTTTTGAAACACATAATTTAAGAGACTCCCACCTAAAGAGAATACTGTGTTACAGAGACACCAGCCTTAGCTGTAGTTTGCAAGCAACTGTCTGATATCTCCTAAGATAGCTCATTTATTTTCAAGCTTGTATTAAAATTCAAGGACAACTTATGACCCAAGGGCCATAACTCTTATTCCCTCCTTTCATGTTAAAAGTAAATAGTTATAATTTAATCACATCCCTAATCTTGTCATGGTTTATGTATTTGAACCACACAACAATCGCTTACCATGTTACAAAACATCATATCATCTCCAGGCTAGAAAACTCATCAAAGACCCATTATATCTAGAATGGTTTTAAATTGAGTAATCTGTATTCTTTTAACTTCTATAAATTCCTCCTTATCCTAATAATCCAGTGGTAATTATTAGTCCTTAGTTTTAAATCAGCAGCAACATGCAAATGTTCCAAGATCTGTTGATACAGGCTTTATAGTAAATGGTGTAGATACCGATCAGACAGCTCCAATCAGGGACTGGCAGATCTGGACCCAAACAGTTTGCCTATTTGTGTTATGAACTCATGTTTAGCAGGCTAAGATTTGCTACTGGAGCAACTCTTTGTTAAATAGATAATTTGTGAATAAATATCTGACATAATAAGAACCTGTATTTCATTACTCAACAAGATAAGAGACGTCATACAATGAAGGTAGGAGGTGAGCGATACAATATCATCATAAATATTCATGACATTTGGGTAAGCGGTGGTCAATGTATCGCCTTTCAATCAGCCCTGTGTGCATCTCATCTACAGGCAAAAAGCTGAATCACATTTAAAATTGTAATAAGGCCAATTTGTCTGTGTCACTTTAACCTTGCTACCTGAGTTCTTATCACATAAAACACATCAATTTTATATATAACTCCGTTGATGTTTTTTGATAGTACTGATAAATTCCCTAATATAGCTTATTTTATCAAGCCTAAATCAATTGGTTCTATAAGCAAGCAAATGATTTGTTTTACAAATAAAAGATTCCTCAAAGAATCATGTCCATTAACATAATAGAAAAACTTGTTAAAGCAAAAAAGTATTTAATGGACATGTTAACATAATAGCAAATGATAGTGTGATCACTATATATGTTAGCATGCTGTCCATTAAAAAATTATACTGTTTTAGGTGGGAAGAATCAAATGTGTCATGAAAGTTTGCTACTATTTATAGCTGTTACAGCTAAATAACCTCAGTCTCTGAATTTCACTTGCACAATATCAGTTAAAAACAGTAAACTAATTGGCTTGATTGTGATATAAAACCTTAAACATGATGTGGGAATCATCTTGTATATACACCAAAATGAGACTAAAATGAGACCACATTTTTTATTTTAAAAAATGCAAACTAGACAATCAGTTTCCATGACACTTTAAAGTACAAAAATAAAAGATCCAATGATAATATTACATAACAGATATGAAGATAATCTCTCCTGCTACATTACCCACTGTATCCCTGATGTGTAATGGACACATCCAAACAGACCAGTGACGCCTTAGCAATAAATAATTCACAGGACATAGACAATCTGCCTCTGTGAAAAATGCCAGTGTTTGATCTACAACTATTTTTATATGACTCTAAGTGATTGTTTTGTTAAATCTCGCCTCTCATCTAACTGATACCTGTTTCCTGTTTTCTGCTAATGGGTGATTAATGAAATAATTATGATTATGTCCCATCTAGAAGTATAAATGATTAAACCTAATAGCTCAAATAACAATTAAGTTTATATGACTTAATTGTAATAATTAGGATCTCAAATTGTGTTACCAACTGTACTTTGGTTTAAGAGTAATGCTCTTGAAAAATAAAAGATTTTTTTCTTTTACCAAGGTTCTAGTTTGTTCATAATGGCTTTTGCAGTTTGGATTTCACTGCCAGTCCTGTATTTATATAAGTTTTTCTTGGATTTGTTGGACCCTGTGTCAACTAGTCCTTGGTTTATACAACTTTTTCTTAGATTGGATCGACGGTGCCTCAAGATATGTCATATTGATGTGGCATAATACCACAGTATCAGGAGCACTTTATAAGCTTTAAGTGGACATTGTACCTGTAAGACACTAAAACATTTATAAAAAAAGTAAAATGTACCACAAACTTTACATATCACTATTTAAAAAAAAATGAGCCAGATTTTTTTTCTTCTTCAAGACTGTAATTCAAAAGTGAAGCTAGAATGCCTTGATATCATCATTATTTGTCATAAAGTTTGCATGAACTTTGCAAGAGCCAACAATTTTTTTTAACAGCTTCTTGGGTCTGGGGTGGGGAAAACAAGGAAAGACAAAACTCTCCACCCAAAGAGATTCAAAAAGAATACTATGAAGAACTCTTCAATAACAAACTATACTGAGAGATTAATTTGGGCCATTTCTCAGGCAGGGATTTTATTCAAGAGGGGCTTTATATAGATTTGATTAGAAAATAATACCTGCTTGAAGAGTCAAAGGTCAAACGATTAATCTTATTAGGTGTTCATTGATTTTGAATTAAAAAAGTACTGAAATAAACAGATTTTCTGATGTTAAACAAATTAACACAGCTTAAAAAGATTTTATCCTGAAAGGGATCTGTAATTATTATAAAGTTAACAGTCAATCATAACATGGGAAATATAACAAGTTGGGCAATTCTTACAAAATGTCAGGTCAGTATGTTACAAATTAAAATCTTAAAATAGCTATCTGATCTTAGTCCCACATTATGTCAAGGCATTGACAATTTCTACAATTATGTATACTGAAATAATTAAGGCTTAATTGAAAATCTATACTCTACCTATTTGTGGTATATGTACCTCATCAATTTGCAGATATGGGATCCTACAAGCTATTGTTATTTTAAACAATGCAAATACAGTAAATATCTGTGATCCATTACTTAGTTATACTGCCCTACTTGAAATGCCAGTTTAAAAAAAATCAGTAGAAAATAAAAATGACCAACGTGACAAGACTACCCTCATTTATACTTTAGGTGGATATAGATATTTTTAAATTAAATATCATAAAAGAAGAGCAGGAGTGAAAAAACTAATTAAAGCTTAATAAGTAATCTAATTGGTAGATTTAATTAACAGATCCAACTTGGCATATAAGACACCTAGATAGAGTCTTCAACACAATCTCTATTACCACTTGGAATTATGACAGCACATAGGCCTCTAGATGTATTTTTTCACCATAAACCATTTCCAAATGGTCTAAACCTGTTTTGTATCACCATCTACTGTTGTACATTATAATGCTGCCTTCACTGTGACAGCAATTCAACAATCCACATCACATATCACACACCAGTTACACTATTCTTACACTGGGTTTATTAAAGGCTCTCCCAAGCTTACCAGAGACATTCATAGTAGAATAAGATAGTAGACCAACGACCAATAAATCACAAATTGATCAAGATATGCATTGGTTTTGCTTCTCTCTTATAAGTCTATTACAATAGGTCAAATTTAATGTGTATGTTTAATGACTTAGTTCTGCACTGCCTGATGACTTGTTCTACCAGAACAGTAAATTTGGAATAGTAAGTTGTCATTCATAAATCACATATCTTCCCTTATTCCTAACAAAAATTCAACTATCCATATTCATCTTTTGGGGCAATATTTAACATCTTTTACCCTTAAGATCATTAAAAAATGCAAAAACAATACAGATAATACTTAAAGATTGTGTTGCATATTCTTTTAAAATATTGTTGTTAGAATTATGAATATGATGTAAGTTACATCCAATATATAATCAAAACTGGATATATTTGATTTTTTGAGGAAAATATAGAACAACAACTTAAACAACAACAACCATAATTACTCATATTATAAACAATATAGTCTGCTGAACATGTCATGTTTACCCTTACATTGTCAAAATTTATATCAATTATAATAGTTACATACCTTTCCAGTGCAGTTTTTTAATTTTATAAAAAAATCACAATCACTTATATTTCACCACTTAACAAATTGCAACACTTCAAATTTGCTATAATTGGATGTCTAACTGTCTAAGGAAGTTTCAGTTTAGTTTTTTAAAGCTGTCTGTTCACAAGAGTGGTTGGTCACTTATGTGCACAAATGTACTTCACATATAATTATCAATGAGCTGTCTGTTCACAAGACTGGTCACTTATGTGCACAAATGTACTTCACATATAATTATCAATGAGCTGTCTGTTCACAAGACTGGTCACTTATGTGCACAAATGTACTTCACATATAAACATCAATGAGCTGTCTGTTCACAAGACTGGTCACTTATGTGCACAAATGTACTTCACATATAAACATCAATGAGCTGTCTGTTCACAAGACTGGTCACTTACGTGCACAAATGTACTTCACATATAAACATCAATGAGCTGTCTGTTCACAAGACTGGTCACTTATGTGCACAAATGTACTTCACATATAAACATCAATGAGCTGTCTGTTCACAAGACTGGTCACTTATGTGCACAAATGTACTTCACATATAATTCATAATGAGCTGTCTGTTCACAAGACTGGTCACTTATGTGCACAAATGTACTTCACATATAAATTTCAATGAGCTGTCTCTTTACAAGATACTTGAAACAGAAAAAAAACTATCAAGGAACAACAACACAACGTTGATATGAAACACCTAGTGTACAAAAAATCTGTCAACAAAACTTGTTAACTTCTTCAGTCCACTTAATCCAGTATTTATCGCCTAACATTCCATTCTAGCTGTCTCTCTCTGACTGTTTGGTATGAGAATGACACTATGGTATAGGGAACTGTTGTAGTGGACTGCTCCACCAGTAAACAATGCACCTCCGATAACAACTGCTCCCTGTTTGGATATACTTGTTACTGCTTCAGTGGATATAACATTTCCCAATATTTTAAAATGCTACTACTACTACCACCACTACTACTATAGTTACTACTACTACTTCTACCACCACCACCATCTTCTTTACCAACACCAACACTACCACCACAGCCACCACCACCACTCCCTCCACCACCACTACCACTACTACCACCACCACTACTACTACTACTTCTACCACCACCACCACCACTACCACTATTACCACCACCATCACCACCACTACTAATACTTCTTCTACCACCACCACTACCACTACTTTTACCACCACCACCATTACCACCACTACTAATACTTCTTCTACCATCACTACTACCACTACTTTTACCACCACCACTACCACAACCACCACCACCACTACCACAACCACTACTACCACCACCACCACTAAATTACTTCTACCACCACATATAACCACTATTACTATACTTACTACTATTATAAAGTTAATTTTGAAAGTTCAAGTTCAAGCTGTTGTTAATGTGAATTATTATCCAGAGTCACAAGACGGGTGCGGAAAAACAGTAGAATGGCTTGCCAGTTGTTTAAACACGTTTATTCTGAATATAACAGCAATTTAAATAACACAGTGGAGTTCCAACAACTTATTACAATGGATATTCCATTACAAATGTATATGACGTGTCTTCTACAATCAAGGAATTCCTTCTATATTTACAGAGTCACAACATCCTAATATATAGCAATCTGTCATAAGAAACCAAATGCTTAAGCAATAAATTATGCAAATTATTAATTAACAACATTATTTCAGCTTCCTTTGATTTGGCCCTACATGCTTCTTTATGATGTAATGACAGATATATCACCAGACAGGTACCAGCTGGTGACCAAAGCAAGCTATATGCACAGCACACTGAGCACAGCTGAATGACTCTTTAGATTTTGCATAATTAACCCCAGACTCAGCCAGTGGTCATCATAAAATGATTGTGAAACATCTGGACAGTTAGTGCTGTACCAAAGATTAACTGACTTAAGAAATATCATCATTTGGACATCCAAAATATAACAAATGATGGAACATTATTTGAATTAGATTATATTGAAGTATAAGATAGAATAGTTCATATCTACATTAAATGACTCTCATTTTGATATCTGACACTTATTTCACATATGCCAGATTATTGAAATACAATGTTATAATGTAAAACAAAAACGATACAATAATAATTATGATGCATTACATGATAAAAAGATAGCATCATAATAGTTTCCCTGAAGTCCCTAAACTTTGGACCCCAAAGTTAAATAAAAACATCTGTCCGAATGCAGTATTTAAAGTAAGAAATGTAGTTATTTCTAAACAAAGGTGAAAACGAAACTGTTTATTAAATAACGTACTGAAATATGAAAAAGTGTTCATCATATAAATTTATAAGCACTTGGCAAATTTCAACATTTGGAGTTTAAAATGGTAGTAAATCAACTCTTAAACAAACGCTCAGTTAAAAGTGCTTCTCGTTCAGCCTAGTCTGTAGTGGGAGCATGGACTCAACTATAGCGTTAGCTGGTGGTGGCCACATGTCACTTTCACATACGATTGAGAAATGATGACGCCCGTCACACACCACACATTGAACATTTTTTGCCAAACAGTTGCGTTTGGTGTGAAACACGGTTCCATAACAACAGTTGCACTTAAAATTTGGAGAATTATGAGATGGATATAAACTTGCATAGTAGTAGTTAAGGACCCAAATGAACTCTCTTCTGAAGTCAGCAGTCAGAGAATCCATGTGGTCGGCATGGTCTTCAAGTTCTTGAAGAATATATCCTATATCTGGACATTTGTCTTCATGAAAACTGTTTTGTTTTGATTCAAAGCCTTTGAGCATCACTGGCGGACCTCCAAATTTGAAATGGACAAGTTCTTCCTGCAAGCACTGTATTTCCCTTTCCATGGAATTTATTATGCTCCTATCGCCAGATTGTACTTCCGGATGTCCAGATGGCTGTTTGGTTAGTCCCTTGCACTCACATTCTGTATCATTGTTAAGTCTGTTTATGGCATTTACATATTGCTGATGAAGGGCTGCATTCTTGGGGAAAAAGTCACAAAGCATTTCATTGTTGATTGTGTAAAATGGCAATTCCTGCGAGGTTTTTTTCTGTATAAATTCAGTCATTCGTTGTGTGTCCCTTTCTTTCTTATGAATTAGGTGGACTGAATCATTCTTGGCAAAACACATTCTTGCAAAGTGCCCAAACTTATAACACTGGTGACACCTTGCATTGTAGGCTGGACATCTCATCCAAGGATGTTGAAGTCCACATTTTCCACAGCACCGTGCTGACATCTTGATGAGGAATTTACAACAGCTGAACTGGGATCGCTAAGGAGCTAAAAAGTCCTTAGCCCGGATTCTGTCACCAAGCTATTATAAAGTTAATTTTGAAAGTTCAAGTTCAAGCTGTTGTTAATGTGAATTATTATCCAGAGTCACAAGACGGGTGCGGAAAAACAGTAGAATGGCTTGCCAGTTGTTTAAACACGTTTATTCTGAATATAACAGCAATTTAAATAACACAGTGGAGTTCCAACAACTTATTACAATGGATATTCCATTACAAATGTATATGACGTGTCTTCTACAATCAAGGAATTCCTTCTATATTTACAGAGTCACAACATCCTAATATATAGCAATCTGTCATAAGAAACCAAATGCTTAAGCAATAAATTATGCAAATTATTAATTAACAACATTATTTCAGCTTCCTTTGATTTGGCCCTACATGCTTCTTTATGATGTAATGACAGATATATCACCAGACAGGTACCAGCTGGTGACCAAAGCAAGCTATATGCACAGCACACTGAGCACAGCTGAATGACTCTTTAGATTTTGCATAATTAACCCCAGACTCAGCCAGTGGTCATCATAAAATGATTGTGAAACATCTGGACAGTTAGTGCTGTACCAAAGATTAACTGACTTAAGAAATATCATCATTTGGACATCCAAAATATAACAAATGATGGAACATTATTTGAATTAGATTATATTGAAGTATAAGATAGAATAGTTCATATCTACATTAAATGACTCTCATTTTGATATCTGACACTTATTTCACATATGCCAGATTATTGAAATACAATGTTATAATGTAAAACAAAAACGATACAATAATAATTATGATGCATTACATGATAAAAAGATAGCATCATAATACTACTACTACTTCTACCACCACCAACACCTTCTCTACCACCACAACCACTACCACCACCACCACTACCACCACCGCTACCACTACTACCACCACCACCACTACTTATACTACTTCTACCACCACCACCACCACCACTACCACTACTACCACCACCACCACTACTTATACTACTTCTACCACCACCACCACCACCACCACTACCACAACCACCACTACCACCACCACCACCACTACCACTACTACCACCACCACCACTACTTATACTACTTCTACCACCACCACCACCACCACCACCACTACCACAACCACCACTACCATCACCACCACCACCACCCCCACTAAACTACTTCTACCACCACATATAACCACTACTACTACATGTATTAATGTATGTTTTAAGATGCTCGTAATATCTTAATAACATTACCACATCAACTTCATTTTCATTGGTGCATCACTTCTGTTACAATTACCACAATTGAAAGGAATGTTTGCAATACTTCAACTACATTCATACAACAATGAGATCACATACTACTGCAGTCATAATATTTTCATGTGTGCATGGCTGCATATTTTCTTGAATACTGACAGTAATTAATGTAATAATAAGAATATTAAAGAATATATATAGAACCTTACAAACAGGTGTAAAATCTTAATTGGTATGTCTCACACACCCCACATCCAAACCCTATACTGTGAGAACTTATCAAGTTATATTTTGATTATAACCCATACTAATTATAATTCAACATATTACTATAACATACAAAATCACCTAGACATATTGCTAGATACCCAACAAAAAATAAAAATAGGGTAAATCCTGATCAGACAGTTCCCAGGGAGCTTAACATAATACAGGTATAACTTAATTATGAAATGCATGTATCATTATCAGATGTAGCTTAATTATGGTAGGAAATGCAAATATAATTATCAGATATAACTTAAATATTGTAATAAATTACCAGATATAACTTTTAACTAATTTATATTTATATAATTATAGTAAGAATTGCATATATAATTATTATCTGAGGCCTGTCATGAATGGGACAGTTTAGACACATGTAGACACATGTGCAACACTTTTATCACTTTATCATAACGATGAACTGTATGTTTTCAAGTTATAGAAAATAAAATATTGTTCTGTTCTGATACTCTGACTAGAATAACTGAATATGAATAGGTAAATAAGAAAAGGTCCTACCAAAATTTTCACAGATATTTAAATTTTTAACACTTAACTAAATTTGCATTGAAATGTACTTGTTTCTTAAAAAAAAGGCATCTGTACAAATGAAGATACAAACTGCTTGAAGTGTTAAAACATTTTAAAATTCTTATTTCTCATTGTTTTTCAAATTTAAATATTTAATTGGGGGGGGGGGGGGTAATATTTTTTTTAAAGATATAGCCATTTTAGCCAGAATAAGTTGTTCATTTGTGTAATGCTTTTTTTAAAAAAGGTATTTTTTTTTTTGCCAATCCAGTCATCTGTCAAAAGAAAGAATAATTCATCCTTTAAATCTTCGTCTGTTTAAGTCTTGAATATGTATCCTGCATACCTTTGTCACCATCATCACTTTGTAAAAGTTATCAAAATCCCATGTATTGAAACTGTCACCAAGTTATAAAGATCCTCCCACGTCCACCCTCCACTACCCAGCCTACCATGTACAAGGTATTCAACCCATGCTCTGCTTTATATACAATCAACAATACTTTATTCTGCATTATTCATTATTGACTTCATACAAAAATAACAAGATGCTTTGATAAAAAAAATCAACAAATATTGCAGATCCGGATAAATTACTTCTAACTGATCTGACAGCTCTCAACAGGAACTGACTGATCTGACAGCTCTCAACAGGGGCTGACTTGATCTGACAGCTCTCAACAAAAGCTGACTGATCTGACAGCTCTCAACAGAAGCTGACCAATCTGACAGCTCTCAACAGAAGCTGACCGATCTGACAGCTCTCAACAGGAGCTGACTGATCTGACAGCTCTCAACAGAAGCTGACCGATCTGACAGCTCTCAACAGGAGCTGACTGATCTGACAGCTCTCAACAGAAGCTGACTGATCTGACAGCTCTCAACAGGAGCTGATTGATCTGACCACTTTCAACAGGGGCTGACTGATCTGACAGCTCTCAACAGGGGCTGACTGATCTGACAGCTCTCAACAGGGGCTGACTGATCTGACAGCTCTCAACAGGAGCTGATTGATCTGACAGCTCTCAACAGGAGCTGACTGATCTGACAGCTCTCAACAGGGGCTGACCGATCTGACAGCTCTCAACAGGAGCTGACCGATCTGACAGCTCTCAACAGGAGCTGACTGATCTGACAGCTCTCAACAGGGGCTGACTGATCTGACAGCTCTCAACAGGAGCTGACTGATCTGACAGCTCTCAACAGGAGCTGACTGATCTGACAGCTCTCAACAGGAGCTGATTGATCTGACCACTTTCAACAGGGGCTGACTGATCTGACAGCTCTCAACAGGAGCTGACTGATCTGACAGCTCTCAACAGGGGCTGACTGATCTGACAGCTCTCAACAGGAGCTGATTGATCTGACAGCTCTCAACAGGAGCTGACCGATCTGACAGCTCTCAACAGGGGCTGACCGATCTGACAGCTCTCAACAGGAGCTGACTGATCTGACAGCTCTCAACAGGAGCTGACTGATCTGACAGCTCTCAACAGGAGCTGACTGATCTGACAGCTCTCAACAGGAGCTGACTGATCTGGATCAACACAATCTGCCTAACCCTCCTTTTCAGGTGTGGAGTAGAAATACTCTAACTTTATTGAGAATCTGTTGCACTGATGCGTGACATTCTGCTCCCTGTTTAGATTAGAGGGTGTATTTAATACTTCTAAGAGGACAATTAACATATCAGCATTACTAATCGTTCTTGGTTGTGATGTTTAAATGGTCATCACTGATAGGAAATTAACACCATGAACAAGGTTTTATAACTATGAATTGGATGGTTAAACATTTGACGGATAGTGTAACAAGATTTTGCTTTTTTATTATGCCAGCATAAGGAACAGATATCCTCCACCTAATGGCTAACATTGTCATATTTATATCATATGAAACATATGTTCAACACATCAAAAAATATTTGTCAAAGGGTAAATTGACAAAGTCATTAATTGATCCATTAAGCTAGGGTTTATTGTATTGTTGCTGGTAACATGACTGGGAGAAGCTGGTACTGGGGTCATCATGGTCATAAAAGTTGATCTGACAACATGTTATAAAATGACATCTTTTGTGTCCTGTCTAAAAATTGGACAACCACAACACCTTTCAAATGGGCTTAACTCCACAAAACACTACTGCCAATTTAGTTTATAATTTTAAAATGTCCTTCAATGGCTACATTGACAAACAAAATAAAACAAAATGTGAAGTCAGTTCAAGAGATCAGACTGGCTAATTGATCTGTCAATCAAAAGCTGTCTAGATGATAGTACTTATACTATGCATGCACAAGCCTTTTTTGAATTATGATATCACATCAACAACAAGGATTAGGACTTTTTTGATGGCACTGTCCTGAACAAGATCCTTATAAATATTAGTATCAAATTGGAAATGACTCAGGCTGATGTTGTTTTTTAAACTTCTTATAAATGGAACTATACAATGTATAATGTATCTATAGTATAGCATTCAAATACAATTATTGTTTATTAAGAATAAAGTTAAGGGTTACGGATCCTAATGAGTAAGTAGATATCGACTAATGATGGGTAATATCCTAATAAAACCAAAGTTGCCCTCACCTTATTTCAAAAGTTTTGTAATATCTATATTTGGTAGTTTTTTTGTCATGTGAGAGGGTGTTTTCCAGTGTGACCTTATTATTTAACTAATGTGGTGGCTAGCACATGCGATAAACTTAGTTGGTGGATGACAAAACAATAAATTTATTCTGATGTAAGGTTATCATGTGATTACAGTGTTTTGTAATCTATTTTCTCCTACAATGTACAATTCATTGGTCTATATCATATTTTTATTAGAACTGTTGTGCGTTACCGTCAAATGTCTTCACAGCACTACTAAATTCAAAAGTTCTATTGGTATTTCCCATTTTGGCCAACAGTTACCAAATTTAATAATTTTCTGCTTAAATCCATGTTGTCTTTGCTCCAAAAATATCCAATTTAAAATGTTGAATAAATAGTGAATCAAGACTATTTTTGGCCAATTTCTGACAGTTTGAAAGCTGATACCTTTTTTTTGTTAAATAAACTATAAAATGAAATGTTCATAGTAAAGTCTATTGGTAACTCATTTTCTCAAATGTTGTAGATATTGAACATTTATTTTGACTTAACTAAAACTGATTGAAAAAAATAGTACATAGTTTTAGCATTAGGACTAAAGGGCATTGCTGGAGCTCTTTTTGAAGCATTTATAGTGCTAAAAAATAACATATTTTAGTTTTTGCTTTATTAAATTCCAGAAAGTGATGAAAGTATACAAGAAAAACATATATTTGGATATTCAAGAATTATATTTGAAAGATAAGCACTGTTTTGTAATGTAGATATCCTCTTAATTTTTCCATTGCCCGAGCTTGGAGGCTATACTATCTTCAAATATGTATATCTCGTGTTCAACATGGTAAAAAGTATTTTTATCTGAAATAAACTGATGTTATAATATTTATTAGAATAAAATAAGGCTCCATTAATTTCTTGACAATGTTCATTAGTGTTTGTAACCCTTAAATAAGTGGTTGTTTGTAAACTGGAGTATACATACTTATTCATTGGTGACAAATCAGTTAACATGCAAACAATGAAAATATCTGTCAGTTTATGTCTGATATTTTAATTTCAATTCAAATGAACTGATAAATATTTTTATGTCTGATTTTGAAATTACACTTTGTAATTTGACTAATTTAAGATATGTATTACAGATATACAGACAAACATGGGACTTATTAATTAAAATTTACGCCAATTTCACCATTGTGTGACTACCGGTAAGTTACTTGCTGAAATTTTGTGTAAGTCATTGAAAATAAAGTTTCATATACGATCTTGTTCAATCATGGAGTTAAGAATGATATTCAGATTATGCATTGGATCATATTAACCTTAAAATACATATCAAATTTAATATATATTAACTTAATGTAAAAGAAAGTCCAACACCTTCTAAAGGCAAACTTTTGTTTATTTTTTGTTCTATCCCTTTGCTTTGTTACATTGAACCAACACACTTATGGTCATATTGGCAACAACCAGCTGAATACTGGTGTAGAAATACCACAGACACATGTCTGGTTAGAACCACCAGTGCACTCACTGCAGGTCTGCTAGAAGACCACTCCAAATAAAAGTTCTTGCCACGACCGAGACATGAACCCATGTAATACACTCCTCCTATCCTATACCATTGTCATTGCACAGGTCAATGTGAGAAGATTGATTAAGTGAAGTTATATATCCCATAATTCTCAGTCAAACACTACGTGATTGATCACATGATTACATGGTGACATATTTTAATGAGAACCAATACTATAAATGGCCCTACCAGAATTGACCAAAATCATATAATTTTAACTTGGTTAACTTGACAGTTGTACTGGAAGTAGGCAATGATATCAAATTCATCAAATGAAATATGTCAAAACATGCCCTAAGAGTGGTGATAATAAAAACCAAAGTTGCTATAAGACAAAGTGTAATTTTTTCCCCAGTTCATGCTTGTATTTTTCTCAAAACAGGGCCAAAATAAATTTAAACATGCATTGTTGTGAGAAAGTTTTGCATTAAAATTTAATTTGGGTGCGGAGAAAATAAAAAAAGTATGTAAGAATTGTTTTGATGGTTTGTGCTTAGTTACATCACACCGACACAAAAATGGTCGTATTTGTAGATCCACCTAATTATTGGTGGAGGAAAATGTCAGACGTATGTGTGCATAGAACCACTGGCACACCACACGTGGAAAACGTCCCCACATGAATGTTCTCATGCTGACAAAAACTCAAACTCACTCATTGACAGCTTTGGAGTTACAAGTCCGCATCGTGCACTGCTTGGCCATGGGTGCCTTAGTTAAGGTGGCACAATTCTCCCAAACAAGTGAACTTTTCCTGAAGCCAAAGTTGGAGATTTTCACTTGCAAAGAGGAAGACTTTTTATTATAACATAAAAAAGAAGGAAATAATCTTTTTTCAAGAAGGGATATTTTTGAAAATGTGTAAAAAAAACAACCTAATTTTCAAATAATTTGAACCTTAAAAGAGGGAGTCTCCCTCTCAAAGAGGGGAGAGTTTACATGTATGTTCTCCTCTTAATGTGGCTGATGGTAAAACATACTTACAGTGTATTGATTTCAACCACAAACATTAAATAATAAAACATGTGCTTTTGTATTTTGTTTTATAAAAAAGCAAGATTTCTACTGCCTAGCAACTAAAAAATGCTCGTATTGAACCAACCAAATCCAAGTTAAACAAACAGAGCAATTTATTATCAATGGACAATCAACAATTATTTCCATGTAATCATAAAGGGACTGAACACAATGTAGCAATTATATCAATGGAACGAAAAGATGGTTATCAAAATTTAATGCAACAAATATGTTGAAGTGGAAAAACAAGACAAGATGTAAACACTCACTTAATGACCATTATACAATCTCATTGGCAAAAACAGGCTGCAATTATAACTTCACTGAAACTTTGTGATGTTCTGCTTAAAGTATTGTGAGCCATGAAACTCAAATTATCGAGTTTCTATGAGCTTTGCATGCAAATCCTACTCATAGCAAAGATTATTTATTAAATAAACTTAAAACATAAAATCCTACAAAAAGACATTTTTCTCAATTAACTCAAAAACTCACCATTTAATCTACTTATTATTATCTGTACCATAATTGCTTAATGTGAAACATATAACATAAATGTGACACATACATACTACTACTAATAATAAAAAACTTCATCTTTCCTCAAAGACAAATTACAATTTTACTTATGTACAAACATAAACAAATTTGACTTACATAATGTAATTTATACAGTTTTACAAAGACAATCTATTAATTTTATTGGAACCTATCACAATCTTTTAAAATATTTGGTTACAATAAGTCTATTACTATAGCTGCTCTCTAAACAATTAACAATTCAAAAATCTTAATAGTACTAATTACATATATTTATTTACCTGCACTCGTTGTAGAGTAGACCCAGAAATGGCAGCCCCAGGGAGGTGTCTGATCAGGATCTTCACTATTTACTGCTGTATTTCTCTAGCTACATGTGCATGACATTGTGAACAGATAACCCAGTATACCTATGAGATTTTAACAAACTGTAGCATACAGGTCAAAGGTTAAATTGTCAAGAATAATATAAAACAGTGACACACAGCCCATCAACAGGAAGCCTCTGTCCCCATATCTACCTGTATGTTGTCCTTGCATGAACTGAGCAATAATAACCTTTGACCCCACGATCAATCCCAGCTCTGATGGCACCACAAGATGCTATGATCTGGGCTCTTGCCACCTGTTTGACAGGTACTTGACACACACTTGACACCTTCAAGTATCCCGATATCAGATCATATCAAACACAGATCACAACCACTTGAATTTGATGACTATCTTTGGACCACACTTCAACTGCTTCAGTGACTCATTCCAAAGTTAGCGTGCCGTGGCATTTGGGGATTGTTGTCATACTTAAAGCATCATGGAATATAAACCAGCATAACTTGTTTGAGCAAATTTTTGTAAGAAAAAAAATCTATTTATGCATCATGGCTTTTATTCTTTGCTAGATTATTTATGTAATAAATATGTTTGCATTAAAGATTTTTACTTGAATGGCCACAGTTTAGCATAATGTTCAGGATGCATAGAATCACACAACCTGCACCTAATTTTTATTTTAATTTTTGCCATATGAGCCAATACATGGACTGTTTATGATAGGTATGATGACATAATTATATTCTCAAAAGTGCAGTTCAGACATAGCGTTGTCTCTCTTTTGAGCCTCCCAACCTTAAGACAACCTAATCTTTTTGATGGCTCATATGTTCACATAAAAATCTTATCAGTGTCAAATTTCAAACTATTTATCATTTGTTTTAACAAAGTTTTGTTGTTGATGTTTTTAACACAAATTAAAAAAAAATGCAAACTATCTGCTACTGAGACCAAGTCATTAACTTAAAAGGAGATAATGGCCAACATTCTTGTTTCATTAGGTTACAAGCTACTCTTTATTGTTGCAAGCTACACTGCTGAAAGTGGAATACTTCGTTCTTTTCTCAGAACAAGGTCTAACAGAACAACTGCAATTTCCAATTATTGCAGGCTACACTATTGTCCCCATAAAAAATGCATTGATTAATTACATAAACATTTGACAGTAACGAAACATAACTCTGATGGGAAGTGGGGTATTTTTACTACTTTGTTTGTTTTCTTTGCTCTCTGCTACATCTGTATTCACAAGCTGTATTTCTAACATCGATGTACAGGGTTTCTGTTGTTAAACAAAACTTCGCAAACGGATACGTTTTTTATACTACTTTCTATAATTGCAAGCTACACTTTACTGTTGCAAGCTACCCTGTTAAAAAAACTTTGACCACTTGGTTCTTTTCTCAGTTCTAGTTCTATGTCAATTATCTCTATGAGATAACAAAGGTCAATGCCTTTGAGGTAGCATATATCATACTAACAACAAAGACACATGCTTTGCCTGTCAATTAAATGCAGCAACCATTATATATTTAATGAAACATGATAAGTAAAGGGGTAAATGATGAACAAAAATTTTCCATTCTGCATATATCTCTCTATCAGATAGTAAGAAGACTTATCTCAGAACATCTGATTTGAAATAAAGGATGAAGACAAAACTTGCCCCATACCAAATAAGCAGAGCTATAGAAATATTACTACTCCCATTTAGCAATTTTACAAACATAAGGGCTGGCCTAGGACCCTGAATAGCTTTCACTTCCTGCACTCACTGCACAAGGGATGCCCTAGGACCAGGCAGAACTTCCATTGCTTGCACTCACTGCTCAAGGACTGTCCTAAGACCATGCAGAACTTCCATTGTCTGCACTCACTGTACAAGGACTGTCCTATGACTGGACAGAACTTCCATTGTCTGCACTCACTGTACAAGGGCTGTCCTAGGACCAGGCAGAACTTCCATTGTCTGCACTCACTGTGCAAGGGCTGTCCTAGGACCAGGCAGAACTTCCATTGTCTGCACTCACTGTGCAAGGGCTGTCCTAGGACCAGGCAGAACTTCCATTGTCTGCACTCGGTGTACAAGGGTCATCCTAGGACCAGGCAGAACTTCCATTGTCTGCACTCACTGTGCAAGGGCTGTCCTAGGACCAGGCAGAACTTCCATTGTCTGCACTCGGTGTACAAGGGCCATCCTAGGACCAGGCAGAACTTCCATTGTCTGCACTCGGTGTACAAGGGCCATCCTAGGACCAGGCAGAACTTCCATTGTCTGCACTCACTGTGCAAGGGCTGTCCTAGGACCAGGCAGAACTTCCATTGTCTGCACTCGGTGTACAAGGGCCATCCTAGGACCAGGCAGAACTTCCATTGTCTGCACTCACTGTGCAAGGGCTGTCCTAGGACCAGGCAGAACTTCCATTGTCTGCACTCACTGTGCAAGGGCTGTCCTAGGACCAGGCAGAACTTCCATTGTCTGCACTCACTGTACAAGGGCTGTCCTAGGACCAGGCAGAACTTCCATTGTCTGCACTCACTGTACAAGGGCTGTCCTAGGACCAGGCAGAACTTCCATTGTCTGCACTCGGTGTACAAGGGCTGTCCTAGGACCAGGCAGAACTTCCATTGTCTGCACTCACTGTACAAGGGCTGTCCTAGGACCAGGCAGAACTTCCATTGTCTGCACTCGGTGTACAAGGGCCATCCTAGGACCAGGCAGAACTTCCATTGTCTGCACTCACTGTGCAAGGGCTGTCCTAGGACCAGGCAGAACTTCCATTGTCTGCACTCACTGTGCAAGGGCTGTCCTAGGACCAGGCAGAACTTCCATTGTCTGCACTCACTGTACAAGGGCTGTCCTAGGACCAGGCAGAACTTCCATTGTCTGCACTCGGTGTACAAGGGCTGTCCTAGGACCAGGCAGAACTTCCATTGTCTGCACTCGGTGTACAAGGGCTGTCCTAGGACCAGGCAGAACTTCCATTGTCTGCACTCGGTGTACAAGGGCTGTCCTAGGACCAGGCAGAACTTCCATTGTCTGCACTTGGTGTACAAGGGCTGTCCTAGGACCAGGCAGAACTTCCATTGTCTGCACTCGGTGTACAAGGGCTGTCCTAGGACCAGGCAGAACTTCCATTGTCTGCACTCAGTGTACAAGGGCTGTCCTAGGACCAGGCAGAACTTCCATTGTCTGCACTCGGTGTACAAGGGCCATCCTAGGACCAGGCAGAACTTCCATTGTCTGCACTCACTGTGCAAGGGCTGTCCTAGGACCAGGCAGAACTTCCATTGTCTGCACTCAGTGTACAAGGGCTGTCCTAGGACCAGGCAGAACTTCCATTGTCTGCACTCACTGTACAAGGGCTGTCCTAGGACCAGGCAGAACTTCCATTGTCTGCACTCAGTGTACAAGGGCTGTCCTAGGACCAGGCAGAACTTCCATTGTCTGCACTCGGTGTACAAGGGCTGTCCTAGGACCAGGCAGAACTTCCATTGTCTGCACTTGGTGTACAAGGGCTGTCCTAGGACCAGGTAGAACTTCCATTGTCTGCACTCAGTGTGCAAGGGCTGTCCTAGGACCAGGCAGAACTTCCATTGTCTGCACTCGGTGTACAAGGGCTGTCCTAGGACCAGGCAGAACTTCCATTGTCTGCACTCACTGTGCAAGGGCTGTCCTAGGACCAGGCAGAACTTCCATTGTCTGCACTCAGTGTACAAGGGCTGTCCTAGGACCAGGCAGAACTTCCATTGTCTGCACTCACTGTACAAGGGCTGTCCTAGGACCAGGCAGAACTTCCATTGTCTGCACTCAGTGTACAAGGGCTGTCCTAGGACCAGGCAGAACTTCCATTGTCTGCACTCGGTGTACAAGGGCTGTCCTAGGACCAGGCAGAACTTCCATTGTCTGCACTTGGTGTACAAGGGCTGTCCTAGGACCAGGTAGAACTTCCATTGTCTGCACTCAGTGTGCAAGGGCTGTCCTAGGACCAGGCAGAACTTCCATTGTCTGCACTCGGTGTACAAGGGCTGTCCTAGGACCAGGCAGAACTTCCATTGTCTGCACTCAGTGTACAAGAGCTGTCCTAGGACCAGGCAGAACTTCCATTGTCTGCACTCAGTGTACAAGGGCTGTCCTAGGACCAGGCAGAACTTCCATTGTCTGCACTCGGTGTACAAGGGCTGTCCTAGGACCAGGCAGAACTTCCATTGTCTGCACTCGGTGTACAAGGGCCATCCTAGGACCAGGCAGAACTTCCATTGTCTGCACTCACTGTGCAAGGGCTGTCCTAGGACCAGGCAGAACTTCCATTGTCTGCACTCGGTGTACAAGGGCCATCCTAGGACCAGGCAGAACTTCCATTGTCTGCACTCACTGTGCAAGGGCTGTCCTAGGACCAGGCAGAACTTCCATTGTCTGCACTCACTGTGCAAGGGCTGTCCTAGGACCAGGCAGAACTTCCATTGTCTGCACTCACTGTACAAGGGCTGTCCTAGGACCAGGCAGAACTTCCATTGTCTGCACTCACTGTACAAGGGCTGTCCTAGGACCAGGCAGAACTTCCATTGTCTGCACTCGGTGTACAAGGGCTGTCCTAGGACCAGGCAGAACTTCCATTGTCTGCACTCACTGTACAAGGGCTGTCCTAGGACCAGGCAGAACTTCCATTGTCTGCACTCGGTGTACAAGGGCCATCCTAGGACCAGGCAGAACTTCCATTGTCTGCACTCACTGTGCAAGGGCTGTCCTAGGACCAGGCAGAACTTCCATTGTCTGCACTCACTGTGCAAGGGCTGTCCTAGGACCAGGCAGAACTTCCATTGTCTGCACTCACTGTACAAGGGCTGTCCTAGGACCAGGCAGAACTTCCATTGTCTGCACTCGGTGTACAAGGGCTGTCCTAGGACCAGGCAGAACTTCCATTGTCTGCACTCGGTGTACAAGGGCTGTCCTAGGACCAGGCAGAACTTCCATTGTCTGCACTCGGTGTACAAGGGCTGTCCTAGGACCAGGCAGAACTTCCATTGTCTGCACTTGGTGTACAAGGGCTGTCCTAGGACCAGGCAGAACTTCCATTGTCTGCACTCGGTGTACAAGGGCTGTCCTAGGACCAGGCAGAACTTCCATTGTCTGCACTCAGTGTACAAGGGCTGTCCTAGGACCAGGCAGAACTTCCATTGTCTGCACTCGGTGTACAAGGGCCATCCTAGGACCAGGCAGAACTTCCATTGTCTGCACTCACTGTGCAAGGGCTGTCTTAGGACCAGGCAGAACTTCCATTGTCTGCACTCAGTGTACAAGGGCTGTCCTAGGACCAGGCAGAACTTCCATTGTCTGCACTCACTGTACAAGGGCTGTCCTAGGACCAGGCAGAACTTCCATTGTCTGCACTCAGTGTACAAGGGCTGTCCTAGGACCAGGCAGAACTTCCATTGTCTGCACTCGGTGTACAAGGGCTGTCCTAGGATCAGGCAGAACTTCCATTGTCTGCACTTGGTGTACAAGGGCTGTCCTAGGACCAGGTAGAACTTCCATTGTCTGCACTCAGTGTGCAAGGGCTGTCCTAGGACCAGGCAGAACTTCCATTGTCTGCACTCGGTGTACAAGGGCTGTCCTAGGACCAGGCAGAACTTCCATTGTCTGCACTCACTGTGCAAGGGCTGTCCTAGGACCAGGCAGAACTTCCATTGTCTGCACTCAGTGTACAAGGGCTGTCCTAGGACCAGGCAGAACTTCCATTGTCTGCACTCACTGTACAAGGGCTGTCCTAGGACCAGGCAGAACTTCCATTGTCTGCACTCAGTGTACAAGGGCTGTCCTAGGACCAGGCAGAACTTCCATTGTCTGCACTCGGTGTACAAGGGCTGTCCTAGGACCAGGCAGAACTTCCATTGTCTGCACTTGGTGTACAAGGGCTGTCCTAGGACCAGGTAGAACTTCCATTGTCTGCACTCAGTGTGCAAGGGCTGTCCTAGGACCAGGCAGAACTTCCATTGTCTGCACTCGGTGTACAAGGGCTGTCCTAGGACCAGGCAGAACTTCCATTGTCTGCACTCAGTGTACAAGAGCTGTCCTAGGACCAGGCAGAACTTCCATTGTCTGCACTCAGTGTACAAGGGCTGTCCTAGGACCAGGCAGAACTTCCATTGTCTGCACTCGGTGTACAAGGGCTGTCCTAGGACCAGGCAGAACTTCCATTGTCTGCACTCAGTGTACAAGGGCTGTCCTAGGACCAGGCAGAACTTCCATTGTCTGCACTCAGTGTACAAGGGCTGTCCTAGGACCAGGCAGAACTTCCATTGTCTGCACTCGGTGTACAAGGGCCATCCTAGGACCAGGCAGAACTTCCATTGTCTGCACTCACTGTGCAAGGGCTGTCCTAGGACCAGGCAGAACTTCCATTGTCTGCACTCAGTGTACAAGGGCTGTCCTAGGACCAGGCAGAACTTCCATTGTCTGCACTCACTGTACAAGGGCTGTCATAGGACCAGGCAGAACTTCCATTGTCTGCACTCAGTGTACAAGGGCTGTCCTAGGACCAGGCAGAACTTCCATTGTCTGCACTAGGTGTACAAGGGCTGTCCTAGGACCAGGCAGAACTTCCATTGTCTGCACTCGGTGTACAAGGGCTGTCCTAGGACCAGGTAGAACTTCCATTGTCTGCACTCAGTGTGCAATGGCTGTCCTAGGACCAGGCAGAACTTCCATTGTCTGCACTCGGTGTACAAGGGCTGTCCTAGGACCAGGCAGAACTTCCATTGTCTGCACTCAGTGTACAAGAGCTGTCCTAGGACCAGGCAGAACTTCCATTGTCTGCACTCAGTGTACAAGGGCCATCCTAGGACCAGGCAGAACTTCCATTGTCTGCACTCACTGTACAAGGGCTGTCCTAGGACCAGGCAGAACTTCCATTGTCTGCACTCACTGTACAAGGGCTGTCCTAGGACCAGGCAGAACTTCCATTGTCTGCACTCAGTGTACAAGGGCTGTCCTAGGACCAGGCAGAACTTCCATTGTCTGCACTAGGTGTACAAGGGCTGTCCTAGGACCAGGCAGAACTTCCATTGTCTGCACTCAGTGTACAAGGGCTGTCCTAGGACCAGGCAGAACTTCCATTGTCTGCACTCAGTGTACAAGGGCTGTCCTAGGACCAGGCAGAACTTCCATTGTCTGCACTCGGTGTACAAGGGCCATCCTAGGACCAGGCAGAACTTCCATTGTCTGCACTCGGTGTACAAGGGCTGTCCTAGGACCAGGCAGAACTTCCATTGTCTGCACTCACTGTACAAGGGCTGTCCTAGGACCAGGCAGAACTTCCATTGTCTGCACTCACTGTACAAGGGCTGTCCTAGGACCAGGCAGAACTTCCATTGTCTGCACTCAGTGTACAAGGGCTGTCCTAGGACCAGGCAGAACTTCCATTGTCTGCACTCGGTGTACAAGGGCTGTCCTAGGACCAGGCAGAACTTCCATTGTCTGCACTCGGTGTACAAGGGCTGTCCTAGGACCAGGCAGAACTTCCATTGTCTGCACTCACTGTACAAGGGCTGTCATAGGACCAGGTAGAACTTCCATTGTCTGCACTCAGTGTGCAAGGGCTGTCCTAGGACCAGGCAGAACTTCCATTGTCTGCACTCGGTGTTCAAGGGCTGTCCTAGGACCAGGCAGAACTTCCATTGTCTGCACTCAGTGTACAAGAGCTGTCCTAGGACCAGGCAGAACTTCCATTGTCTGCACTCAGTGTACAAGGGCTGTCCTAGGACCAGGCAGAACTTCCATTGTCTGCACTCACTGTACAAGGGCTGTCCTCGGACTAGGCAGAACTTCCATTGTCTGCACTCACTGTGCAAGGGCTGTCCTAGGACCAGGCAGAACTTCCATTGTCTGCACTCACTATGCAAGGGCTGTCCTAGGACCAGGCAGAACTTCCATTGTCTGCACTCACTGTGCAAGGGCTGTCCTAGGACCAGGCAGAACTTCCATTGTCTTCACTCACTTTACAAGGACTGCCCTAGGACCAGGCAGAACTTCCATTGTCTGCACGCACTGTACAAGGGCTGTCCTAGGACCAGACAGAACTTCCATTGTCTGCATGCAATGTACAAGGGCTGTCCTAGGACCAGACAGAACTTCCATTGTCTGCATGCACTGTACAAGGGCTGTCCTAGGACCAGGCAGAACTTCCATTGTCTGCACTCAGTGTACAAGGGCCATCCTAGGACCAGGCAGAACTTCCATTGTCTGCACTCACTGTGCAAAGGCTGTCCTAGGACCAGGCAGAACTTCCATTGTCTGCACTCGGTGTACAAGGGCCATCCTAGGACCAGGCAGAACTTCCATTGTCTGCACTCACTGTGCAAGGGCTGTCCTCGGACCAGGCAGAACTTCCATTGTCTGCACTCAGTGTACAAGGGCTGTCCTAGGACCAGGCAGAACTTCCATTGTCTGCACTCACTGTACAAGGGTTGTCCTAGGACCAGGCAGAACTTCCATTGTCTGCACTCAGTGTACAAGCGCTGTCCTAGGACCAGGCAAAACGTCCATTGTCTGCACTCGGTGTACAAGGGCTGTCCTAGGACCAGGCAGAACTTCCATTGTCTGCACTCAGTGTACAAGGGCTGTCCTAGGACCAGGCAGAACTTCCATTGTCTGCACTCGGTGTACAAGGGCTGTCCTAGGACCAGGCAGAACTTCCATTGTCTGCACTCGGTGTACAAGGGCTGTCCTAGGACCAGGCAGAACTTCCATTGTCTGCACTCAGTGTACAAGGGCTGTCCTAGGACCAGGCAGAACTTCCATTGTCTGCACTCGGTGTACAAGGGCTGTCCTAGGACCAGGCAGAACTTCCTTTGTCTGCATTCACTGTACAAGGGCCATCCTAGGACCAGGCAGAACTTCCATTGTCTGCACTCACTGTACAAGGGCTGTCCTAGGACCAGGCAGAACTTCCATTGTCTGCACTCGATGTACAAGGGCTGTCCTAGGACCAGGCAGAACTTCCATTGTCTGCACTCGGTGTACAAGGGCTGTCCTAGGACCAGGCAGAACTTCCATTGTCTGCACTCAGTGTACAAGGGCTGTCCTAGGACCAGGCAGAACTTCCATTGTCTGCACTCGGTGTACAAGGGCCATTCTAGGACCAGGCAGAACTTCCATTGTCTGCACTCACTGTGCAAGGGCTGTCCTAGGACCAGGCAGAACTTCCATTGTCTGCACTCAGTGTACAAGGGCTGTCCTAGGACCAGGCAGAACTTCCATTGTCTGCACTCACTGTACAAGGGCTGTCCTAGGACCAGGCAGAACTTCCATTGTCTGCACTCAGTGTACAAGGGCTGTCCTAGGACCAGGCAGAACTTTCATTGTCTGCACTCGGTGTACAAGGGCTGTCCTAGGACCAGGCAGAACTTCCATTGTCTGCACTTGGTGTACAAGGGCTGTCCTAGGACCAGGTAGAACTTCCATTGTCTGCACTCAGTGTGCAAGGGCTGTCCTAGGACCAGGCAGAACTTCCATTGTCTGCACTCGGTGTACAAGGGCTGTCCTAGGACCAGGCAGAACTTCCATTGTCTGCACTCAGTGTACAAGAGCTGTCCTAGGACCAGGCAGAACTTCCATTGTCTGCACTCAGTGTACAAGGGCTGTCCTAGGACCAGGCAGAACTTCCATTGTCTGCACTCGGTGTACAAGGGCTGTCCTAGGACCAGGCAGAACTTCCATTGTCTGCACTCAGTGTACAAGGGCTGTCCTAGGACCAGGCAGAACTTCCATTGTCTGCACTCAGTGTACAAGGGCTGTCCTAGGACCAGGCAGAACTTCCATTGTCTGCACTCGGTGTACAAGGGCCATCCTAGGACCAGGCAGAACTTCCATTGTCTGCACTCACTGTGCAAGGGCTGTCCTAGGACCAGGCAGAACTTCCATTGTCTGCACTCAGTGTACAAGGGCTGTCCTAGGACCAGGCAGAACTTCCATTGTCTGCACTCACTGTACAAGGGCTGTCCTAAGACCAGGCAGAACTTCCATTGTCTGCACTCACTGTACAAGGGCTGTCCTAGGACCAGGCAGAACTTCCATTGTCTGCATTCACTGTACAAGGGCTGTCCTAGGACCAGGCAGAACTTCCATTGTCTGCACTCACTGTGCAAGGGCTGTCCTAGGACCAGGCAGAACTTTCATTGTCTGCACTCACTGTACAAGGGCTGCCCTAGGACCAGACAGAACCTTCATTGTCTCCACCACTCATTGTACAAGGGCTGTCCTATGACTGGACAGAACTTCCATTGTCTGCACTCACTGTACAAGGGCTGTCCTAGGACCAGGCAGAACTTCCATTGTCTGCACTCACTGTACAAGGGCTGTCCCCTGACTGGACAGAACTTCCATTGTCTGCACTCACTGTATTAAGGCTGTTCTAGGACTATGCATATCATAGCATCTATTGTTTGAAGGTGTCCTTTTATAGGGTGCTACTGTCACCATGTTTAGCAGGCCAGTAAACCTAACATGATATGATGCCTCATGACTAATCAGTCAGGTGACAAGGTAATGAGACATGGTGTAGAGCCATGCCACAAAATCGTGATATTTACAGTGGAAGCAGCAGCTATCAGATAACTGACAGTTTGTTGGTGGGACAATAAACCCAACAAACAACTACCCCAAATACCATGTTAACATAACATCAATCAACAAGTTGTGTTTATGATATGGGAATCATATATCACCTAAGACATACAATTATTTTGTATTAAAAAATCAAACACAACATAACAAGCTGTCAGATTACATCGTAATCTAACAATAAAATACACTGACTATACATACCAATACATAGCATAAAATGATTAACTACCTCATAATAAAACGGACCTGACAAAGCAACAACAAAATAGCGATTTTGGTGAAAAAAATATGTCAAATCATGACAAAGCACCAAGCTGTTTGCTAGATTACGTAAGTAAAAGCATGATGACATAACACTGACTATTCGCTACTAGAAGACCCATAAGCTGACACCTCAATAAACCATTTATCTTCTTTAAAAAACAATAATACAGCCTGTCAATGAAGATGTGACTGAGTCTATACTTATCTTATATAACTTAGAAGAAGGCAACATACCAGTACAGTACAATATTTCATCATCTGGGAGTAGCATCTGAAAACTTTAGTCCATCTTACAAGAATGTATCTCACACTGTCCCCACAATGCCTTCACAAATCAGTATCTGTTGTGTTGCATCCAAGGTTTTTCCCTAATCAATATTTCCTTCTCCATTTTTAACATGCATGTTGTAAACTCCTGGGGGATTCTGTCCCCTTGTTACTCTTCATGACACTTTTTTCACACACAACACACTTGCCTGTCAAAGAATAACCCTCATTGATTTTCAGCATCACTTTTTTAATGCCACTTCAAAAGCTCTGTATAGTGTTAAATGACTGCAGGGTTGTTAATAATTAACACTGGTTTGATTAGTCAGAAAATAATTTTCTACTTTTTTCAACATTCCATATTGGTCGTCATGAAGTTTTAATATTATTTTTAATTAAATAATCTATAGATTCACACTGAACTAGCAGAATAATTTCTAAATTAACTACTGAGCTAGGACTTTTTAAAATTATGTCATATTTCTAAAGATTTTAAATATATGTTTCAGTTTCATTCATAAAACCATCTAACCAAAAAAGGTTGTTAACACATTTTTTAATATTTAAGGAAAAATTTCTTAAAAATGAAAAAGTATTACTACAAGATTCTCTATGAATATGACTGAAAATATTTGTTTTTCTTCCATAATTTGTAACATTACTAATTATGCCTTGTTAAGATTTGATAATTCTTAGAAAATATGTGATGCAATTAAAAACTAATAAAAAAGATAAACAATTTTTTCCAAATTGCCAACAACACAGTTCAATATACAGTACAAAAGAAGTAATAACAACTGTTCTTCTTTATATAAATATTTAAATGGCAAAAAAAAGATTAAGTTATTTCAAGGAATGGCTTCATAACAAACTATGTACTGAACAAGTTTAAATGACAATGAATATTCTAGTACCATTAAATTTCATGTTTGCACTCAAGCAATTTAGTTTACACTTATAAACCAATAACAGAGGCAAAATTACAAACCACAATAAAATATATCAAAATAAAATAATAGAAGCCTTTGTATAATATAAAGTCTGTGGCATAGGATTTGAAACACATTTATATGAATAAAAAGACAGTACAAGGCTTGAACATACCGCTACTTGATCATACCAATTCCTCGAAGACGAGATTGCCAACAGTGGAGATTTTGGTGATTCAAACAACTGCGCAATACAGTCATCACCAGGGAATAATGAACTGATTTGTTACTAGGAACATTCTGCAACCAGCCTAACAATGTTTTACAAATTAGTTTGAAGATGGTTGTTGGCGTGGAATTGATTAATTAAACAAATATCATATTTTTATGACACAAAATATTGTGCCTTTAGATGAAAAGAAAATGTAATATAAAATGTTTAACTTCATACTTTTTTACTAATTGTATTTCAATGTTGTTGCTTAAGGGATGCAGTTATCCTGTGGGAATGATCAATCCAGTTTCAATAAACAACATCAATGGCAGTAAATACTTGTAATTCTCCTTGCATGCCTTCCACAAATCCAATGCAAGCATTTCACCAACTTCAAAGCAGCATTAAATGCATGGAATCAAATATCAATGATGTCATAAAAACAAACAAATTCAATCCTGTAATATCTAATTTACGACTTATTTAATCAATGGTTTAATTACAGTTTTACGACTTTTAATTGTTGGGTGACCAGGGACAAAATTGACGCAGTGTATGGCTTATAGGTTCTAAATCTCTCACAAATTTGCAGCCCAAATTCGATGGCTTTTTTTTTTTGCTAGTAAATAAATGCAGCTCAAATGTTACTATAGTTTTGCGGTGCATAGCTGAATCTATCAAGGCAAGTGTTTGTGGTCTTTCACCAAGAAATCTTTAAAAAATAAATATATATTTATAAAATTATGTCATATAGATATAAGAGTGCAAATCTGTATAAAGTTACATGTACACCTGTTTAAGGTTTAGATGAACCAAGATGAATATATTGTTAAAATACCTTGTCCCTGACAATCTTATCATCATATAATCACTCATATACATGGGAATGTATGTGCCTCAACCTTGACTAATGCGAAGAAACTCTTATAATTCTTGTTGTACACTCTGTCTGAGAATTCCATTTTTTTACGACAGTTTCAGACAGATTACAGTACCCTTGGTTAAGATTTTGTCCAAGAATTCCATTTTTTACAACAGTTTGAGACAGACTACAGTATCCTGGGACAAGACGACATTTGTCATCATTTTGCGGTCAGCCACTATCTACTTGCCTTAGAGCATGTGGTCTGATCAATAAAATGCCTGTTAATTATAGACAATATCCCCTGATATCCCCGAATGTTGGACCTCAAGGTCCATTGATTGTCTCGCAGTAAATGCATTATGCGCACACTCTCTCATGCCTCATGCCAACGGCCTGTGCAGACCCCTGCAATACATTTCACTGACATTTAGGCTGCCCTGGGAAATATTAATGCTATCCTATTTCAGCATCGAGGAATAATTATTGGATAAATAGATCCCCAATGCAAAGGGAAGGGTTGTTTTGGAGGTGCTAAATATAGTCATGTGATGATTTTGTTGAGTGTTTTGTACAGCAGCCAGTCTTGTGCATTCTCGTTAAAGTAATTATTGTTTAAACTGGGTATAGGCAAGTCTAGAGTGCAAGAAAGTATAGGTTTGAACCCTTATAGGCACCATTTGTCAACATCTCATGCTAAATGCCTTGTTGTTTTTTCCTGAAAAGTACATAAAGCAATTTCAAGAAAATACTCATGATTCAACAAATAGTGCAGATCCTTATCTCATAGCATCTAGCATGATCTGACAGCATCCAGCATGATCTGACAGCATCCAACATGATCTGACTTATCTGGATCTACTTTCTTTACCTAGAAGATCAACTTGTGGCAAGCATGCTAAGAGTTTACCATAAGCTTGCTGCATTAATAAGCCAGACAAATTCTTAGTCATCTTCTTAATTGACAAGCAGAGGTGTCTAGACATAAAGCTTGGGATTCAGTAGAAAAAAGTTGAGATCCTGGTCAGACAGCTTCCAGCATACCGGTATTTAAATCTGTGGTTAAAATGTTATGCAATCAGACTATG
Organism: Sinonovacula constricta; assembly: GCA_007844125.1. Lineage (NCBI taxonomy): Eukaryota > Metazoa > Mollusca > Bivalvia > Cardiida > Solecurtidae > Sinonovacula > Sinonovacula constricta. The sequence goes on from CM017562.1 coordinate 18,528,932, forward strand.
GTATATAGGTTCTAAAATGGGATTAAACCTGTACCTTTTCATACTTGAGATTTGACCTTTACCAAATGCACCAGTAAAAAATAATTTAACTGTTGGTTGGCATTTGCAAGCTTTTTTAAAACAAATTATATTTTATATAAAATACATAAAAAATCAGGTCTGCATGTTTAACAAGACCTAAGGATAGGAGCATAGCAGCCCTAAACCCTTTGTTATACAATCTTACAAATTCCAAAGATATACTTCGATCAAATGCAAATGAGACACCAAATAAGATATTTGTATTTGTCCAGAGCAGTATACTGTAACTAGCATAGAAGAAAGTAACAAAATCAATCCTCCTTCCACCAAATCATGTAAGACTTTATGAATGACAGGAAAAAAGAAAACTTGCTGCATAGGCATTTGCTACGACTGTCTGGCAACAGCAAGTGTTTTAATGTTTCTGTAGATATCTTCCACTTAGGTATCATCCCAAAGGAAAAAGACAAATGCTACTTTTGGCTTGATTGACTCTGATAGTGCGTATCGGTGTAATTTGTAATAAATTTGTCTGCAAGTATTATAATCACTATCAAATCAATATAACTGTGACAAACATTCCTACAGCAAGATTAACGAATTTGCAATGGACAAATGACTGATTTAAGGATTTTTCTTTGCTTAAAATGTTTTAAGTTTTAATGAAATGTCTGTGTAAAAACTGGCATCAAGGTTCTGTTGATAGTTGGTAATAATGGCCCCATGTTTTGTTAAATAATGTTTTGAGAATGAAACAATCCCTACCAAGTTTTTTTTTCATCTAATGTTGTGTGTGTTTTTTTATTAGCTTCTAGGGAGGTTTTTGCTTTAAAATATAAGTGAAGTTTAAGTAAAATGTTATGTTACAAATATTTAAAAATTAAAACAAGAAATGTATTTAATCATGACATACTTTGATATACTTTTCCATAGGGAAGCTACTCAAACTCATGTGCTATATTACTGGTTCTGACCATTTATGTAAAATATGATCTATGCTATTTATTTATGTAAGAAATAAATCACTTGTTTTTATGCAGATGTAATTTTTATCACTATGACTTCAAGAAAAATTTCATCTAATGGAGAAATCAAAGATTGCATTTAAGCCATTTTGAGAAGTAGCAACAGACAAATGGTTCTAGGGGAATAAACCGAATTGATATAAAGTTATACATAACCGGCACCCTGCACTAATTGTAAGTTTCCTCGTGCTATATACAGTAAAGGTGTTGGGACAAACTCCATTCTGTGTATGATGTTTTTTAAATGGCTTCATACTCAATGCATGGAATCAAGGTGATCAATGATGAACAACCACTTCAGCTGCTCAAAAGCCAGATGTCTACATCACCAGCACTACCTACATCTTGTTTGACCAACTCATCAATCCAATTAGTAGACAGTTTCAGTTACCTTGGAGATGTCATCAGAAAGCAAGGAGGGTGGAGTGATGTAGTTTTGGCTGGTATAGGAGCTGCATAGAAGACCTTCCATATGCTTCTCCCCATCCCTGTCCCGTCCTTGGGAAGCCATTATGATCGTCTGGACTTGTCCACATGTCCACAGGATTAAACCCCCAAGAAGGCACTAGATTTTTTGGTGCAAGGCCATTGAAGCAGAGGCCGCCTGAAGAAAAGGTGGATTGACTGTGTAAATAGTGACACTGAAGCATATAGGCTTAACCCCACCAATCATAATACCTGGTGCCATCATTTCACCCCCTTATGTCGGGGAACTAACATAACTAACATAAAACATACCTACATGCATACATAAATAGGAAAACCCATGACAATTTAGTAACAAATTGTTTCCTGATTTTATGTCAGTCCTGTGACGAAACAAATGTCAGGGCCAATGACATATCATCCTAACAAAGATAAATGTTTTGTCTGTCAATAAATTACAGTAACTACTGTATCTTTAAAAAAGAAAAAAAAACAGTAAAGTGGTAAACGACAAACACCAGATACTACCAAGGTGGATCCTCCTTATGAGTTCTGATTTGAAATTCAAAAAAACAAAAGTACAATTTGTCCCATACCAGAATCTATAGAACAGTTACTAAATTGATTAATCAATTTTATCATTTTTCATGGGTACTAGTTGTTCAAAATAAAAAGACACCTTACCCGTATTAGAGTAAGAGTTGTTTTTTTTTATTACAGATTTAATCTTTTCATGTTTTCATTCTTTAGGGACAAGTTGTACACAGCTGCATAATTGGATACAGGCTACACGCCTAAGTGCAATCACAAACTTAAAGGAAAACAATGATGTCTAACAGAATATCAATTCCTATGAAAAACTAAACACAGCAAACCAGATGGAAAAACACCACAACAAGCGATTTATCCACTATGAAGCAATTAGGCTACATTTCTGATATTCATTAAGATATTTACATAAAAGGTGTGTTTTGGCTATAAACTAGAGATTGTTAAGATATTGTGGTGAAAAAAACCCGATAATGACAGAAATGGGACCCATTTACATCAGTAAATGATTGTATAGGAGGAAGGTTATCAATCAATCAGTAATTGTTCTGTTGCTATTATAGAAGTATTACTCTTTGAAAAAGGCCATAAATATGTCATAATCTACAGTGAAACACAATATTACAGTACATGTACAAGTTAACAGATAGGAAAACTTCAAGAAAATTGAGACCACAATTGAAGAATTAAAATATTTGAGTTAAAACAATGTAAATCATCTAATTGCTGAAATAAACAAACATCATAAAACATAAACTGTTAAACTTTCACACAAAACAATACAATCATAACCATTAAGCCATATATAAAAGATTAATTGAGTTTATCACTACAATGAAAAGAATCAATACAACTCAATTATAACTATGCATAAATCAGTTAGAAAACCATAAAGCTAAGAAAATAAATCATTTTGGCAATATATCAAATATTTATTCAGTTGTTTTAACAATCAGAATAATTCAACATTTGTATTTGTATACAAATAGTTTCTAAATGTCAAATAATTACAATCAACAGAAAAAAGAGTAATTATTTATAAGCTAAACAATTGATCTTTAAACTAAAATCAATTAAAACAATGTCAATTAATAGATTCATAATCTAATTAGCACCAGTAAGTCATTTACTTTATTTATCGGAGGTACAAATGTAGTAGATATAGGACATTTAAACCTTATGTCAGCATAGCTCAACCATTTACAAATAAAGTACCGTAGCAACAATTATATAAATAATAAAACACTTTTATAATTGATAAATCAATAAGAAAATTAAAACTGATGTACCTACAGGTATTATATGTAATTTAATGAAACAGAGTGGACTATTTTTTGTACAAAATGATGTTGCAATAGTACATGAATATAAAATTTAATTATTTTACAAATGATTTTTTTTATGAATTAAATTGTTCCTTTGATCAAGTGAGTGTATGTGCATGCATGCACATATGAATGCATATGTGACAGGTAGACATTCTTGAATCATTTTAAGGCGAAAATATGAATACAATTATTAATCATCCTTGCTATAGGACAGAGTTGGATTTATTTTATTAGCTAAGAGACTGGCTCGATTTTATGTCCTGACAAATGTTTCTAGTAACACAATGTCACTGTTTTGTTTATTGTAGGATGGTATTTGGAAGTCTATGTTGCTTAATAGGCATAATAAAAGTACCTTAAAAAATAGCATGTAATTACAGTTTCAGAATATTTATGTTTCATTTCAGGGGAGAGCTCCATATATGAATGCAAGCAATGTTAGTCTCATGTAGGATTGACATGACCCGCATGGTCAACTTGGACATTCCATAGTTACCCTGGAGACCAAGCCTTTTAAATTAGAAAATAATCAGATTTTATCCGAAGCGTTAACTGTCTAGGAGCTAATCAGAATGGAATATACAGGGTATGATGAAAATTGTACGACCCTGACATTTGGAAGTGTCAAACTGTGAAAGCAATGGGATTTGGTAAATGTAAGAAATATTCAAATCTAGCTTAGAGTGCTTTTGATTCATTTATGTATACTGGTATTTAGATATAATTGAATAAAGGAAACATTTTGAAAGAAAATATAATTAACTTCTTTGAATGAAAATTAATGCTTGTTTTATGGTGTGTTTTTTTTCTAAACACAAAAATTAAGTAAATAAATATGAGTGGTTCTACCCAAACATGTTCCCTTGGGTCTTCCTCCACACATAATTACTGACTTATTCCCTGAGTTAGTATTGTTGCTAGTGCATATTAAACCCTCTAGATCACTTCTAAACCAGACACATATACAGAATGACAGGAAGTAACACAAGACTAATGGCTTTGTTCAGCTGTCTTCTTTACAGATCTGCTACAATGCCATATTACTGCATGCCTGGTCAGGCTGGAGACAAAGCACCATGGCATAAATTACTTTTATTGCCCATGGCTTGAAATATGTCATAATTATACAGTTCTAAATGACAGAATCTATACAGCCATACAGACAAGTTTCCATTAAGAGAAACACTTCATTAAATATAAACACCAGTCCAACCAACTTCCACCAACAATCTGGAAGGTTCAAAGACCGATGATGCATTAATCATAACCAAATAGCTACATGTAGCTCTTTAGTTGTTCAGCATGTTGATCATGTTAGTCTATAGGAGAAAATATTGGGTGGCTGGCTCAATCCTTATGCAAGGACATGAAAATGCTGCAACATTTACTTGTCCTTGACCATTATGCAAGAATAATTTATGGGATTCATCATTATCATTTTGGGTTATGTATCTAATTGGTAATTATAAGAAACTGAATCTGATTGCATCTTATAAGTGTAAATGGTAGTATCCGACAGTTTGGACAGAATATTTTTTCTCAAATAACTAAATAAGTAATTGTTTCCAGAAAAAGTCCTGCAAAATGCTGTTCATTGATGCCCTGTGTGAAAAGTGAAGCATTACATCCCAATCATTATTACAAACAATATATATCCTATCTGAGCCACGCTGCAGAGATAGCTATTTTTAAACCAAAAATGACCATGTGACAACTTACTATTGAGATCGCTTTATATTGTCATCTGGGTAATCTGCGCTGATGTCGCTATCTATTTTTGGCAGAGATCAATTTCATAGATTTAGAGCTTTTTTTTCGCAATGTGTAGTGTTTCACATATAGGTAGTGTTCAAAATCATCTTTACTCAGACTAAACTATGCAAAAATTATGCATAAATTCCCAGAAACCGTGGAAAAATATTATTACATGCATTTGGTATGAGTAAACATTTGGACTCCATGTTTAAATGCCTAAGTTGATGATATAGATGAAAGTAATCACCAAGTTGCTTTTGGGCATTATACCAAAGTCATTGAGAATAAAAAATAGTTTACTGGAGATTTTTTCTCCCAAACATTGCTTACAATTTAGCGTAAGGACTTTCCTAGTGTCACAATGACAGAAATGTATATGTCATTTTAAAGCATGCTATCAGAAAAATAGCGGTACTATATCTGACCTCAATTTCAATTAAATTTTTTTTTTTTTATATAAATGGGTCATTTAATGTGTGAAACTAATCATTGTAAAGCATCAAACACAAGTATAAAGAGAACAAGAATACATTACCATTTTTATTTATAAACTATCCTTAACAGAAAGGTCATAGAGTATGATCTATTTAAAAGGTCACAAATGACCAAGGCTCTTTATAAACATCATTAGCAATCAAACAAATTTAACCATTTATTCTACTCATAGCTAACTAACCATTTGAAGATTTTGTTTTATAAGAAATGGGGAAATATTTGAACACATGACAGATCACAGAATTTGGCAATACAGAGATATACCAGGGGATGAATTTGTCACAGTAAAATGAAATGGCTCAGAGATCTTACACAATTTTCAAAAACCATTAAATATTTGTTAGTTACAGATTATGTTGTTAATGAGAAATGAGTGATTGGGCATCAGGACAGTGAACACGGAGATAGGAATATGGCGTCACAGTTAATTTGATAGAATGCATTAAACCTAATCCATTTATCAGTTGAAACATTTTGCCTTGTTAAAAAAAACATGTTTGAGTCACATGCCACAGTTTATAACATGAAGCTGGATAATTATGAGTATTAACAAAATTAGCTCAGTTATAGATTGAACTGGTTGTTTTTTTAAAAATCAATTAAAATTTAAATTGACAATACAGAATACAGAGCAGTCAAGCTTTATAGATATAAAATAGTAATAAATCAATGTTGTTAACATTAAAAATTGAACAGATAAGTGGTTAAGTAGCAGATAAATTTATTAGCTTAGGTGAATAAAGTTACATCAAATGTGTAATTTCATCTTAGAACAAGAACTCTTTATCTAAAGTATATTTGAAAATTGTGGTCCTCTTACAAACACTGGTGTTACTGCTCAATAATGGAATAGTATGCCAGTTAAACCTTACATTAACTTTCAAACAACAATCATGATAAAACAGCCCATAACTCAATAAACAATTCAGTCTAAATTGTATTTACATGGCATATATTTTCTACTTATTTCAGGAAATTTCAAGATGGTTACCCAGTGCTATATTTACAAAAACAAACACTTTGTATCTATCCCAGCAGATTCCTTTAAACTATATTACATAGGACACAAGTTCTCTCATTATTTTTTAACCAACAGTGTTTCAGAAGCATAAATAACATCAACCACTGTCATACTTTGTAATCATTACCATGTACAATATGCTGCTATTGTTGGCTTCTTTGTTAAAACCAAATTAAGAACACCACTGTCAGTTACAATTACACAAAAGAACAAAAACCAATTAAAGTACAACAGAGTATGTTTCAAAATAAAAACAAGTAGCTGCATTACAAATGTTGTTGCAAATATTTATTCAAGAACCATCATTATTCATAAATATTCATTAGTATCAATTAAACAGGTTATGTGCTATCAAAATTCTGCTTCTGTACATTGTAAAACCTTGAATTACAAATATCATACTATAGTTTAACATAAATGAGGCCACCATCGAAACACAAAGCTTTTAAAGGTGGTATCCAACAGTTTGGACCTTTTCTTTTCTTCTAAACAAATAATCCATTGTTACTTGTAGGGTTCTGCAAAATGCTCTTCATTCATACCCAAGACCTGTGTGAGAATGCAACATCCCAACTCACCACTGCAAACTGGTATTTCCTATCTGAGCCACACTGCACAGATAGCTATTTATAAACAAAGAAAACCATGTGACAACTTACTTTTGAGAACAAGTTATAGTGTCATCTGGGTAATCCGCTCTGACGTCATTATCTATTTTCAGCAAAGCTCTTCATCATGCTTATTTATAGATTTGGAAAGAATGAACTTTGAGCATGTTTTATTTTTCGATTATTATCTTCTTTTAATATAGATAGTGTGCAAAACCGCCTTTACTTATATTAATGTACAAGTTCAAGCTCAAATTCCCCAAAGCAGAGGTAGGATATTGGTACTTGTATTTTATATAGGCAAACTTTAGGAAACCACCTTTAAAATAGCAGAACACTCATGAATCTACCTTCAAAAATTAGGTTGTCTTTTTAAAATACAAGTATATATGCAAGGACAATAAAAATTTTTTGTCTTATTAAACAGTTTGCGATACAAGTATAGACATCGCAGAGATTAAAATAAGCTGTGTTTTTTAACATAATGGTATAACATATATTCCAAAGTACACTAACAGGAGTAGACAGTAGTGGGGATAAGCAGTGGTATCATTATTACATTCAACATGACAGCAAGTTAATGTTCAGTAAAGCTAATTTGTGACATTAATTACCTGCAAATTGTTCCAGTTAAAGGTCTTTATGTGTCAACCGTTGTAAAGGGGTGATTATCACTACATCTACATAAAAATGCTTTTATTGTGACAGACTTTACACCCTCAATGTCTTCTTTATATGAACTGTGACATCCCAGCAGACGACCACATCTCGTGATGGACTTAATCATTTTGATAAAGGGGTATCTTATTGTTTTAATGTTATAAACTCACATAGAAACTTCATGATTCTCTTATCGTCATTATCATCATCATCATCATCATCATCATCATCATCATCATTATGAACAACAACACTATCATTGCCAGTAGCAACAGCAAAGTAACCGTACAAGGGCAAACAGATACACAACAAAACAACACATTGAAAGAAACTAAAGACTATGCACACTGAACAATAATACTCTTGATGGACCATTTCTGTTGAATGCATTCATAATCCAACAACAACTTATGAAAAAAATACCCCAAAGAGACAAATATAATACCCTTCTAAAATATGCCATAGATCTTCTTTACCAGATATGTATGAATAACTTTTGAATCAATTTTAGTGTTATTTAATACAATCAAAGCTCAGTCCCACAGGTAATGTACTTATTATCATTGCTCACTGATGGACAATTTAAGGCATCTGGATACTGAAATATCCCATCTAGGAATATTGCTGACTGTACGGTTCAGCTTAACAGTATTAAAATTCAATTTCAGAATTAATATTTACTTGATTCTGGCTTGTCTTTGAAGGCACCAGTGTATATACAGTTCATCATCACATCATAGTGAGTGTATGGCAGTGAAGTAAGCTCTTTGCTTGCTGAAAAAATGATCAAGCTTATGCAAATAGTGTAGAACAAGATCAACCAACTCCAAACTGGGATCTGTCTGATCAAGATCTACAAGATCTGCTTCATATTAAGTATTCTGTAGCAGTACAAAATGTATGTTTCTTTTTCATTCAGTCTTTAGGGGAATCTTTAAGAAAGTAAATATATGTTTTGGTAAATGAAGAAAGATAATGGTTCAAGTTGCTAAATTCTCACCACAACTAAAAATGCTTTGAAAGTGAGTCCTATAAGGAATGAAAATTTCTGAAGTGCGGAGCCCAACAAGCCAAGGATGTGTTAGTGGTTCTTCATGGGTCTACCTGGATGGGATGTGTTGGTTGTTTTTCACAGGTATAAAGGTCTACATGGTTGGATGTGTTGTTTGTTGTTCACAGGTATAAAAGTCTGCCTGAATGGGATGTGTTGGTGGTTCTGCACAGGTATACAGGTCTACCTGGGTGGGATGTGTTGGTGGTTCTGCACAGGTATACAGGTCTACCTGGGTGGGATGTGTTGGTGGTTCTTCACAGGTATACAGGTCTGCCTGGGTAGGATGTGTTGGTGGTTCTGCACAGGTATAAAGGTCTACCTGGGTGGGATGTGTTGGTGGTTCTTCACAGGGATACAGGTCTACCTGGGTGGGATGTGTTGGTGGTTCTTTACAGGTATACAGGTCTGCCTGGGTGGGATGTGTGGGTGGTTCTTTACAGGTATACAGGTCTGCCTGGGTGGGATGTGTTGGTGGTTCTTTACTGGTATACAGGTCTACCTGGGTGGGATGTGTTGGTGGTTCTTTACAGGTATACAGGTCTACCTGGATGGTATGTGTTGGTGGTTCGGCACAGGTATACAGGTCTACCTGGGTGGGATGTGTTGGTGGTTCTTTACAGGTATACAGGTCTGCCTGGGTGGGATGTGTTGGTGGTTCTTTGCTGGTATACAGGTTGGCCTGGGTGGAATGTGTTGGTGGTTATTTACTGGTATACAGGTCTACCTGGGTGGGATGTGTTGGTGGTTCTGCACAGGTATACAGGTCTGCCTGGGTGGAATGTGTTGGTGGTTCTTTACAGGTATTCAGGTCTGCCTGGGTGGGATGTGTTGGTGGTTCTTTACTGGTATACAGGTTGGCCTGGGTGGAATGTGTTGGTGGTTATTTACTGGTATACAGGTCTACCTGGGTGGGATGTGTTGGTGGTTCTGCACAGGTATACAGGTCTGCCTGGGTGGAATGTGTTGGTGGTTCTGCACAGGTATACAGGTCTACCTGGGTGGAATGTGTTGGTGGTTATTTACTGGTATACAGGTCTGCCTGGGTGGGATGTGTTGGTGGTTCTTTACTGGTATTCAGGTCTACCTGGGTGGGATGTGTTGGTGGTTCTTTACTGGTATACAGGTTGGCCTGGGTGGTATGTGTTGGTGGTTCTGCACAGGTATACAGGTCTGCCTGGGTGGTATGTGTTGGTGGTTATTTACTGGTATACAGGTCTGCCTGGGTGGTATGTGTTGGTGGTTCTTTACTGGTATACAGGTTGGCCTGGGTGGTATGTGTTGGTGGTTCTGCACAGGTATACAGGTCTGCCTGGGTGGAATGTGTTGGTGGTTCTTCACAAGTATAAAGGTCTGCCTGGGTGGCATGTGTTGGTGGTTCTTCACAAGTATAAAGGTCTACCTGGGTGGTATGTGTTGGTGGTTCTTCACAGGTATACAGGTGTGCCTGGTTGGTATTTGTTGGTGGTTCTTCACAGGTATAAAGGTCTACCTTTGTGGGATAAACTGGCTTTTCTTCCCAGGAATTAAGATTTACTTGGGTGTTGGTGGTTCTTCACGGGCATAAAGGTCTACCTAGACCTTTGAAGATTCATTAATCAATAAATGCTGGTTAATAAAAAAGCCTATTAATCTCTGGATGCTGCTTACTAAAATATGCTATGTATGTACATCATATGATGCATGATATATCTATATTAAATACCAAACGATATAACAGTTCAATTATACCTTCACATATTTAAAAGCTCTACATATAAACAAGCAAAAACACTGTGATTTTTGTTTTTTAGAATAACAATACTAATATCTCGCTAAAAGCAATGATGGAATGTTTTGTCCATTTTTGTGTGTTTACAATTACTCTGTATCATCTCCAAGGCATATTCTGCCAATACTTGATACATTAATCACTTAGTAAATTCACATTCACTGTTTGCGTATCCATTACAGTTATAACAAATTAGAGTTTACAATTGAATATTAAGTCTAACGATGCCATTTAGCATCACGGTATTGTAAATATTTTGTTGATTCAGTGTAATACAAGTCTGAGATGTCTGAAGTTCTCAGCCATATTTCTGATAAAGCTTTCAATGCTGGAGCTTTATTGGGACTGGTTTTCCAAAACCACAATGTTGTCAGGCATTTATCCAAGAACTGCTTTGGGGTATGGCACCATTTCAGATGTTTACATAATGTTTCCACAATGAAGGCATCCTTTACCATCCTTTATTGTAAATCTTGAGGCAAAGCGCAAAGGAAAATAGTCCAAGTACAGACACTTTGTCAGACTTGTTGTTAGTTTCATTCTATTTTTCAACTCATGAATTCCATGAAGTATAATCTGGAAGAGATCAAATTGATACTTCAGAAGCAAATTATATACTAACAGAAAAACAGCAAGTTTGGTTAGCTTGAAGTTTGTTCATTCGTGGCATTGTAAAGTTTCACATGGCTTCTGAAATGCTGGAAATAGCTCCATTTATCATCTTATGTGCGATAAACGACAACACAGTTAATCTTATAAAGTTAATCAACATTATTTATATGCTGCTATTAACTGAATTAATTAAATATTTACCTTATTATTTGGCAACCTTAAACATTGGCAACCTTAAACTATCCTTTTTATATTCATACGGGTATTTGCCTAATATAAGAAACAAAGCTTTGTGACTCAAGATTAACTAAAGTCAGCGATAAAGCAAATACTGACCTCATAAGTAGAACGTCATACTTAATTTTATGCAGAGATACTGATCAGTTTAACCCGAAAGCCCTGGTCACACAGCTCTTTCCGGCTTAATCAGAAGGGCGTCGGATGAGGCAAAAAAAAATTTGAACTGCTCAAAATTTTAGCCGACGGACAACCACTGGCAGCACATGTGGTAAAGATATGCATCACACATAAAACACACGTGATAATTTGTGTTCCAGCAGTGATTTAAACTTGGGGAGAAAAGCAGTAAGACAAGAAAAATTAGCGGTCTGTCACGAGCAGAGTACTGTCACCGGATGGGCGTTATGCATTGGTATCAAGGGAAATAGCGTGTGTTTTGCGGCTTATCACTGACAAGTGGTTTTTTCCGTATACATAGCACTACCTTTAGCCTGTTAAGCAACATCTCGAACAAGTGCTAAATACAGTTGTTTACTGCCAAATCACTTCTGTATCACTTTGGATTTGCAGCATATAAATAACATAATTTTCTGAGACCATGGCACTTGCAGTCTAGATGTCAAGGGGGGAATATAAACCCTCAATGCTGTGATGTCCTCATCTTTATGCTCCAGCACAAACAGAACCAACGGATACAGGCCCAATATATTCCTGCTGAGAGAAGAAGAAGAAGGAGGAGGATGAGGGTGGTACGGAACATCTGGGTGCATTGCTGGATTGCGAGGAGACCTCAGCTGGGGTTTTACGACCGTCTCATGGTCGACCTTTATAACGAAGATCCAAAAGCCTTTCAGAACTTTATGAGGATGCCTCTTGCAATGTACGATGAAATTGTGCAGAGACCGACACCAGCCCTTATCAAGTGGATCACCAACTGGAGAGCACCCCATGAACCAGGCCTCAAGGTTGCTATCACCCTGAGGCACATTGTTTCTGGCTCCTTGTACCATGAGATGGAAAATGTCTGGAGGGTCCCCCACAACACCATAAGTCTGGTGGTGCTTGAAGTCTGTGAGGCCAGCGTAAAGCTCCTGCCAACACTGGGTCCAACTGCTTCAACTATAAAGTTTCTTCAGTGTTATCCTCCTAGCAGTTGTGTCTTCTGACTATAAGTTCCTGTGGATCAACGAAAGCGGCAAGGGGTCCCTCTCTGATCCCCGCATCTACAATGAAAGTGAGTTCAAGGAGGGTCTGCAGAACAATGACATCATGGGCTTTCCAGAGCAAGATCCCCTTCTAGGTGACACACAGGATGTACCCTACTTCCTGGTAGGTGACGATGCGTTCGGACTCCAGACCTACATGATGAAGCTCTGTGCTACCAGGGACATGACCAGCGAGCAGAGGATATTTACCTATCAACTGTCGCGGGCCTGATGGGTAGTTGAAAATACGTTCGGAATCCTTGCCAACAGATTTCAAGTTCTCCTGTCTACCATGATGCATGAAGCTGACACTGTGAGGCTGCTGGTCAAGGCATAACCTTACATGTGACTTGATGTGGTTAGCCGTGCTTAGGCAGTGTTTCCTCGGTGGAACAGCCTGCGACAGCCGTACCCCCATACAAAGCACAGCCATGCCAAATTTGACAAAAAATTACCACTTACGACCATGTCCACCAGATTTTCATAACTTTTTGCATGTGATTAAGCCGTAAAGTTCTGTGTGACTGGGGCTTAAATGTTTAAAAAAGTAAACCAGTTACTGATGTCATAACCTTAGCCATCCCTACTTATACCAGTTATACTGCTTATGACCTATGACTGATATATTTTTGGAGGTATTGGTTTGAGTCCAGGTCAGTTTGAGTTCAAAGGTGTTTGGAAGATGATCTTGTAAACCAATTGTTTGTTTTATCTTTTCAGAATACAATTATCTCTGTTGCAATTTTAGGAGCATCATTATTGTGAACAGTTGTAATCAATTTTAATCTTTGTTATAGACAACTTATAAAAAAAAGCCTGACTGCAATCACATGTTGTGTGTTGTATTCATACATGTTAGTTCTCAATATTATTTAATGCGAGTTAAGACAGAAAGTGGGGCTACTCTCACCTCTTCTCTCTTTATGCATAGGATAAAAAACCTCATTTAAGGTAGAAATAAGCTTGTGTTAAATCTTTAGACATATGCATAACAAAATCATTTACTCTGCCTTCAAACAAGAAAATATCCTTTAATGAAAATCATTCATACACATAAGCATATCTAGAAATAAATGTATAGAAACTCAACACCCCAGCTGCTGCATGTTAATGATATGTCTTTATAAATTAGCGTGGGAATTTTCTCCATATGTATAAAAGCATGAGGTCTGAAAGTGTCAACCTCATACTTTAAGCATAAGACTTGACAGCAATGTTTATTTAAGAAACAGGGAACAGAACTTTTTTATCTTAATTTAAAAGAAATTAAAGTAAAAATGAGTGATATTCATTGGAGTTCTACAATCAGCAATTTAAGAGTTTTTTTTTCTCCTTTTCTCATTTTTCTCATGGTATTAACTTAACAGGTTTAAAGATATATATATTTTTACTTTATCTTATACGGCTTATCAATATCCCTTTCTATCATGCATAATATATATTTCATCAGGAATAACTTCATAAATAATTTTCAAAAGATCATATATAGAATCTTTTCAAAAAATAAAAAATAACCCTTTCATTCATACTACATATATATGACTTTGAAACTTACCAAATTTATTTTCTTTTATACAGTTTAACGTATTTCTAATACATTTATCTTTCATCATTTAATAGTGAATTATTGGTCAAACCAGTCAACAAATAAACCCTAAGTAGTGCAGATTCTACTAAAGGTAAGACTGATAACTGCGATTACTTCACAAAGGCATAAAATGGCCAATGCATGAGCGAAAGGGTTCAAATAATATATTGCCCTTTGTTTTTATTTGGAGCTAGATAGGCTCGCCCTGTTTAACATGTTTTATCAAGCACCCCACCCCCCAGCTTCCAAGCTTTAAAATAACACTTATTATTGTAACATAGGCATAGGCAAAGGAATCTAAATGCCTTCCAAAGCAGTTTCATGTCAACAGACCTTGGTTATACACAACAAGAACTGACCACAAAATCTGGTGCTCCGTGATGTGGCAACTTCTCTTTACTGACTCGCCACCAGGGTACATGTAGGTGGGAAAAGACCCACAACATCAGCCCTTATGAAGTGTCTAAGCCAGACTCCAGACATGGTAGTATGTATAAAGCTGGTTGTAACTTGCAATTTCTTTGACAATAAGAAACTACAGAAGTAGATATAATGCTAACATAGAATAATGCTTAATGCAAATGATGGATAGCTGCAGATGGGAATGTCTAGACATTGATCAATGTCCTGTCCACAAACTACTGGCTATTTCAGCAGTGCAGTTGATAATTGTAGTTTTGTAATGTCTATATATATAATTAGATTTGTAATTAATACAGCCTTTGTCTTTATAAAAGTTTAAGGAGAGTATTTATTCAATATTATGCCTGATCTTAAATAACTTTGTTGGAAAAAAATTCAATACATTTTCTGGACCAACCCCACACAAGGTGCTGGCCTCTTGGGGTAATCAGTGATTATGTTATCAATATGCAGGCTGTGAAGGGTTGTCTGGATCAATGTTGTTGGTGTTTTATGGTGTTGGGTGGAGATTGTATCACTTGGTGATAACAAACCGGTAGATTACATGTGCTCAGCCAGAGGAGTGAGATGGGCCCTTCCCAGTGCATCATCACCTCCTATGGATGCTTTGCTGGTCTAAGAAATTACTCATTGATGAAAACTTCTTTCTGTTAAAAAAAGAAAATAGGCATGTGAAAAGAGTGTAGATAACTTGTGTGTCCTTACATATTAAAACTGACTAAATGTTGTTGAAAAAATAAAATAAAAAATAAGGTTAGTGTTAAAGAAAATGCTCAACATAATTACATGATAAAAAAAAATCCTCAAACATATTTAAGAAATAAAAGAAATACATATATTTGTTATAATTGTGACTGCTTGTAATAAACTTCATGCAGTCACAATCATGTTTAGATTTACGATCTACATTTTGATTTAATTTACTTAACCACTTTTCATTCTGCCTCTTAACATCTTCTGCAATTAAAAATGAAAGCTACAAATAGCCAATATTTTATTGTTGAACATGGACTGACTGAAAATAAAATTGTGTATCTTGTATTTTAAATAGATACAATTATGTTCTATCATACCAGAGACGTATAACAACAAGTTATCTATGTCTCTGATCATACCTAAAATTCAACAGGAGCATCTTTATATGGAATAAGACTTAATAAGTAAGACGCTATGGAAGTAAGCAAGTAAGTATGTAAATATTTTATTGAAGTTACTTATTTCATACAAATAATTATACTTCACAATAATAAAGTGTAACTTTACAAAATGCCTTGTCAGACTGGCCTATCAGACATATCCATAAGAAATATATTATTATATTATGCAGATCTTATCAATCAGTTTACGAAAATTCAACAAAAATAATTTTTTTCTCCAAGTTCTGAACAGAGACCTATAGTCTATGTTCTGAACAAATTCTTTTTTACTAAACCCTGACTTAACTGTATAGTTTTATGACTGCTGTTTGATGTGGTGTTAGCATACATGTGAACTCTCCTCCTTTTTGAAAGAGACTCCCACTTTTAAGGTTAAAAATTATTTGAAACTGAGGGGTGTTTTACACATTTTCAGAAATCTCCCTACTTGGAAACAGATACCTTCCTCCTTTGTGTTTATGAAAATAACAAATCGCCCACTTTACAAGTGAAAATCTCCCACTTTGGCCTCAGAAAAATTTCACATACATTATGTGTTCGTAGTTTTACACTTGTACTCAAACAAGTTCTGTTAATTATTAAACTTTCATTCAATGATTTTGTGAGAGATGTTACATTGAAAGCGAGTACTTGCGAGTTGCCGCAGACTAAGTTCTGTCTCATTCTTCTGTCAAATAAGGCGTCTGCTGTCTTGTGTAGAAAAACTTTTACAGGGTAAGGGAGACAATTACTTTGGTATTTGTATCTGCAGCTCTATTGGCACTTTGATTGTTAACAACATCGCTTCTATCATTGACAAATTTCACCTAACCAATCAAATTGTTCGATACAAAATGTATGCATTTGTGTATTGATTCAGCTGTCAGATTGATTGGGATGGCCGACAACGAAGAGGACGGACAGACAGAGCCTCGTCGTGCTAAAATGGCAACAACCGATCCGAAAAGCAAGTTTAAAGATCCATTGATGAACACTGCAGACGGAGACAGCGAGGAAGGAGAGGTAGATAATGCTCACAATGGTTAACACAAGGGCTGTCATACTTGCATTTTATCATTTTCATTTTTATGATGTTCAGCATTATTTATGTTGCATAGTGGGCATTTGGTAAAATCAAATTAATTTAGACCAAAAACATAAAGGCACATGTTTATTTTGATGAATGTTGCAAGATCATTCTGTTTTAATTAAAATAACAATACAGAAATAGTTTGTATTGGAAGGTTCCACCCACCACTGTGATTTGGAAAAAAGAACTGTGATTGAATTGTTTTTCTCTGAAGAGAAATGTTTTATGTGTTTTGAGTCATTATCCAGACCCTCCAAAAAGTTTGGCAACACAATTTAGCAACACAAAACAAAATTTTAGGACGTTTCTGCTTGGTTCATTAGATAGACTTATCTGGACCTAAAAATGTTCATTTTTCTTACGGCAAAGAATAAAACCAACCACATAAAATTCAAAGTCAAAATGATATACCATCTAGGTCTTAGGTTAGAAAATATTCATCTAGGGTCTTAGATCCATCGCATAGAACTTATTGGCTGAATATGGGATAAAATTTGAAATCTGCTTGATTAGATGCTAAAGGATAATCTCAGATCTTTAGCTTTTTTAACCTTGGACCTAGAGCTCTGCACTCCTCTCTGTTACCTTTTGGAGGTTTGCATCAACTAAACAGAGCCACCCGTTTCCAGCCTGCTCCTGCTTGTCAGGGTGTTCACTTCTGAAGTGACCCGAGCTGGAAAAATCACCAAATCGCAGGTGGGGATCAAACCATCAAATTAACAATGTCATAATCTGGAGCTGGGCTGTGCAACTTGGTCATACAGCTCTAGGGAAGGCCTATTCAAGACAGGCATGTGGGGAGTGTGGGGGTCAGGGAGAGGTTTGTTGGATCTCTTGGTATGTGTTAGGTGTGTATTGAGACAATCCGACTTACATTAATTCTCTTTAAATGTTTGATGCAGTCTTAATGAGGTTGATGATGTTTTCAACAAAAAACATTCACATAATCGGTACTCATCAAAACTGCCGCATTAAGAAATAATGTGTATAAGCATTGGCAATATGTAAGGAAATAATTTAAATAATTCATGTGTACTCAGTATGTAAGTAAATGATTTAAATAATTTGTGTATACTTA
This sequence comes from Sinonovacula constricta, assembly GCA_007844125.1. NCBI lineage: Eukaryota > Metazoa > Mollusca > Bivalvia > Cardiida > Solecurtidae > Sinonovacula > Sinonovacula constricta. The sequence continues at coordinate 18,547,014 of CM017562.1, forward strand.
ATATATAAGTAAATGATTTAAATAATTTGTGTAAAATCAGTACATAAGTAAATGATTTAAATAATTTGTTAATATTCTAAAGCTTAAAAGTGATAATCTGAACCTTTTTGTTTTTCCAGATGGAGAGTTTAGACCTTGATGCTTCTGGCAAGTCAGAACTTAGTGTGTCAAGAAGTTCCAGTTTGATTGCCAATCTCAGTGGCTATGATGATGATGATGCAGAAAACAGGGACCTGTTTGTTGTTGTGGATGACCCAGAGAAGCACAGCGGCACCATGGACTCCTATGTTACATTCAGGGTCACTCTCAAGGTATTATAGAAGTTAGCTTTTAGGCCTTAATATTATCTACCCTAGAAAAATAGAGTGGATCGAGATTTGGCTTGCTAAGTGTTTTTATTAGTTAAAGATTGAAAAATGCTTTCTTTAGAAAATGGGTAGTGATTTATTTATTAATTATTATTTTTTTATTTAAATTGTTTTAACATTTTTGGTATTTTTATGTTTTTAAAAACAATTTCTTCCATACTGTTTATTTATTATAATACTAATTTAGAAATGGTAAAACAAAATTAGAAAATGCTGTTTATTTTTGTTTATTAGAAGGGTATAGTGATTTCTTCTTGTTGAAGATCTATAATGTCATATATTATATTGTAAACATATGTGGCTTCAGTTGTTTTTATTTTATTAATATTTATTTCTTCAGACAACAAGGAGTGAGTTTGAAAACAGCGAATTCCAAGTCCGAAGAAGGTACAATGACTTTCTGTGGTTAAGACACCGATTGGAAGCTTCATACCCTACACACATAGTTCCGGTAAGATATAGTTAGGATGGTTTATTTTAAATATTGTTCTTTGTTCAGTTATTTACTCCTGATTAGTTGTCTCACTATGGTGGGATATTTTCATTTACACTGTTTAACTCTGAACACAACCTTTAGCAGTTATGGGGTTTTTGCTCCAAATCTTGTTTATTCATCTCAGTCAGTCCTTTAGCCAACTGATCATTACAATGCAGCTACTGTGGGCTTTACTCCTTTTGCATAATGTCTCGTGCCATAGTCGTTGTTTTCTTTGTTCGCTTTTACATTATATTTTGTGTTTGTGTCTTTGTGTAGTGCAAGTTCAAATTCTAATATAAAATGTTATTATCATAGAACCTTGTCCTATTTTCATATTCACTAGATACTGTAAAAAGTAGACCTGTCACGGTTTACTAATATACCAGTATATTGTGATACTGGGTAAAGTCAATACAGTACTATGATACATAATGAACATGCTGTTTGTTTTTTACATTATTTTGTAAAATTTGGTTGCTGCCACCATTTGTGCATCCAAAGTCAATGATGTTTATATTAATGGAAAATCTAGTCTGAAGTCCAATACTTGTTAGGGAAGTTCATTTATAACCACCTGTGCAGTGTGGTGTACCCTATTTGCATTTGCGATATTCTTTGAAATAATAGTTTTAAACTAGGTTTTGACTTTTTTTTTTACAATTTCATTTCTGGATTTAAGAAAAATGAATGTTGCAAAAAAAAATCTGCATCTAATTGGAATTAAAATTTACTAGAAGTGGTCACTTTGTTATAGGATCTTTCATGGCAGAATACTTACATCAGTATCATTACCTTTTATGCGGCAGTTTTATTGAACATTACCGTTGCAAATTGTAAACAATATGGCCGGTCTGGGTTTGACTGAACAGTAAATAATCACAAATAGTCACAAATAGTTGAACTATTATATAGGCATAGGCTCTTTGTTGTCATTTATTGTAAAAAAAAATTATGTATTATCTCCCCTGGGATGTTAGGTATAAATTGATGAAGCTTTATACCCTTGTTATCATAAGTGTTTTGTCAATGTTCAGTCTTATTGTATGATTTTTATCTAAGAATGCCGTATGTCAGAATGAGAAGTAAAGCAAGTGCATTTTAAACAATCAGTCTGAAACAGAGAGCTAAGTGTGCTTGTTTTAACATTTAAAGTAAAATGTTGTATTCAGAATACTGTATTAAATCTTTTTTATAAAATCATCATCTTCATCTTCACTTGATTCATCACTCTGCATTTATTTTTAAACAAAGTTGTTTGACAAATGCTATCCAGTATTGTTTGTTCAATTTTCATGCGGGATAAATTATTTTAGCCTCTGCCAGAGAAGCACAGTCTACGCAGACTTGACCGATTCAGTGCTGAGTTTCTACGTGTGAGACAGTCAGCCCTACAGGGGTTCCTTATGAGGGTTGCTGACCACCCAGTCCTGTCATTTGATAACAACTTCCAGGTGTTTCTTACAGCCAAGGCTTGGGTATGTTCCCTCATATTCTTTTCTGATATAGCAAACCCCCAGAAAAAGGGGATTAGTGTGAAATGATGAGACAATATATTTGTTGTTTTCAACCTAACCCTAATATTGTGGTAATCAGTAGTTTTGTTAGATTTAGACTTCCCGGTGGACAACTTGAATTGCCAATATCAGCGTAAGCATGATAAATATGTCCCAACTTTTGGAACAAGGTCCTGTCTTGTAGTTGTCTTATTTTTCATACAGTTACTGACTTGCCTTTCTACTCACAAACTGCATGTCTCAAACAGGAAATACTTGGTTATTGTAGTCTTTTGTATTCAGAATTGGTAACAACACAGTTGAAACCCCTTGCTCTACAGTTCTTTAAGAAGAATGTGTGAATATTCATTTATCTTTTCTTCTATTGTAGGAGTTCCAAGCGCACAAAAAGCAATCATCAGGATTGTTTGGTAGAGTCAGTGACTCCATCCATAGCCTTGGCACATCATACATGATGAAGAATCGAGCACCAGAGTTTACCACCATGCATGAATATGTACAGGCCTTGGGGGAAAAGCTAGCCAGCATCGATCGAATCACACAGAGAGTGGCTAAAGAACAAGCAGGTAATCACCTTTATGAAATGAATATCAAAGAAAACTATGTTAGCAGCTGTAGACCTTAGGCTAGAGACTAAACAGCAACTAATGCTGAACCTAATGAGACAATACCAAATAAAGCTTATCTGATTTGATACTTGCTAGAGACCATCTAAGTGACCTGTCAGAGCCCTAGCTATGTCATGTAGGTCAATTCGACAACATATATCCACATGTGTATCTATGTTACAGACTACCAAACTGACCAGACAAGAGTGAGGCCCCATCAATACCATGTGGGCCACCTTATGTACATATATCCACATTAAATATTACAGAGTACTCAACTGAACTTAACATGACATGGGATCTGATTTATACCCTGTGGGTCATCTCATCTACATATATTCAGATTCTTTATTACAGACTACCTAACCGACTTGACAGAGTGGGGCCCCATCTATACCCTGTGGGCCAACTCTGAAGACCAGCTGGTCAGTGCCCTTCTCTCGATGTCCAAGGCAGTGGAAATATGCACAGACAGTCTCAAGGAACTGGTAGGTTTCTTGCTCTAGTAGTTCTCATGATTGGGTTTTGGTGTTCTTAACTTTCTTTTAAATGCATAAGTCTTCAATAAGTTATGGTTTTAGTAGTTATTATTTGTCAAAAAACAACCATTATTTGTAAAGGACAGGTGTCTAGTGACTAATTGGTCTGGAACTGCATTTTGTGCCTATAATAGATTTAAACACTCTTTGTGTTCAGAGCCTAAAATGGAGCCGCAATGTGTGCCTTTGGCAGATTTAAACACTCTATGTGTTCAGAACCTGATATGGAGCTGCAATTTGTGCCTTAGGCAGATTTAAACACTATGTGTTCAGAGCCTGATATGGAGCCACAATATGTGCCCTAGGCAGATTTAAACACTCTATGTGTTTAGAGCCTGATACGGAGCCACAATGTGTGCCCAAGGCAGATTTAAACACTATGTGTTTAGAGCCTGATACGGAGCCACAATGTGTGCCCAAGGCAGATTTAAACAGTCTTTGTGTTCAGGGCCTGATATGGAGCTGCAATTTGTGCCCTAGGCAGATTTAAACACTCTTTTTCTACAGAGCCTGATGTGGAACTGCACTTTTGCCTGGTTCAGGTTTTGTCTACACCCAATGAATAAACTTGCTCAGGGTTAATGATACACTTTGCTGGTGGGGGCTATTATACATCTTATAGATTTTTGTCTTTCACAAGTACATGTATTTATTTTTTTCACATTTATGCTATGAACATGTAATATCATGTCACTCTAGAAAAAGTTACTTTTTGTCTTTTTTCAGTCTCTAATTATCTTAAGCCTTTTCCTTGCAGATTGATACTACTGATGACAGTTTTTCACAACCCCTGAAGGAGTACATCTTATATGCTGAAGCAATTAGGGTAATTTTAGATCTATCGTATTGACATACTGTTAAGTGATTTCTTACAATCAATATATATTTCATTAAAAATGATCATAATTCGAGAAGGTAACTGGATTTTGTGTGGTTAACATCTGCTTTTGGCATTAGTTACCATGTAAGGTGTGGTTTATGTCTAGTTTACTGACCTGTTTAAAAGGTTATGATAAACTTGAAAACATTTTTGTTAAAAAGTATTGCACACATATGTGAGGATTAAAATGACTGAATGTTGTCAATGGTCTGGAAATTCCCAATACAACAGCCCATGGGGGTGTGCAATGTGAGTGTAAGTGTCTTTGTGACGTAAACAAATTGTGTCGATCCAGGTCAGCTAGCTCCCATCACTGTGTAACAACACTAGCCAAGTAAATTGTTTATTTAACACTCAACATCACTTAAACAGCATGTGCGTACATATCACTTTATTACCCTCACACTGGAGCGTTCCAAAACAACAGTTATCTCCCTTACATGGAAAAAAAACATGATAAAAAAATGCAAGTTTTCTCCCTTATATCAACACAACATATGCACTAGGGAACTGTCAAATAAGGATAATCACCTTTTGCTTACGGTAAATTACAAGAAACTAGCAAATAAAAATATTTTAGATCAGATCCTTAATAAATGTTGCACAGTACGATAGTGATATGTGGACGTAAATGAAGTTTACCTTTTCTAATCACTGCCAGAATGTCCTACGCAGACGAGATGCAATACAAGCGGAATATGACTCAACACTGGATGAGTTAAACAAGAGAAAAGATGAGCGAGAGCAGGTAGGACTTAAATCCTTTGTAGTTTGATTACAATAGATTCCAGAGTAGAACCAGGGATCATTACATAACGAGTAGAATCTAGTAAGTTTGGTCCTTGTGTAAATGCTGATGTTGAATACATTTAATATATTATTTAGTGTATGAATAGGGTACCAGTGTCTGCAACATATACCTAAAGAGGAGTACCAGGCGGTGTTCCGGAAGTGGGTAGATCTATGTAAAATGTGTGTGGAGGCAGACAGGGCATACTTCGAAGGGTTCAGATAAACAAAATTTGGATTTTTCAAGTGGTTTAAAAAATAAGCCCTATTCTACGAACTTAAAAGTGTCCCTTGTATAAAGAACAATAAACAATCTTTTTTGTCAGAAAGAAACATGTTTCATTTTATGTTTTGTTTCACTATCAATAAAATTATTGTTATTTATTTGGAGTATGTGTTCATTGACTAGTCATACATGTATGTCCCAGGATTTTCCAGCTGTAAGATGGTTTGAAATGTTCATTTGCCATGAGTGCTTATAGCTTCCAGTCTGTATGCTTTTGTTTTTTTCTGTATTGTTTCAAGTTCATTTACTCCTATACACTTTATTCAAAGGTAAATTGTCATTTACAGTTGAACTTTAAGCATAGTATTCTATCCATATTTAGTTGATAGTTTCATTCAAAAAAATATGAAAGAAAAACAATAACTTGCTTCGTATGATAATGTCTCTATTGCCAAGAACTTGGGTAATTGCTTTCTTTTTTTAGCCACCTGAGCACAATGTGCTCAAGGTGAGCTTTTCTGATACCCTTTTGTCTGTCGTCTGTCTGTTGTGCGACATCAACAATTTAGCTTGTGAACATGTTAGAGGCTGGAGGTTTTATCTAGTCTTCATCAAACATGGCTGGAATGTTTATTTTTATGAAATCTTAAATTAGTTCATTATTGGGTCACCTGGGGTCAAAAACTTGGACAAAAGGTAAAATTTTCTGAAAACTTGTGAACATACTAGAGACCATATTTATAACCCAGTCTTCACCAAACATGGTCAGAATGTTTGTCTGCTTGAAATCTTGGTCATTAGGTCAAATCTTAGAAAAAGTTTGTGAACACACTAGAGGCCATATTTATAGCCCAATCTTCACCAAACCTGGTCAGAATGTTTGTCTGCATGAAACCTTGGATGAGTTCATTATTGGGTCACATGGTAAAAAAAAGGTCAATGATCAAATTTTTAAAAAAGCTTGTGAACACACTAGAGACCCCATTTATGGCACAATGTTCACCAAACTTTGTCAGAATGTTTGTTTGCATGAAATCTTAGATGAGTTTGTTATTGGGTCACGTGGGTTCAAAAAGTAGGCCACTAGGTAAAATGTTAGAAAAGCTTGTGAACAAACTAGAGGCCACATTTATAGCCCAATCTTCACCAACTTGGTCAGAAGACTTGTCTGCATGAAATCTTGGATAACTTCGTAAATGGGCCACGTGGGGTCAAAAAGTAGGTCACTAGGTCAAATCTTTGAAAAAGCTTGTAAACACACTAGAGGCCACACTTATGGCCCAATCTTCACAACATTTGGTCAGAATGTTTGTCTGCATGAAATCTTGAGTGAGTTTATTATTGGGTCATGTGGGATCAAAAAGTAGGTCACTAGGTCAAATGTCAGCAAAAGCTTGTGAACACACTAGAGGCCACATCTATTGCATAATCTTCACCAAACTTGGTCAGACTGTGTATCTGCCTGAAATTTCGGATGGGGTCATTATTGGGTCAAGTTGGGTCAAAAAGTAGGTCACTATGTCAAATCTTAGAAAAAGCTTGTGAACACACAAGAGGCCACATTAATAGCCCAATCTTCAACAAACTTATTCAGAATGTTTGTCTGCATGTAATTTTGGATGAATTCATAACTGTGAGGTCAAAAAGTAGTTCACTAGGTAAAATCTTGGAAATACCTCGGGAAGACACTAGAGGCCACATTTAGGATTCAAATTTCACCAAACTTGGCCAGAATGTTTGCCAGTATGAAATCTTAGATATGTTTTGAACTGGGTCACATGGATTTAGTAGGTCACTAGGTAAAATTCTGGAAAATGTAATCAGCCCAGTGGCCACACTAATGGTCCAATCTTCGCCAAAGATTTCTAAAGTAAGCTCTTAATAACTTGATGCCAGATATAAGCCTTCTAAAAGCTCATGTCCTCAGGTGAGCAATTAAGGGCCATCATGGCTCTCTTGTTTTAAATTTTAATCACATCTTTCCGTCTCTTTTTAACTGCTATCATATCTTATAGACTTTTGTCTGGTCTCTTTAGTCAAATTTTCTGTTTTATATTTTCTTTACTGATACTTTGGGGTGACATACAATAGTACTGGGGGTCTTATGTTAATTTATGTTTTGTTGTCTATTATTTTAAAGTCTTGAAACTTTTTTCAGTTTTTGTTTTGTTTTTCATCTTCACTCTAGATATAGATTTGATTTCATTAATTGGATTTAAAACTTAATTGTTTTCTTATTTGTTAATCTTTTTTCATTTTAAATTCATTTTTTCTTTCATTTATAAATAAGCATTATCTTCAACAACTTCTAGACCTATTCACTTACTTCTACATGTATAATGGCTGGTCTTCTTTCTCTTTATTTTTCTTTCTCTTTTTTGTAATTTCTTCATAATCAGATTTCCTGATGTTTCTATATCAACAATAAAAAATGGGATTTTAATTATAGTTTTGTTAAACAATATATTTCTTAAAATAAGACAATCTTCTTGCACTGATCCCGCTAAATGACATTGATAAATTTACATTCTGAGTTATGACACGTTCCCTTATCTTACTGGCATTAGGTGCGGATGGTAAGTGAGCATACATCTGTAGGTGTTGTAGTCCACTTTGTGTTAGCACCATGCATGGTTTTGTTTTTCAACACAGAATAAAACTAAAAACAGAAAAATAAAAAGAAGAAATTTATTTTGATTCATCACTACACATTATTTAATTTTATACTCCAGATAACTATGATTGTCGGTTGGACCTTTATCTTAAATGTGCAATTGTACAAGTTTTTTTGGTTTGAAAATTATAAAAAATATGTATTTAATAGGAAACCCATCTTTCATTTGCTGTTTTTACAAAGTTTGATATCTAGACAATTAATTTTGACTAATACAGCATCAAATGCAAATGTCACATATTTACATTTTCTCAGAGATATTTGTATTATTGGGCAGGCCTATTCAAAATCTTCAGGTAAATGAAAAATCGACCAAATATGAATTAGCAAGAGCTTTAATAAGTCTTCTTTTTCATTTTATATAATAGAGGATCTGACATAGGTGTACAAAGATGATGAAATAATGTGAAATTAGGCTCTGCTTCATTTGCTTTTGCTTTATCCAACTAGTTTAATCTTTTTAATATTCAATGAACACGAATGTAGGATTATTTTATTGCATAATCATTAGACAGCCGTTTTTGCTAAATATTATTGCTGGTTAGTGAAACTGTTGTTCAATGTGAGCATGGTTTCTGATCGATAACTAGAGATTTCCTAAACCCACAAACTTGCTTGGGACAATGATTGTGATGGGTACATGACCTGGGGTCAGTGTGTGAAACAAGGTAGTAAGAGGGGCATACATCTTGTGCTTATCTCTTGTTGACAACTTGTCATCAAGAATAGTTGTGTTTTTGTCAGTCATTGTTTAAGATAATACAAATTTTGTTCATTCTGATCTTTTATTTGACCTGTTTTCCTATTAGATCGTGTTTCAGTGTTCTTAGTTTAGATTTTATTGTCTTGTTTTTGTAGTAAATATTTTACATGGATTATAACTAATGTTCCATTATCCAGATATACGGTGAGGGTCTATCTTTTTACTCATTTCTGACCCAGATGAATTTGAGGATAATTGTTCTGAAAGGTAGAATGCACTTTACTATATTAGTAGTAAAATTTGCACTGGTCTGAAAGTTAGCACCACTCTCTGGCAGGGCAGTTATTGGGGCCTTCCTCTACCAATAATAGTTGGAAGGTCTAGCAAGGCGGTTATTGGGGCCTTTCTTAGTCAATAATAACTACTTGCAATAGTGATTGGGGTCTTCTTCTGCCCGTGTAATATGCCTTATAATAATAATAATAATAATAATAATAATAATATAATCCTCTTTCCAATAATGGACATCCAAGCATCTTTGGACCTTTATTTGGACCTTCGTTCACCAATAACAGATGGGCATCCTACCAAGAAAGTTATTGGGAAACTTCCTCTGCCACTAATGGCAAGAAATGTTAGCAAGACTGTTTTTTGGTATTCCTCTGCAAACAATGGCTGGATACCCAAGCAAGACAGTATTTTGGTATTCCACTGCAGACAATGGCTGGATATCCAAGCAAGACAGTATTTTGGTTTTCCTTTGTCAACAATAGCTGGACATCCAAGCAGGGCAGTTTTTTGGTATTCCACAGCAAACAATGGCTGGATATCCAAGCAAGACATTTTTTGGTATTCCACTGCAAACAATGGCTGGATATCTAAGTAAAACAGTTTTTTGCTATTCCTCTGTCAACAATAGCTGGACATCCTACCCAGACAGTAACGATGTTAAGTCTTCCTCCACTAATAGCTTATAGCATGGCATCCTACTAAGCACAGTTATGGTATTAGGGTCTTCCTCCACCAATAATAGCAGGACATCCTACAAAGACAGTTATGGTATTTGGGTCTTCCTCCACCAATAATAGCAGGACATCCTACAAAGACAGTTATGGTATTAGGGTCTTCCTCCACCAATAATAGCAGGACATCCTACAAAGACAGTTATGGTATTTGGGTCTTCCTCCACCAAAAGGTAATAGCAGGACATACTACCAAGACAGTTACGGTATTTACATCTTCCTCTACCAATTATAGCAGGACATCCTTCCAAGACAGTTACAGTATTAGGGTCTTCCTCCACCAATAGGTAATAGCAGGACATCTTACCAAGACAGTTTCAGTATTAGGGTCTTCCTCCACTGATAGGTAATAGTTGGACATCCTACCAAGACTTTATTTGGGTCTTCCTCCACTGATAGGTAATAGCAGGACATCCTATCAAGACGGTAATAGTATTGGGGTCTTCCTCCACTGATAGGTTATAGTTGGACATCCTATCAAGACAGTTATAGTATTAGGGTCTTCCTCCACCAATAGGTCATAGTTGGACATCCTACCAAGACTGTTTTTGGGGTCTGCCTCCGCCAATAATAGCTGGACATCTTACCAAGAAAGTTATTTGGGTCTTCCTCCATCAATAGGTAATAGCAGGACATTCTACCAAGACAGTTACAGTATTAGGGTCTTCCTTCACCGATAGGTAATAGTTGGACATCCTACCAAGACAGTTACACTATTAGGGTCTTCGTCCACCAATAGGTAATAGTTGGATATCCTACCAAGACAGTTACAGTATTAGGGTCTTCGTCCACCAATAGGTAATAGCAGGACATCCTACCAAGACAGTTATAGTATTAGGGTTTTCGTCCACCAATAGGTAATAGTTGGACATCCTACCAAGACAGTTACAGTATTATGGTCTTCCTCCACCAATAGGTAATAGCAAGACATCCTACCAAGATAGTTACAGTATTAGGGTCTTCCTCCACCAATAATAGCAGGACATCCTACCAAGAAATTTATGGTATTTGGGTCTTCCTCCATGAATAGGTTATAGTTGGACATCCTACCAAGACAGTAACAGTATTAGGGTCTTCATGGTATTTGGGTCTTCCTCCACCAATAGGTAATAGTTGGACATCCTACCAAGACAGTTACAGTATTAGGGTCTTACTCCGCCAATAGGTAATAGTTGGATATCCTAGCAAGAAAGTTAAGACATCTTTACATGTTTTAGTGTTATTTTGTTTATATGCTTAGAAAAATTACTTAATAGATGAGGTTTGAAAGTATGGTTTTTGTTTCATTTATTAAGTCCTCATTCTTTAGTTCATTTTTAGCATGCTTTTCACAAAAATACATTTTTAGCTCATGTGACCGCAACATGCTCAAAGTTAGAATTTCTGATACCCCTTCATTCGCTGTGGGGCATCAGCATTTTGATAGAGGCTACAGTTTTTATCCAATCTTCATCAAACTTGGTCAGAATGTTTGTCTGCAAGAAATCTTGGAGGAGTTCATATTTGTTGGAGGAGTTCATATTTGGGACACATGTTATCAAAAAGTAGGTCATAAAGTCAGATGTTAGAAAAGGCTCTTGAACACACTAAAGGCCACATTCATAGCCCAATGTTCACCAAACCTGGTCAGAATGTTTGCATGAAATCTTAGATGAGTTCATGATTGGGTCACATGGGGTCAAAAATCCGGGCATTAAGTCAAATTTTAGAAAAGGCTTGTGAATACACTAGTGGCCACATTTATGGCCCAATCTTCACCAAACTTGGCCAGAATGTTTGCCAGTGTAAAATTTTAGATATGTTTTGAACTGGGTCACATGGAATTAGTAGGTGTCACTAGGTAAAATTCTAGGAAACGTTATCAGACCAGTAGCCACATTAATGGTCCAATCTTCACAAAAGATTTCTAAAGTAAATAACTTGTAATTACTGGACGCCATATATGAGCCTACTTAAAGCCCATGTTCTCAGATGAGCAATTAGGGGCCATCATGGCCCTCTTGTTCTGTACATATAATTTTGTTTGTACAATGTGTAGAGCAAGACAGAAGTCAGTTAACCCTTTTACTGCTAGGCACTAAATTTCCAATATTTACCAATATTGCCAGGAACATCACTCTCCAAGCCTTCGAGTATACCATTCGATGAATCATTATCTAACATACGAAGAACATCTTCTGTCGAGTGTATTTTATGTTTGCTGGACAAATCTTTATTGTTCTATGACCGCTGCTCAACTCAACTCAACTTTATTGAACTACCACTTGCGTTTGGAAAATACCACCACCCTCTTTGAAATTTCGACACAGAACATAAATTATCAGTGATGTATATAACCACATATCTGCATTACGAAATATCATTGGTTGAATATATATAAAATGTGTGACTTCAATCTCGTTCTGGGTTATTTAACATATTGGGGAATTCCTGAAATAGATTTACGTGTCTTGAAGGCAGTATACACAACATTTTGTGTGGACAGGTCAGCTCGCCTTGATGGCCGTGAAAGGGTTAAATCATTTTGTCATATAAAAAGCCATTTCATATTTATATGAGTCATTTAGTTTCTAAAGTAAAAAGTAAATGCTTACTATAAGATAACTGACTACTAGTTGATTTTTGCAGTGATTGCAGCTTGGTACCTGAGTTAATCACAAAGATAATTTATGCTAAACCTTGTTATCATATCAATTCTATACTGTCTCTAGAAAGGTAGTTCAAAAAGGTGCATTTTTATTTTTTTGATGCTTCTATGTCTGGTGTATTACATATTACACAGCTGGCTTATAAAGTATGTTTTGTATCAAGTGTAAACATAATTTATAAACATTTTATACATTCTGTAGGATGTTTGTTAATATATACAACATGTATACAATAAGTTTCATGAGTACATTTCATTTCTTTACAATTTTGCAATGTCTAGTTTAAATCATATGGCTAGTACCACCAATATACTGTGAATCCGCAAAAAGCCAGGTAGCACTAATGGTAGTGTGTTAATTCCAGGTAGGTAGGACCCAGGTTCAAACCCTGGTTACAAAATGCAGAAGCCATACACTTAACTGAAAGAGTTGTATTACCACTGGTTGGCTCAGTCTCTGGATAATGTACAACATCATGCCGGTTGTTCAGGGCATGTCATCACAGTGACAGCAGAAATATATCTCCTTTAACAGAATACTGTCTTCAGATAGCTGAAACATTGTTAGAGGGATGTAAGACCCCAAAACACATACATACAATATCTCGCATTCACCCAGCCAGTACATTAACTCTCAAGTTATATTTATACTAATAACCCACAAAGCATGCATATTTTGTGTTTTATTGTATGTTTTACTCTACTTGGCAAGTCTGTTTTGTGTTCTAGTTGAAGATATCAGACCAGACATACTCCCTTGGGGCGTTCCTAGGCAAAGATCCCGATGAGGTGAAGCAGAACAAACAGGAGAAGTTGGAACAGCAGGTTGCTGACGTAAGTCTCCATGATTTATTGCACATATAGATGACAAATAAATCACAGCTTAGCATTTTGTATTCACACTTATGGCCAGTGGTAGGAAAACGCCAAATGCATGAACAAAACACCACAATAGAGGTTTAAAACAACCAAATGCAGGAACACATCAACCAATTGCAGGTACAAAACATCAAAATACAGGTACAAAACACCCAAATGCAGGTACACATCAACCAATTACAGGTACAAAACACCCAAATGCAGGCACACATCAGCCAATTACAGGTACAAAACACCCAAATACAGGTACAAAACACCCAGATGCAGGTAAACATCAATCAATTACAGGTACAAAACACCCAAATATGGGTACAAAACACAAATACAGGTACAAAACAGCCAAATACAAGTACAAAACATAAACAGGAACACAACATCCTAATACAGGTACAAAACACAAATATAGGTAGAAAACACTTTAAAACAGGTACAAAACACACAAATACACACAAATCCGGTTACCTTAACATTTAAATTCACTCAAATCTGATTGGGTTTAACATTATCAATAATGCCTTATCCATGCCTAAGCGACCCAAGATCTTATTTGAAGGTTATTTCTTTTAATTCTTTAAAGCAGGATGATTGTATATAATATGTAGTTATAGTCTTTTAGTCTATTTATTCCTTCATTTTATTTCTAGATTTTACCTCCTATTCAGATATATTTGTTAAATATAATAGCTGCTGAAACAGATTGCACTTGTGATTCATAAACTTGTAGGTCTTATTTACACCTGGGTGAAGTGAATTAATTAAAAATGGAATTTCTGCTTTGAGCTTTTTTATTGGCAACATGACTGAGCTTAAAACCACAGACTCCTAGTTCTGCAGTTGTTTGTCCTTCCACTGAATTATTCTGGTAATGCAATTTAACTGCTTTCTATTTCAGCTCACCAAGTCAATGGAGGTATTGAATGACAAGAATGTATGTGCTGACAGTGACCTGCGAGCAGATATGGAGAGATGGCATAAGCATAAGCATAAAGACATGCGGGAGATCTTCACTGCCATGGCTGACAGAAACATTCAATACTATGAGAAGGTAATAAAAAAAGTGGTGCTAAGATTTGAAGGTTTCATTTTATAGGGTAGTTTGCTATCTTTATTGGTATTGCCAAATCTTAACACTGCATTCTACATCTGCTCAAAAGTTCTAGGCCCTTCATTGCATGGGTTCTGGTTAAGGTAGGACTGAATATTTTCTTGTGAGAGAGTCTGCCACCAGATCTGCTTTGATTTTACCCAAATAAGTTCCTACTAATAAAAGCTTTGATTTTGTCATATTGATCTTATTGTACCAGTGTAGTGTACATTAACAATCAAGTAAATAATGTTCATCATTATAATCACCATCATTTTTTCAGCCTCATCATAAAATTTGTATGAACAACAGCTGTGTCCTCTTTCCACGAAGTTATTACCATTTTCAATATCAGCAGGTACAACAGCAGTAGCAGCAGTTTTGTCTTCATGACCATACAACCCATTCCATCAGTATCCTCCTAATTCTGATCAACAAAAATAAAATAACCATTGTTATTATCTTCATTATCATCAATGTTATCATCATTCTTACCATTGTCATCTCAAAGTTTGACTCTACCAGGATGTATACTTCTTTTAGTTGCTACACTTTGTTGTTAACTATGTAATTGTATATTGATCAAATTAATAGTTTAAGTTACTTGCTTAAGTCATTTTTTTTATTTAAAGAAGAAGATTATTGTATTAAATATTTATTATAGTGTTTGAAAGCCTGGGAAGATACAATCCGAGCTATACAATGCAAGGACCCTGCAACAACAGATCCTGTTTCTATAGAAACTGAAGAAAAGAAAGAAAAGGAGAAAGACGAGGCTTCCTTGGAACACACAGAAAGTACAGAAACGGACAAATCAGACCTAAGTTAAACATTCCATAGTCACTTTCAGTCCATGTCTTGTGACTTCATACTAGCGACCTGTTTTTTGTTGTACATTGAACTTTTTACACTTAAACAATGTTCTAGATTTATTTACAGAAAATTATACTTATTTTGCATTATGTTAATGATTGGTTAGTGATTATATATCTTTTGTACAAAGAAAAATTTGGATGAGTGTTTTGCTGATAATTGGTTAACTTTATTTCATACTCTAAAGTAGTTATTTACACATTGTAACATTGAAAAATATTGAAAAAATCTTACAAAGTAAAAAACCCCAATCAATGGTGATGTCAGTTAGTATTGTGTTTGTTGGTTACATCTAAGGTAACTTTAGGTTAAATAAGGATCATCCCAGTGTTGTTCTCCTGATATTTGTACTAAAGACTTGTTTTTATTGTTTTTGTTTTAAATAAAAATAAGCAGCAAATTTCTATGTTATCTAGCTTCCAAGAGTATGTTCCTAACACATTGAATGGGCATTCCTGCAAGATTATCACATCATATTTATAATAACAATGGTGTAACCAGTACCAAAAACCACATTTTTTTGTTTTTGTCAGGTTTGAGTTCTATATTTTTGTGATGACTTAATGCCAGATACAATTGTTATTTTTTTGTTTTTTCTCATAGATCCCAGTTACAAAATCCGTGGAAATCCTTGGCATGTCTAGTCAAATTCCATATTTGGAAACAAGAACAGTGGAACAAGATTTTAGATGAATGCAAATGAAATGATTGGCACACACTTAACAGGGGGCACCTGTGACAACAGTTTAAGTCTTTGACTTGTAACTCCTCAGCCCCTCACTGCACAGGTGACTTGTAACTCCTCAGCCCCTCACTGCACAGGTTTGGGATTGGGATAAGCCAGATTTTTTTGCCGATACTGAGTAGCGACATTTCTATCATTGTAGCACAGGGGCATTATGAGGTGCCCAGAAACTGAACCCGGCTGGTCCATTATACTGACACCGACGAGTCAGGCATAATGCTGTCCCCTTAGCCCCAAGCTTTAGGAGGGAAGCCACTACTACCAACTTTAAAGTCTTTGGTTTGACCTAGCCGGGGTTTGAACCCATGACCTCCCGATTCACAAGCCAACACTCTACCACCTGAGCTATTGGGGCCGGTGCACAGAGTCCCTGTCAGGATGACAACTTTCATGTAGGGAGTCTATCCAGCTAACCTGCAGTGTGCCAGTGGATCTTCCCAGGTAAAAGTCTGGGGTCTTCCTCCTCCAATAATTAGCTGGATGTTGCCAATATGACCATAATTGTGTCAGTGTTCTGTAACAAAAAACAAAACAAACCAACAAACACTCCTCTCACCTGTTGCCATCAGGTATAACCAGTCTGCTGTCTCAAGAAGCATTTGACTATTGTGGAAATCATGCTTGTCAAAATCAGTGTCCATGTAATGATAAATGTATTACAAATGTTTAAAATGTAACAAAATTAGATTATTTAGTTAGCACGGTATCGTTTTTTAGACTAAATTTTTAAAAAATAAATAATGATATAATATTTTAAAAATATATTAATAACAACATTTTAATGTTAAAATAGGATTAGGTAACCATTCACTAGTTTTGGGCATGGAACATCAGCTGACCTGTATTGAGAATTGACAACATACAAGCACTTTCATTCCCCAAAACTGCAGGTCGTTTCAGTAGAGCACCTGTCAAAGTGTTTTTGAAATCAAAAGTTGAAAAAAGTGACTACTGTAAGCCTTTTATTCTGCAACGAGATTAAATTAAATGTTAATAGGAATCCAACTCTGGCCTTCCTGGCATTATTTATGATTTTTAATTCTTTTTACTTTGTGTGAATGCCCATTTAATTCTTTATATTGTAGGGCACATTCAATTAATCATTTAAAAAGCTACATGTTGTTCTAGTCATGTATTGTGCTTAATGCTAGCACTTACAGATTCTCACACTTCGACCAACTAGGTTGGTGCACAAGGCGGAGAATATTAAGTTTTATTTGGAGACCATTCTTCAGCACTTTTTACAAAGATTTAAAGTTGACCAATCAGAATAGTTTATTTTGATAAAGCATTTAAATTTGACCAATTAGATTGGTTTGATTTGATGAAGCTTTCAATTTGATTAGCTCAAATTTGACCAATCAGATGCTTTATAATGGCCTTAAAAGCAGAATTTAATATTGTAACCAAGGGCTCATGATACATTTCTGTTATCAGGTGTATTCTTTTTAATTAATTACACATTTTTATCCAATACTAGCTTATGCATTTCTAGAAGAATATATCATAGAAGCTACAATTTGTAAACTTGTACAGAGGATTTTGCCAGAATATGTAAAAACTAGATCCATGTTATTACACTTCATTGAGGCACCAGTTTTTTACCAATGGGGTACATTGGTGAAATGAAAATTGTCTCCCTTGTTAGTTAATATCTGATGTATTCCAAACAGTAGGTAGGTCCTTCTAGTTGGAATTCATGGACTTTATTGCCTGTTCTTTTGTAGATATATTGCAATTATAAACAGTGAAATTCTCACTTTTGCATAAATACAAGCTTAAAATCCACTTAAAAACTCATAAAGATTTGTTATTTTAAAAAAGTAATGGAAGTGTTCGTTGATGATGGTTAACCTTGGTATCACAAGAATGGCAGAAAAGTCATCATACACTCCACAGAGCACAAGCATAGAGACCGAGTAAAACAAGTGAAAGGACCTACTTGAGGGATTATTCAAGGGAGACTATTTACTAATGTCTCATTATAAATATCTCTAGAACTTTTGAACATTTGTATTTTTGAACAACTGTTTAAAGGTAAAAGTAATTTAACACGCATTTAAAAGGTAAAATCAGAAGTTGTGTACAAATCTTATTTAAGAATCGTGAAACAAAACCTTGTGGTGCCACCATGTATACTTGCTTATCTTTGTCAGATGTCATTGTTGTTTTAGATATTTATTGATTCTTGTGTTCATAAAGTTAAACTGTTGTATGTTGGATTGTAATTAACCATCCATGTTAAGATATCTTCAATTTGAATATTTATGTGGTATGACTGCATGAAATTATTTATTTATTTGAATTAAGCCTGTAAAACTTTAGTGTTTTTTTTTAGTTACTCTTAAAAACATTAATAGGACCTGTTGTGTCTTTAATAATTTACATTTAGTGTTGATATCTCTAAACATGTACTCACAAACTAAGTAACATTGTTTTTACTGGGAAATGTGCAATACTTATGTTTTCCTATTACTCCTACTATTAATATTTCCTATTACTTACTATTACAATGTCCATTGTAATTTTAACTGAATGGAAACAGTTTGTTTTATGAAAAAGCAATTGATGGTTATATGAACTTTTTTTCTGTATGGCTGATATATCTGTAAGATTAACTATTTCAAGCCATTTTAAATAATTGACCCACCTTCAGACAGGCTGTAGCCAAGCCCACCTTAGCGACAGACCTTGCTGTATCTAGGTTAGAAAACCAATGGCCAAACTGCTGTCCCTGACTCTGAAAATTAGGCAAGTTTGGCATATTCTCCAATTGTTTTTTTAGCTGCTTAAATGAGTCAGATTGAATTCACTGGCATATAAAACGAAAGGGCATTGTATTATAATGGATAGTTGATAAAAATCATTTCCTATATTTAGACATGAAATAATCCGAAAACAATCCTCAGTTTTTTAATACTTAAAATGTGTATACATAAGAGAAAGCTTAAAAGGAATGGATAAAAAATAACCCTTTTTATCAGAAAAGGTATATGTATGGTGCATTTTCTTTACATGAAAAGCTAGTATATCAGCAAAGTTATTGTGCATAAAATTCAAAAATCTACTTAAACTTCATCAAAACTTTATCTCACGCAAAAATATCAAACATTAATTTGTAAATTTGTTTTGAAATATTCATTATGTGAAGCGAAATATCCTCTGATTTCCAAACAACTCTTAACTAGGGTTTTTTTCATTTCAAACATGTAATGAAATCTAATTACCTGATTGGCTAAACAGCCTATCTGTCAAATACCTGAGGAAGGTTAAGTATCAAAAGTTATTCTAATTTAATGTCACTACTTTTTGTTAGAACTTTAGTCAGCTCTTATCACATTTATAATTGTATATAGAGAAGTGCTTAGCACACCCACACATTATTTATACTCGGTGTACGCATGTGTCACATTGTGGTTATTTAAATAAATGTTTATGATTAGTATTTTTACTGTTTCAGGTGATGCAGAGTTATTTACATAAACATTATGTATCTATATGTGGATATTAATACATTAGAGGTGTACTTATAGATAGATGTCTTTTTGTTTTAATTTATCAATATTAATGAAAATTAAATATAAATGTTTTAAATTTTTAAAGAGATTACTAGCAATTATTTATATAAAAGTGTGGTAATTTATTAAGGTACTTGTCATAGAAAAACAAACAGAGCTTGTTGTGCATATTGCCGGTTAGTCATGACCAGCTTGACTTTACATAAGTAACTATGGCAACGCAGTATGGCAACGCAGTATCTGTGGCTAGTCATATTCTATGATAATAGTGGTTTGCCGCACTTCACTAATGTTACATGGATATTAAAAACAAGTAGAAAGCAATATTCGGTATTGCTTTTACATGTTTGTAATACTTTTGCTATTTTATTCTGTTTGACAAGCCAAATAAGGGTAAATTTTGAAATTAGAATGATAGATTCCTTTATCATAATAAGTCCTTTTTAATCAGGGTATGATGTTAAAATGTCATTGTTTTATGCCATAAGATTGCATTTATGAAAAAAAATACTCAATTTCAAGTCACCTGGCAGTAGCTCCAACCAAAAGCAAGGTCACTTTGTTTTAGTTGAATTACTTCTCAGTTTGTGTAACTATTGTAAGGTTGTCTTTATCCTTGTGATAGGCAAATATTTTAGTGATTGTGATATCTAGGGTCATATAAACACAGACGATGTTGTATATTTGGGCTCATTAAACTGTCATGTTACTTGTACTTAGTTTTGTTTCTATTCGGCTCCATAATGACATCCAGTCAATGATTTTAGCCTGCTTAGCAAGCTTAGAAAGCCCCTGGTAAAAGATTAAAAAATAATACAATTTAAGGGTGTAAAAAATCCACTTGTCCTAATGTCCCAACCAGTGAAACAAGTATGTGATAAAAGTGGTAAAATTGTAGCCATCTCAGACAGAATTGATGTTTTATCTCAAGAAATTTAAAATAATTGAGAACAGTTGCAAGACAAGTGAATTTCTTAATAAATCTAATGCACTGGTCCTAAAAGATTGCAACTTAAAACATTTTTGGTGCCCTGCTCACGTAAAAGTACTGTGTTGAAAAGAAACCAGCTATATGCTTGTTATTGGGGACAAAAGAAAAACAAAACATTTTGGTAACATTTTATATCTTTTATTTATAAATAGTGTAGAAGTGTGGTTTTCAGTTGATGCTATACATGCAATACAAGTATTAGTGTGTAAACACACTTGTCTGGTTGAAAAAATGTGAGACAGAAATGTCCCAAAAACATGTTTAGCATCGACAACAGGATATATCACTTCAAATATATAACTTTAAATAGATATGTGGTAATGTTATTAAATATACATAAATATTTTGAAAACTTAAACAGATTTCATCACATTTGGTGGACAATTGAATAGAATTTCTCTGTGAGAAGATAAATTCCCAACATGCATTAATTTATACTTTATACTCTTGCAAAGATTATCACTCTTATTCTAATTATTATATTCTTCAAAATACTCAACTAAAGTTATTAAACTTTATCTGACCGTTTTTACCATATCAGTGGTCATCTTAAAAGGGACAGATCTGTGCTTTTGTGGATAATGAATAATGTTCAGTAATAATTATGAAACACCAACAGAATGAACAATTTCCAAGATATACTCAATAGTTCTAGTTACTAAGCCACTGGCATCAACTTTAATTCCAAAGGATACTGTTCAAAAATGCCATTTTGCAAGCAATACTCTTTCCATCTGGAGTAAGTTTGCAATTTCAACTGTGATAAACATTTCTATAGCAACAAGAATATAGACATATTATTCTATGTGAATATGGACAAATTGCTTCAATATTGGTCAGAAATTGGATTGTAACAAAGAGAAAATTGCATAATACTGTTTATAGAATACAGGTAGCTGAGCCATGATCACATTTTGATTATTTGTGTACAAGGCATGTAATCACAGACATATTTATAACATTGGAAGCTGATGGACGGTTCTGCAATGTGTACGTAACTCCTCCCCATAGTAATATTTCGACAGTTTTACACTTTGGCCATGCCTTCGTAACTTTCAAAAACAGGAAGTGTAAGTAACATATAGGTCAACCAATTATAATGTGCTTTACACTTGTCCTGATTGGAAAAAACTGACTCTGAACACTTGGCCACAGGTTCAGGAACTATTATGGATCCAACCAAAAAGAACATAGGTCAAGTATATATATTACAGTTATTAATGCATATACTTTTATTACATATGGAGCCACCAATTCTAGCCATAATGATTATATTGTCTATCAGTAATCAAATTGTATACCCTTTCGAAGTAAGGTTCACTTTTAGTTTTACATCGGCTGACAGTCTGCAGTTCATTCTTTATTTATGTTTGTTAATAAGATGAATAGATAGAGAATCTTTCTGCAAGAAATAAATCCCATAGATGTTTACATCTTATTCAAGAATGTCTTAAAATTTGAAGCAATCTATGTGAATCTTTGTAAACTACATGTACAATGTAAAATGTAAACTATTTATAATGAAAAGACTAAGTATATAGATAGATTATCTGACATGAATGAAAATAATAGGCTGTAAAAATGTTAAAAAAGAAATATATAAAATAGAACAAGACTAATTGCAGGGACGAAACATATATTAACTTGAACACATACAATAGAATATAGACAGATGTTTTTGATAGAGGCAAAAGATGCACAGACAGTTTCTATCCGAATATTATTTTACAATATAAAATTATAATATAAATTCTAGAATAGACATACTATGAAACAGGAATTATATTTTATACAAATTTCATCATATAGCCATAATACTTTATAATACCTTAGTTATATTTTAAATATATAATTTATTCCATATTACAATATAACATCATACGATAAATGTGTCTTAAGTATTTATAAGCACCTCAATAAATTGAGTCAAAATATGATGAAACAAAGTGAGCAAAGTTCAAAACATTCACCTGCAAGCGAAATATTATCTTCTAAGCCATATGTTTATTTATTACAAAACCTGTGATATGAAAAATTCATTCAATTTGATACCATAAAAGACTATAGATTGTGCGCACCAAGGCATTGTGCACACCCCTATTGTGGACTTCAAATCTTGGGTTAAAATCAATAACACATAAATTGTGTGCACACCCATTTCAGAAAATTCATAGGCTGTTAATGTGTATGTACCATAACTCGAATCTGTTCTCAATTTCACTTGACCTAGGTATTATTGACTGCTTTGAAGAAATATGCCTTAATATATGAATGTTGCATTTTAGTTATATTTCTCATTTGATTTTAAATCCATGTAAAAGGTGCAGCTAAAATCATTACTTAAGGACAAAAGGCATTTTACTCTAAACCATATCAGTTTTGTTCATTATCGACAATATCTATACGCTTGCAGTGTTCATGAAAATGAGTTATAGTAAAGAAGCTGTCAGTAGACTAGAAAGTGCAATACAAAGGGTTTTGTCTAAAAAATGAAGAGGTGGGTATATAAAATAAAAATACTTAGTAAGCCTCACACATACAAATTGGCACAAACAATACAATGCCAATAATTGTGGTGATTATAATAATAAAACATAAGTGTAATTTTCAACATTTGTAAACAACATTGCAAGTTGAGAATTCTGCCAAACACATTCTCACATACCTTAATAAATCTACCTGTCTATCAGACTATCTGAGGACAGTACTCACACACTTATATATATTTTAGATGCGAGATTAAAGATTTAAAATGGCAAACTGATAAAGTTTTTTTTCCGTTTTATTCAGGTAAAACTTATATGTAGTATTAAACAATAAATACTTTGAAATAATATATTGTTTCTGTATATAATATATATTCATATCTGGAATGGCAAACATGGCTGAAAATAAGTTTGTTTATATTTATCTTATAAATATTTGTATATGAAGCAATATAAAAATGCTAACAAATACATGTGGAAATAGAAATAATAAAAAAGATTAACTCTGTAAACTTGTATAAAAAATAACAGAATTAAAATTGATGCTTTTGATTTGTAGGCATTCACAATAACATTAACTATATAAACAACCAATGGAAGATGGATTTTCTAACAATAACAAAAACTTTACACTTGTTACTGATAATATTCAGAACAAGTTTTATAGTCACACCACTTGCTTATTCTTATATGTTTTATACACATAAAAATGTATTTACCATTCATTTTTTACATTACAATTTATCAACTAACTCAAATGACATGCACATGCTTAAAAAATCCACTCATACAAAAGATTCCAATTTCAGCATATCTTGTGCTAAACACATATTAAAGGATTATTCTAAGTAAATGTCTCCCCTGTGATCTTTTCAAGTACTTGATTTGTTAAATTCAATTAAAATTTTAGAATTGACCATTCAGGTACTGTCTCAGACAAAAACTATTTTTAACACGTTAACAAGATGTTTGTGTTTCGATGATGGATCTTGATTACTTTCTCAGGTTTGCAGAAATTTCAGCACTAATGTTGTTTTCAAAGTATTGGTCTGATCATACTATCTTCATGTTGATCACACTTTGCCATTTGTACAGTAATAACACTGCTTCTATATTATTATAATTAATGTATAAATTGATGTATATAGATATAAATACAAACAAAATTCCAGCAATCAAAAAATGTTTAATAAAAATTTCACTTTATTTGCTAAAATGCCCTGTCTCAAACATTTATGCAAGTAGGGGATTAAAGAAGACTCAATACATACCCCAAACAACTTAACTTCAGTTTATGTATGTATTCTCTAACATTATCTTCTTACCTCATTAGACTCAACTTCATTCTTCACAAACCATATTGCATAAACAAGATTTTCTCATAAAAAGACATTTTTACACAGCATCACATTAGGTTATTCTTTTTAATCTTTTCAGACAAAAGATTGAACAATAATTCCACCACCTCAGTGTAACTGTGATAACAACTCATGGTTTTAATGCTTACGATATCATGACCTCGTCTATTCATAGTAGACGCCATATACACTGCCTATTGCAAAGATGGACTTGTTCCTGAACTCAAACGATGAGAAAGTGTCACATTTCTCATCCCACAAGCACCTACTGCCCACTCGTAACCCCTGGTTACCCAACTGACCTATATGCACCAAACAGATGACCTTGAATCTTGGAATCATCATCTCCTTTACTCTGGCTTTGATCACCTGCAGACAAAAAAAACAAAATGTGTAAAAAAAATCAGCAATCAAAAGGATAATTTATATTTTCTTGCATGAAAAAAATTATTTGAATATCTACAAACATCCCAACAACGACCTTTTAACTATCTGTAGATGATGTTGAAGCAGACAGAGTGTGGCCTTCACTGTGATAGCAAGCTACAAACTTGATACCAAATCCAGTCACAATATCATGACACCAGGCTAACCTTCCTTAAAATACATAGTAACTGCTTGAACATACGTATGTGAAGAATCACTCTACCATTATTTTTAGTTTGGCATGCTGCGGTCAGTGACTTGTGACCTTCTGTAGCTGAAGCCTTTTGTGCTGTTAAGTTTCATCAAGGTTAAGGTCATACCTAACTGAACCTTACCTCTGAGATAGTTTTGGACATCTGACGACATAGTTCTGGCTCATATTTCTCTTCTGCCAGATAACTCTCCAGTACATCCCCAATGATGTGCTTCACTTTGCCAGATGGAAACTTCTTTTTAGGCTCCAGCTGGTATGTGTTCTCACACCTGGTCGGTGGTTTGTAGTGGTCGTCATGCCCTGGTTCATCCATGAATGACACAGTGCTGATTGACCTTCAAGAATATCAAGTGATGTCATCAAAATTATTTTCAATATTCAGTAAAAGGGTAGGTTGTTGTAGAAAGGAAAAAAAAAATTCGAATCTGAAAACTTTGCTTGAGGTTATCCTTTGGTAGTTTTTACCAAATGGAAAAGAGGTGAAATAATCATAAAGTCAAAACATGATATATCAGTTGTAAGTACTCTTTTCCACTTGATAGGGTCTTACCTGTGCATATAAGCTTTTAAGTTGAAATGATGAAAAAAACTTTTTAAATCTTTAAAAAGTGTGTTAGTATGGTAACAGAGTTAGAATCTGCATGATTCAATTAAATAATTTACTTTTAAACATTTAGTTATGTAATATTTTCTTTTCTAATTTTTACATAATAATAACATTGAATAAAAAATAGATTAATCATATAAATAAATAATCTGTGCAAGTATTACTATAAAATGAAGAAATGAATAAGCATGTTAGATTTGGTAACAAAATGAACAAAACTGGCTAAAGCATACTCCAAACAAAAAAACTTGTTGGTGAAGTATGACTTATAATGATATGTTAGGAAAATACAAGTACACAGTGTAGTAACATTTATTCTAAAGATGCATTAATTAATTAATTGCATTAATTCAGTCCCAACAATATTTAGGCTGAGTTTGACAGACTTATTATTTCTGTTATATATCCAACTCAAGCCTACACCGTTAAGCACCATTGTTATATCATTATTAGACTATCATGATAAAGCCATTGACATAAATATTTACAGTACAATGCTTAAAAAGAGATCTCAATTGCATGCATTAAATATTCAATAAGTCAAAAACCAAAACACAAGTTTTATAATGTTTACAGCTTGGTGCTTAAGATTAAAATACAGAAATCTTAATTGCGTTAAAATTAGATGCTTCCTATTTCACATAAATCCAGACATGTGCAGGATGATGCAAAAACAAGTAAAGAGTATAATTTACCTGTTAATCCAAGAAATCAATAAATAACTTGTAAACTAATTAAATAAAATAAATGTAAATGATACACGAGCCTTCAAGAATCCATTTTGATGAATTGAATCTTAACTGGTCAGAAGTATATTCTATCACTATTAGTGTGAAAAATGAAGAACAAGACTCAAGTGTACATGTACATATATGAACAGGTAAGCACAGCGTGTGAACTAAGCAGGAGTTGGCATTATTAATAAATGCAACTTCACAACTTCAATGTACTGGTCATTGTTTACATGTAAATAGAAATGTACTGTGAAAATAATAACAACTGTATTCTACTAACTTCTTAACTGTTATTAATCAAATACAATGTTGGTCTTTTATTTGCCAAGGTAAGCATAGCATAACTAACATAAACTACATGGGATATACCAGAAACAGACTCATTAAATATTTCACCTTAAATAAATATAGTCTTATTTTTAGAATAGGGACATGTTTAGAGAAAACTTACATTTGGCAAATTTAATAAAGCACAAAAACTTTATGCTTAAACCATGGGTAGTGTCAACTTAACAGCAAAAAAACAATAAACAAAGTTTGTTAAAATTTGAAATCAAGCAAAACACCACATTTTTTCATTTAGCAACAATATTAATAAAAACTGTCACAGGACAATGCAATTGACTTTTTAAGATCTTGTTAGAACATGATTACAAAACATAAACCTGCATGTACATGCACCAAAACATTTACAATTAAAAAAAGGGCCATAGTTTTCACATAATCAAAACTGGAACCATCCAACTTTCACTGAATAGATAAATGCATTTGATTAATGCATCATCGTCTTCATCGAAGTAATAATAATAAGCACATTGTGCTATTTTAATAGGTTTCCCCAAATAGAAAAAAACATGATGTATTAAGAGACCAACTGTCAACAAAGATCATTTAAATCCTGTTTCTAAGGTGTGTGGCTTTTTTTCTAAATACCGGTTTGACTAAAAATGGACACAAAACTTAACCTAGAAACGTCGATGCATGGATGACTGGATATGCTCTACTTTTTCTCTTGAGCTAAATATGTCTGTGCTTCAAATAAACACCATTATAAATTCTCTTGTAAATACCTGGTGTGCAGAAATTCATAGGAAAAAGTAGATAAAACCTTTTTTTAAAGTATATTAACCCAATATGTGGTTAATTGTACTAATGTAATAATAAAAACATAAAAAACACTTCCTATGTTAAAGCTCGCATTTTAGTCATATATGTGGACATGGAGTGGATCATGATGAAAATATATAACAACATTTCCACAGGTCTTATTAGCAAATAAAGTACCATGTTGAAAAAAGGGCAAGTCTTGATTTTGCACAAAAATATGTAAAAAAAACCCAACCCACAATAGATCACTTACATTAAACCACAACTTTAAAACGGTAGATTTGATAAGGCAAATTTAAGATACCATAAGTGAAATATGGCATCAAAAGAATAACAATAATTATATACTGATTAAGATAATACAAATAAACCTGAATAAGTGAAATAGAAATAAATTAAAGTGTGCAAAAGAAGCAAAATGAAAGTATGAATTGTATGACTGCTGCAATATATAATCCTATACAATGTTAGATTCTTTGTACTTAATTTGTACACTTTTTGCTGCACTAACGTTAGAAGCAGGACATCAGTATCAAGTTAACAATGCAAAAAAATACATCAAAATACATCTGTAACGGAACAACAGCTTGGTTAGTTTACATCTAACTGTCTACATATAAGACTTAAGCATAAACCACTGTACCTAAGAAGAACTTTCTTAAAAAAAAAGTGTTTGACAATTTAACATTACTGGTATATATATTTATATAAAAATATATATATCATGACTTCTAGGTATTCCTGCAAAAGGAAAATTACAAGCAAGCTAACAGTGATTTTGTTTACAGTCATCTTTTACCTTTTGCTTTTGGGCAAGCCCACGACCTGAAGACTTGGTAAAAATTAAGGCATTGTAAATTTAGTAGAAACCTTGAAAAAGAAATCACTGTGCGAGTTCTAAAACTTACAGCAGTGGTAATCTTAAGTCAATGTTTGTGGCATTTCAGTCATGGCAGGGCAGAGGTATCCTGCAGCCTTAATTTTTTTCTATCTTTAATATTTAATTTGTCAATTTTGCAAAAAATTGTGGTGTTAACTTAATTGCCTTTTATTGTGTTAAAATGTTACTGAATGTTCTTTAAATGGACAGTGGTTAAGTCCTAAGGCTTGGCTGGTACTGAGCAATACTTTGGAAAGACATTACCCATGTTCTTATCAATTATTTTTGTAAACTTTTATCTTCCCCAAACCTTTTCAATCCAAACGTAATATGTAACAAAATTTATTACTCATGTTACAAACAACATAAAAGTCATATAGTCATAAAAACAATCATAAAACAGCCCTTTCCTAATAAAGAAGTGACTGAAATTTTACAGTTGGTTGATTCAGCAAACATACAATTGATGAAACCTATCTCAAATTTTGTTAATGACCTTTTCATTTTAATAGTACATTTAAGCCATTAAACCTGCACAGTACCTTAAAATGCTTACTGTTTACATATTTTAACAAAATATTTATAACCCTATGAGAAAATAATGTGGGAAATGTCTTTTCCTAATCTAAAAAAAGAAAGAATCTGTTGTATTGCTCAGTAAGAGCCTCGTATTATATACAAAATCAACCTGTATTTCAACACGTTCTCACTCGTCATCATCTGGTTCCCATTATCCAGTGAAATCTAAGAGCTGCCTAGAGGAGAGAATAGGGTTTCACAACAGAATGAAAACACATGCCTCCACATTGACTTCTTACCAAAATCGGAAAGGGGGGGGGGGGGGGGGGGGGGGGGGTGTCTCGACAGGAATAATATAGGTCTCACAGACAGAAATCTTTCTTGGCTTAGATATAACACAAGCTCAAATTTTTATTTGCTTAGTATTTACTCAATTTTTAACTATTGTCTTTAAACACCTCATTGTACACTGTATATAAATACCAAAGAAATATTCTGGGAGTCCAAATACGACCTTGAGCAAAATCTCCATTGAGAATTATTTCTGCAAGTGAGGTCAAAGCACGCACACTATAAATGGTTTGTGCAATCAGTCCTGTCGTTAACTGCACACACATATTTATGTAGACATCTTAAAGGTGGTATCCAACAGTTTACAGACATCTTATATATGTAACAATATCAGTAAATAAGAACAACTGAGATTCCTAATAGACATCAATGTCACAACGGATGATGTGGATGAACTAAAACATAATGGTCATCTGGTTTTCTTGGTTTAAAAATAGCTAACTGTGCGGCATGGCTCAGATAGGAAATACATGTTTGTAATGATGATTGTGGCATTATGGTTAACTTTTCCGACATGTGTCGAACATCGATTAACAGCATTTTATGAGATCTGTTCATATAACAATGGTTTACCATGATGTATAATGAAAATAGTTTTGGTCCAAACTGTCGGATCGCACCTTTAATGTTGCCAGATCTAATGGATGGGATGGGATTTGCCAGCATTTTCGCCGATACTGTGCAGCAACATTTCTACCATTATAGCACAGGGGCAC
Organism: Sinonovacula constricta; assembly: GCA_007844125.1. Classification (NCBI taxonomy): domain Eukaryota; kingdom Metazoa; phylum Mollusca; class Bivalvia; order Cardiida; family Solecurtidae; genus Sinonovacula; species Sinonovacula constricta. The sequence continues at coordinate 18,576,950 of CM017562.1, forward strand.
TTATGAGGTGCCCAGGGACTGAACCTGGCCGGTCCATTATACTGACACCGATGAGTTAGGCGTAATGCTGTCCCCTTAGCCCCGAGCATAAGGAGGGAAGCCACTACTACCAACTTTAAAGTCTTTTGTTTGACCCTGTCTGGGTTTGAACCGGCAACCTCCCGATTGGAACCATATAAAAGCTTATGTAAATATTCAAAAACTTAAGGAAAATTTTATAAATATAGTTTTTTTTCGGCACCAAACTTGCTTTAAATATCTTATATTTCATATGGAGAAAAACAATGGTAAATAATTATCATAAATTAACAAAAACAATGATTATTGCCATCAAATTAATGAAAATATAACAATATAAGATTAAAGTGTACATTCATAAGTACAGTATTTGTTTACATAATTGATACTTCAACCAGTCTAGGTGACTATATACACATTAGAAAATGCCATAGGTCAAGTCTCAAATCCAATACATGGTAACTGATTGCTATGTAAACACAGCACCCATTCTATCAGAATACACTATCATTGTTCCAAGTTTATAATAAAAAAAAAAGATTTTGCATGATAATTGATCATTGTTGTTTTTCCCGTCTTTCAATGTCAGCTCCAATTATTATCCAATTTCTGTAGACTAGAGCCCTTGGGCATAACTTGTATTTTTTTTTCTATTTTGTTACAGAACTGCTTCAAGTATGTACTTGCATTGCTTGTTTCTCCATGACAAGAGGGGCCTTACAGTCAGTGAAGGGGCTTATCTTCTAATCTTATCTTGACTTGCCTTTGATGTAGCTTATCTAATCTCAGCTTGAGTTGCCAGTGAAGTAGCTTATCTAATCTTATCTTGAGTTGTTAATGACGTAGCTTATCTAATCTTATCTTGAGTTGCCAGTGAAGTAGTTTATCTAATCTCAGCTTGAGTTGCCAGTGAAGTAGCTTGAGTTGCCAATGACATAGCTTATCTAATCTCAGCTTGAGTTGCCAGTGACGTAGCTTATCTAATCTTATCTTGAGTTGCCAGTGAAATAGATTATCTAATCTCAGCTTGAGTTGCCAGTGACGTAGCTTATCTAATCTTATCTTGAGTTGCCAGTGAAATAGATTATCTAATCTCAGCTTGAGTTGCCAGTGAAGTAGCTTGAGTTGCCAATGACATAGCTTATCTAATCTCAACTTGAGTTGCCAATGACGTAGCTTATCTAATCTTATCTTGAGTTGCCAGTGATGTAGCTTATCTAATCTTAGCTTGAGTTGCCAGTGAAGTAGCTTGAGTTGCCAATGACATAGCTTATCTAATCTCAGCTTGAGTTGCTAATGACATAGCTTAGCTAACCTCAGCTTGAGTTGCTAATGACATAGCTTATCTAATCTTAGCTTGTGTTGCCAGTGAAGTAGCTTGAGTTGCCAGTGATGTAGCTTATCTAATCTCAACTTGAGTTGCCAATGACGTAGCTTATCTAATCTTATCTTGAGTTGCCAATGATGTAGCTTATCTAATCTTAGCTTGAGTTGCCAGTGAAGTAGCTTGAGTTGCCAATGACATAGCTTATCTAATCTCAGCTTGAGTTGCTAATGACATAGCTTAGCTAACCTCAGCTTGAGTTGCTAATGACATAGCTTATCTAATCTTAGCTTGTGTTGCCAGTGAAGTTGCTTATCTTCTTATCTTATCTTCTAGAAATGTCCATATTTAAGAGTTTTTTTTAAACAAGGAAGTGACACATGTTTATATAAACTTCAAATCTACTGTGTTCTCCTAATTAACATAGCTTGGATTTGAGTCTGTGTCTATGGCCCAATTCAGGAAAGGTGTGTAGTCTTACAAAATATAAGACACAAAATACAGAGCTACATGAGAGAGGAGTAGCTCCATATCAGGAAAGGAAGCAAGGAAATATTGTTACAAAAGTTTCTCTGATCAGCTAGTATAATAGTATTTTCTCTTAAATACCACTGGCTATTACCATTGGATATTTTGTTTAATGATTTTAGGTTTATTAAATTATACATCAATTCAGTGAAAAAGAAGAAATATCAACAGATAAAGTTGCTTTTATCAAATCAATGTTAATAATCAATGTTAATAACACATTAAAATAAGATTGCTGATCAGAGAAATCTAAGATGCAGGGACTGGGCTCAATAAAGTTAATAACAACAAATAAACAAACCTTTGATAAGACTGGTAATTTATTACTTCACTCCTTTTCTATGTTGACCACAATGATAAACATTTTAGCTATCTGTTTTTTAAACAATGCAAATTTTTTATTTCATGTCAGTAAAATAGTATATGCTGATGATTGTTTTTCTTGTCACAGATTATGCACTTAAAGTAAACATCATGCCAGACTGGGACATAGACTCATGTGCTTGGGTGCTCACAAGTCAGTGACATTTGCAACAGGCAACTCTTTTACTATTATACTTTATATTGCACTTGTTTAATTGCAAAAAAACAACAACCCCCACTTCAAACAAACCTCAGTAAAACCTCTCTTATGGGACCCCAATGGCTCTTCTAAAATATGTTCCACTTAGTGAGGTGGTCCTCTAGCAAGTTTTTACTGTACACAAAGTACAAATATAATTTGATGGTAATATCTGGAAGAGAAAATGAGGAGGGGGTGGGGGTGGGGGTGGAGGAAAACAAGCACCACTAAATCCTATATAGTGTTGTACATACCCCGGCCCATGTGGTTTATGATGGCGGTCATTGAGGTGCTTAAGATCACTACTGGTCAATGATGACATGCTTCCTTGCTTCTTGAGCAGTCGGGCGGCCTTGTCTCGGGCTCTGTCATGGTCAGACATCTTGGACTATTGGTCCCTGTGAACAGAGAAAGTATTTTAAATAATCCTTTGTGTAGTGAATTCATTATTATTATTATTATCATCATCATCATCAAATTATTATTATTATTGTTATTATTATTTTTATCATTATTATTATTATTATTATGTAGTGTATTCATCATCATCATCATATTATTTTTATTATAATTATTATCATTATGATTATTATGTATTGAATCTATAATCATCATCACATTATTATTATTATTGTTATTATTATTATTGATCGCTTTTGTTATAGAATACAGTCAAAGAAGATATTAATAATCCAACATTTCTACCTAAACCTTTATTGCAAGTATTTCCTACAATTGTCAAACAAAAATACCAGGTGTACTCTAAAAACAAATTAAGTGTCAGGTTATTCAGTATATTGATATGATAAAACTCAGTGATAAGAATTGCACCATGAAATTTAACATGCAACAAACGCCACAAATAACGGTAATGGGATCTAGGCTCTCTCAATTTACACTTTCTTTGAACTTATAAAAGTCAGCATGCACTTTTACAAATATTTTACCAATGAAACAACTATAAGCCCATCCTTCAAATACAAATAACTCTATAATGCAGAGACAACTTAAATAGAGAACCTTGTCTGCCCTGAACTCAATAAAGACATTGATTATGTACACAAAGAAAATCTTCACTAAATATATGTAGCTTTCACTGGGGGAAGCAGGTCCATAAAAACTGAGTATCTTATTGATCTCCTTGATTGTTCAAACACAGCATGGGGTATGCTGGCAGTTTAAATAAGTCTACATTTAACTGAACAAAGGGAGTGTTTTGAGACTATACACCCAGCAGCATAATTCAAACAGGTCCATTAGTAATATTTCACCAAATTGATTAAACCCTTTGAATCTGATATATACTTCTTTGCATGGCAACTGACACAGCTTTCTCTAAAAATAAACTTAACTGCTCCTTAAAAAAAAAAAAAAATGAAGCCATGGAGCAAAAGTGGTTCTACCCAGACATATGTCTAGTGTGTAACAAAACGAACAAAAACATGTCAGACTAACCCTTCACTGATGAAGTATGAAATGATTGACCCTGAACAAAATATGTAGATGCTGGTCAGTAAGCTCTCGTTTTGTCATAATTCTCTACCATTTTCTTTGAAGCAATACACTTTTGTGGGGGCGCCAGTAGCGCAGTGGTAGAGTCGCCATCTTGAAACTCATCTGACCACTTAGCCGCTCAGTGTATGGGTTCTAGTCCCATTCGGGGCAAATGACTTAATGAGAGAAGGTCTGTCAGCTGATCAGCGGTGCGCTGGTGGTGGATTATTACACGATGAAGTAGATATGTCACAGACAATAAGTAGATATGTCACAGACAATAAGTAGATATGTCACAGAAAATGAAGTAGGATATGTCACAGAAAATGAAGTAGATATGTCACAAAAAATGAAGTAGATATGGCACAGAAAATGAAGTAGATATGTCAAGGATAATGAAGTAGATATGACACAGAAAGTGAAGTAGATATGTCACAGAAAATGAAGACGATATGGCACAGAAAATGAAGTAGATAAATCACAGATAATGAAGTAGATATGGCACAGAAAATGATGCACCAGGTAGATATGTCATAGAAAATGAAGTAGATAACTTGGATTAGTAATCATTAAAAAATAAGTATTTATAATAGTATTGTTTATTTCTTTTATTGGTTTAAACTTAACCGTAAATCAACATAAACAAATAAATTTTCTACTTTAAACAAACGAAGTTTGTCTATAATACCATCCCACTAACAAATCCTTGAAACTCCATTTAAATATCTAAAGAAGTTGCTACATGTAATAGTGTAAGCTAGCTGAGGCAAATAAATGTGTTTCTAATCTTTCAGCAAACATTTTAACATACCAAATAATTCAAAGATTTTATTTGCCGTTTACAATTGGGTTTTACTTTCTGAATAAAACTGCTTTGTATATGACCTGTAGAGATATGAGCAGGGGTAAAATCAGTTTAATTAGATGTTTACGATGAGACATAATGTATTTTCAACAGTTATATTTATAACAATCTTTAATTCTTTTTTTAAAATTTAACAGTGTAAACTGAAAAGCTTAATTACTCACACAAATTAAAATGCAATACTTTTCAAAGTATTGGGCAGTCCGATAACTAGGTTGTCTTCCCTTGAGTACTCTCCGAATGCGCATGCGCATTAAAACTTCCGGGGTATAAGTAGATATTTTATCAGCGTGTATAACACACACATCAAGTGATATGGAAAGTTGATTAAAGAAAGAAACAAAACCAAAATGGAAATCGCCGAAATATTGCTGAATATGTAAAGGTGTTGTTTATAGCGGGAAGGTGGTCGAAAACAGAACTGTTTCATTGCATCGATTTCCTCAAAACAAGCGGCTGCGACGCATTTTGATGGTATTATAACACTTCGCCCTCCCTTAACTGGTAATAGTTCGCCCTTGATTGGTAACAGCTCGCCCGAGATAGGTAACAGTTCGCCCTTGCTACATGTCGCCTTCGGATATAAGTGTATACATCGAGAAAAAAAGTAAATTGGTTAATTTATTTATAACCATTCACATTGTATTTGTTTTCTTCGTCTTAATATACATTATGAGCTCTTCTGATATAAGTGTATACGCCACCCTTCGCCATTAAAAATCTTTAAGAAATTAAGTAAAAAGAATGTAAACTTATTAATTTTTTATTATTTTGACACCATTCACATTAAATTTATGCTTCTTTTGTCTCCTTCTTTATTATTATAAACACCGTATTATTAGCATCGTAAATTATTATATTTTTATTTTTCATATTTTAAAATTGTTTTAACCAAAGAAAAAAAATCTGATCCTCCCAGTACAATATACGAACTGTCACTCTTCCGTGATTTAAATGCAATGTTGCGACCTAAAAAATAATAATTATACTGTGTACGTGGTTTATTTATTTCAAATTGTATATTTAAATAAAATTCCGCTGTTGCAAGGATTTTAATGTTACTTAGTTGCATACATATTTTGTTGCAAATACTTTAATAAGGTTGTCATACTCAAGATGACTTGAGTATGCAGTTATCTTATAATTGCACATAAAAGCGTGAACGTTAATTGGTGTTTGCCTACAGACATTATTGTGATGTTACCATTCGCACTAATCTTGATTGATAATTAGTCAGTGTGATCTTGATTAATGTTTACCGACATAGGCGTATATAAAATTTAAAATTAATAAATTGGTCAGTGTGTGATTGTTAATTGATTTTTGCCTAGTCATTATTGTGATGATAGCGTCAGCACTAATTTTGATTGATAATAAGTCACCATGATCTTAACTGATGCTTGCCGTCATAGACGTATATAAGTGCTTGCAATTAATAGACTAGTCAGTGATTCAATCTCGCAACGTACGCTAGCTTTATCACAATACAGTATGAAGAAGTCGACTAAGACGGCAACCAACTAATTGTATTTGTATGCATATCTTATAAAATATTATATATGATACACTATATGACAAATTAAATCAAGTATAAACTTTACTTGACGTCATTTTCCCCCTTCATTTAACGCGTGGAAATGGTACACTTATATCCGAAGTACTCATAATGCATATGAAGCCGATGGAAACAAATACAATTTGATGTGAAAGGTGTCGAAATAATTATAGATAAGTTAACAAGCATACATTTTTGATTGACGTATACACTAATATCCGACGGCGACATGTTACCGATCAAGGGCGAACTGTTACCGATCAAGGGCGACCTGTTACCAGTTAAGGGAGGGTGGAGTGTTACTAATTCTTCTCGAGTTGGTGTCTCCTTTTCAATTCATAATTGTTAGTAATATCTAGCTTGTGAGCGCCGATAATTCGCTCGATTAGCTGATATTCCCTTCAGGATCTAGTCAAACGACGATTCGCCAGGTACTTCTTCAAATCTGTTAGCTTGAAATGGTCCAATTCTTAGTTGTTTACACAAGCTTCGTTGATTTCTTTGTCCTTGTCCGCCATCTTTTTTTTTTCACTTAGTCCCCAGGGGAGTAGCCTCCCTTTGAATTCAAGGGAAGTAACCGAGTTATCGGACTGCCCAATGTGTCTTGTTCAATTTTTTCATATATATTAGTGTATGGTGAAAAGCCTAAGAAATATTGCATCAAACAACTATCTGTGCTTACCATCATGACATAAAATCCCAGACATCAGCAAGTAAAAGCCAAGTATATACACTGAAAACAATCTTCTCTTGAGTGTTTGTCATATAGGGCTTTAATAGCATGTAGTCTGAGTACAAAGTAGAAACCCCCTTCTAAATAACTTATATTTTGTTGTTTCAGTTGATGTTTTTGTTTGTTTCTTTGTTAGTCTAAATTCATTAGGGTGAAAGAAAAAACTAATGATTATTTAAGTTTTCTGGCTAGTAATCCTTAATAAAATGACAACCAATTTATATTCCAACTTGGACCATTGCCTGTGCCTGACATGCAGGAGGACTATCTCCCAGACAGGATTATTCAGGTCAAAAAGTGACTTCCTTATGCCGTAAGCCTTGGCTGCTAATATAGGATTTACTAATAGTCAAACCTGTATTTACACCACCCACAGGACAGGACTAAAGGGGTCTCCTAACACAAGTGGTCTCTTAATACAACATTCTAATTTCTTTGTGGGAACCACAACTAATATCAGCAAATTGTGTTTTTATCATTATTACATTTACTTTTATTATCATAATGCTATGATGATGAAGGGGATGATGATGATAATGAAGATGGTGATGATGATGATGATGATTATGATGATGCTAATAGAAATTCATTTTACTTGACATGCATTATGATTATATTCTCATGACTCAAAACAATAAAAAAATTATCAATCTAAATCTAAAAAGTAACTGCATTCACTTTCTACATTTTTGTTATTAAAGAAAAGGTGACATAAATAAAACACAACCATAAAAAGAACAATTCAGATTCTAGTGAAACAAGCAAATTATCTGTTACATAATCATCATTCCAAGCCGGAGACACCATGTCAGTAGTTACTTTGCTTATATCCATATTTATGTCAGTTATTCAGACAATCTGATCTACAAGACTCAGTAAAATGAAAGACAACATTTGCAAAAATTGATTTCTTTTTTGTTAATTTGAATCGATTCCATTTGTATTTATTCCAATGTCAATTACAAACACAAATATAGTGACATTCTATTTTGCAATGCACTCCCGATATTTTGGGATTCAATAAAATAATTTAGCCATTATCTTAACTTTCAATCTCTTTCATCCTTCCTATAGCACTCACAGGATCAGTCTCTATCACTCTACTTATGGCACTAACAGGATCAGTCTCTATCACTCTACCTATGGGCACTATCAGGATCAGTCTCTATCACTCTACTTATGGCACTATAAGGATCCGTCTTTATCCCCCTACCTACAGTACTATAAGGATCAGTCTCTATCACTCTACTTATGGCACTATAAGGATCCGTCTTTATCCCCCTACCTACAGTACTATAAGGATCAGTCTCTATCACTCTACTTATGGCACTATAAGGATCCGTCTTTATCCCCCTACCTACAGTACTATCAGGATCAGTCTCTATCACTCTACTTATGGCACTATAAGGATCCGTCTTTATCCCCCTACCTACAGTACTATCAGGATCAGTCTCTATCACTCTACTTATGGCACTATAAGGATCCGTCTTTATCCCCCTACCTACAGTACTATCAGGATCAGTCTCTATCACTCTACTTATGGCACTATAAGGATCCGTCTTTATCCCCCTACCTACAGTACTATCAGGATCAGTCTCTATCACTCTACTTATGGCACTATCAGGATCAGTCTCTATCACTCTACTTATGGCACTATAAGGATCAGTCTCTATCACTCTACTTATGGCACTATCAGGATCAGTCTCTATCACTCTACTTATGGCACTATCAGGATCAGTCTCTATTACTCTACTTATGGCACTATAAGGATCAGTCTCTATCACTCTACTTATGGCACTATCAGGATCAGTCTCTATCACTCTACTTATGGCACTATCAGGATCAGTCTCTATCACTCTACTTATGGCACTATAAGGATCAGTCTCTATCACTCTACTTATGGCACTATCAGGATCAGTCTCTATCACTCTACTTATGGCACTATAAGGATCAGTCTCTATCACTCTACTTATGGCACTATCAGGATCAGTCTCTATCACTCTACTTATGGCACTATCAGGATCCGTCTCTATCACTCTACTTATGACACTATCAGGATCAGTCTCTATCACTCTACTTATGGCACTATCAGGATCAGTCTCTATCACTCTACTTATGGTACTATAAGGATCAGTCTCTATCACTCTACTTATGGCACTATCAGGATCAGTCTCTATCACTCTACTTATGGCACTATAAGGATCAGTCTCTATCACTCTACTTATGGCACTATCAGGATCAGTCTCTATCACTCTACTTATGGCACTATAAGGATCAGTCTCTATCACTCTACTTATGGCACTATCAGGATCAGTCTCTATCACTCTACTTATGGCACTATAAGGATCAGTCTCTATCACTCTACTTATGGCACTATCAGGATCAGTCTCTATCACTCTACTTATGGCACTATCAGGATCAGTCTCTATCAATCTACTTATGGCACTATAAGGATCAGTCTCTATCACTCTACTTATGGCACTATAAGGATCAGTCTCTATCACTCTACTTATGGCACTATCAGGATCAGTCTCTATCACTCTACTTATGGCACTATCAGGATCAGTCTCTATCACTCTACTTATGGCACTATCAGGATCAGTCTCTATCACTCTACTTATGGCACTATCAGGATCAGTCTCTATCACTCTACTTATGGCACTATCAGGATCAGTCTCTATCAATCTACTTATGGCACTATAAGGATCAGTCTCTATCACTCTACTTATGGCACTATCAGGATCAGTCTCTATCACTCTACTTATGGCACTATCAGGATCAGTCTCTATCACTCTACTTATGGCACTATCAGGATCAGTCTCTATCACTCTACTTATGGCACTATCAGGATCAGTCTCTATCACTCCGATTTGTTACTCATCCTGATTATGTCTTTAAGTTCCGAAATAGAGAAGCTTTTATTGAGGGTATGTTATTTTCCCCTTGGAGTTCTATGTTTGCTTTGTTCACTGACTTAAATTAAGCCTGAATGTTTAAAATATCTATAGGGATATTCGAGTCACTGGAAACATCCTTATAATGGGAAACAAGTATATTAGCTTTCTCCATTGGGGTGACTGCGGATATTTATTATCTTTAAGTAAAGGAATGGGACTGTAAGAATGTCCTCTAATTCTACAGATTTTTTTCAAAAAATCTATAGCATTCATGTTGTGACTGCACAAATTGCAGAATTCCTCCCAGTTTTGCCTCTTGGTGTCTAAGATGACCTTACTTGCACTTCTCTGCACATCAATGTACCTGTCATAATTTTCAGGGAATGGATTACGCTTTAATTTATTCAAAGATTTTTTTCGCCCCTTGACAGCATCCTGACAAGTCTTATTCCACCACGGTACAAGGATCCTCCTAGTTTTACTTGGTTTGTGTACCGGTATACACTCCCCCGCAATGGACAGTAACTTCTCAGTTAAGAGCTGACGGTGTTTGTCTACATCAGCCGAGTATACGTTTTCTGGGTTAATTCCCTCACACATATTTAAAAATTTATCCCAATCTGCCTTTTTGTAGTTGAATTTAGTCTCGGAATTAGATTTAGGTTCCAAGATACCCTGTTTTTTAATTGATGTGATGATTGGGAAATGGTCTGAACCCCATGTATCGTCCATAACTCCCCAGTTCGAAAGTACTGAAATTCTTGGACTAGCAATTGTGAGATATAAACAAGATAATACTTGGCCTACCCTGGTTGGTATGCCGTCATTGAGTAGGACTTTACCAGTTTCTGAAAGCCAATCCCAAACAACCTCCCCTTGACGGTAAGTACTGGTCGAACCCCAAGCTGTATGGTGTGCACTGAAGTCACCAGTTATAATGCTGTCCTTGTGCTCACGAGCCAAAAGTGAGCTTATTTTTTTAGTTACTTCAGGGTTTCAACTCCTGGAGTAAATGTTGACCAATGTTAAAGGGAATTGTTCTAAATGAAGATTGATTATTTGTAACTCAATCTTCATGTCCCCGTTTTGATCCCTGATATTTTCTACTTCGACTTCTGCATACCGTAATTGATAGAATCTTTCACATACACTATCAGCCCCCCACACACTTGATTATTGTTGTTTATGTAATATTTATAGATCCCCATGTATCCAGGTATTTTTTTCTAGCTATTTTTTTGAAATTTTGATTCCTGGATACATATAACATGAATGTCATGTTTATTTAAATACTCGAAAAGATTTGCATGCTTGTGTACAGTGAAACCCCCCGCACTGAATGATATTATGTTTAGGTAACTGTCCATCTTATTTGCAGACTGATGTCAGATGACGTTTTCTTGGGACCTCACTATTCTTGTATTTTTTTGGTGTGGCAGGCCTCTTCAGGGGTGTCAGTTTTTTAAACCAGTCGTAGGACAACTCATGTGCAGTTTGGGGGGGGGGGGGGGGGGCATGTTAAGTGAATATTTGTGCTATAAATGTGGCCTCTAGTGTGTAAACAAGCTTTTTTATCTAAGATTTGACCTAGTGACCTACTTTTTGATCCCATGGGACCCAGTTATGAGCTCATTCAAGAGTTTATGCAGACAAACATTCTGTCCAAGTTTGGTGAAGATTGGGCTGTAAATGTGGTCTCTAGTATGTTCAGAATTTTTCTAATTTGAACTTATGTCCTAGTTTTTGACCCCAGGTGACCCAATAACAAACTCATCCAAGATTTCATGTGGACAAACATTCTGACCAAGTTTGATAAGATGGATAAAAACTGTAGCCTCTGGCATGTTCACAACAGACAACGGACAATGGACAAAGGGGTATGAGAAAAGCTCACCTTGAGTATGCTGTACTCAGGTGAGCTAATAAGCAACCCTACTAGCATGTCATTATATACCAGCTTAACACTGAGAGACAAATGTGCAGCCAGGCCTAGACTCAAACAGGGAGCCTTTGTTAAAATGGCAAGTGTAAATGGGACCTCTTACACATACTGTCCCTATGATCAAGATACAACTATCAAATGTCAACCTTTAAAGAGATGGAAATGTATTGTGAAAACTAAAGAAGTCATTCATTGAAGCACAAGTCTTAAATCAGCAACCTCAACTATCTATGACAGATATATTATTTTAACTGTGTTATTATATCTGTTATTTGTTTATGCTGTACAAATAAATTTGTTAACAACCATTGTATGTTTCCTGCACCACAATAAATCTAAATGTATTAATCTTTTTTTTGTTCTGTTTTTAATTGTAGTTAAACTATCTGTTTACTAACAAATATTTACATACATAAACACATTTAAAATATAAAGCAAGAAAATGGATATGCAATTTACGTTCAAAATATTCAGTTACCGTATTTTTAACTTATAAGAGGGGAATTTTTCTTCAAAATTTCATGTTCAAAGTGTGGGGCTCGTCTTATAGGCAGGCTATAATGACCTGGCAAAATTTTTCACCTTGTTTTAGGGCAAAAACATACCACATAAACATGTAAGCGATTATGCAATGACCCAACATGCCGTCATTATTCACCGCCGATAATTTACCTTAATTGAACTTTGAATTCTGTTGGTCAATGATTGACTGTCTTGCATACATTTCCCTTTGTTCTGCATGAAACAAGGCTTATTATCCATCAGTAAACACTGAAACTTTCAACTTCAGTCTGCCAGAAACACCAAGCTGTAATTTACTTGGTGTTTCTGTGTAGACTTGCCTCATTACACAGGTCAAGTTGACTGACTCTGAGATAAGCTGTTGTCATGGTGATATAGATCGGAGCAGTTAGACAGTGAGGGAGCGAACAATATGCTTTTATAAGCAGCTGCCGATTACATTTCTCCATAAAAAATTGATTGGTGGAATGTAAACAAGGAAAGTGCACTGTTCCCCGATATATCGCGTACTGTCATGCCAGGTTTGGTGACGTAAATCAAAGAAATTCATGTCATGCCGCCATGTGCTACGGGATAGCAGTGCAACTGAGACATCCCTTAACGTGTGAAAATTACAGTCACTATTTACCAATTAACCCTTTTGTTGAGGCAGCATGACTGGTTGACACTACTGTTCATTTTTTCGCCTCGTTTTATAAGAGGGTCAAAGCAGAAACTGGCAATTTCACAGGTGAAGTAAGGCGCCCGTCTTATAAGCTTATAGTCTTATAAGTGAGAAACCACAGTATTTATAAGAATTTAATTTGTCCTAAGAAAATTAGAACATTAACTCATTACACATTATAATGTTGTTGTTGTTGACATTATATTATATTTACCTTAGTCTGGTTATTTATTTTGTAACCTATATTATTTTTTCAAGCTGTTAAGGAGTTTAGAGATGCTATATTGTTTAAAAGTTTTATTTACAAACCAAAAGGTTTGTAAGAATGTACATGTTATAAAAAAGTGATTGTAATCTTCTACTTGGTAACAGAAAAGACACAAAGGAAATTCTGTCAGGTTCCAAGTAAAATGGCTTGCTTTTGTAGGAATAAGATTATGAAGTAGTTTGTACTTGAATTGCTTTACTTTAATATGGCTAACTTTATGCATTATATTGAATAATTTTTCTTTATCAAGTCAGTCCATTGTTTTGGAATTGATGAGAGGATGCGATTTGTTTTGATATCCAGTCTTGTTTTCATTTCAACCTATTGTACATGTGTTTTGTTATTATTTTCATATATTGAACAACATATTCAGACAACAGACTAACAATTAGAGCTAGAAGCAAACTGTAGAAACGTAACATATACTACTTAAAATAAACCTTGGGGGCATGTATGCATACATGGTCTGTAGAACAATAAAACTGATTAATTATACATACTAATGATACATTGTGGGTTTGGTAATGTAACCATTTTTATTCATATTCAAGATTCTAAAAAAGGGAATAGACAATGCAGAGCCATCAAAAACGACACAATTATATACATGTATCAATCTACCGATTGTACCGGTTAACAGAAAAAAAATGTTCGAGATTCACACACATTAAAATAAAACAACTGCATTTGTCTGAAATAGATATTAAGCATGGTGATTGGTCATACACGAAAATTCAACATTATAATTGACTTACCTTAAACTGGCAATCAGAAAGTATACACAAATCTGGTAAATAAATACACAAAAACGTGATAATAATTCCACCAAATAGTTAGTTGCCAAGGTACTTATGATGCTCTAATTGATGCTCGAATGGGTACTTCGGAACTAAGTAAGCAGGTGCCCGTTAATTTAATACAAAAACCAATGTTAATTCGTCTCAATGATGATGAAAAAGTGATAAAATAACTTTAAACAGTGGTGTTGGTGGTGTTATTTGTATTTGTCTTCTTCTGTCTTTCTGCTTTTACATTGTCGGAAACAAGGAATTTGTTCACCTTCGATATTGATCATGTGGGGGAAATTCCAAAATCAAATGCGGATTTCATTTGTCATACCAAACATCATTGGTCAACATGATCTGTAATTGTCCAATGAACATGAGTGTACTTTCAGTAAGGGAGAACTGTCAAAATGGCTGTCTGACAAGTTCGTGGCAGAGATAGGATGAATAAAAGTTTAATGTCAACATGTATTTCCCACTAGGCTGGCCAAAATATATCAAACAGCCAAGTAATGAGTCCCAAGAACTTGTTTACATCGTTTCGAGCTGTGATCGAATGCTGTTCGCGATCCTTTCTGAGGATAACTTAAGCATTTGGTACTGCAAGGTACACTTGTTGTGACTGTTTGTCGGTCATTCACTTAGTCTTTTTACGTTAGCTTAAAATGTTTTTGCGTTTTTTATTGGTTGGCGTGTTAAATTTATTGTTTGAAAATTTTACATTGTATTTAGCACATGTGTAATTGTACACTTATTATATAGAGTCTATCAGACAAAGTCCATTTTTTATTGTTATACTAAACTGTTGTTAGTTGTAACAATAAAATTCCAGAAAAGATTGCTATGCCATATACTTGTTATAAATAAAGTAAATCTGAGAGGAGAAAATAATCCTGTCCCTAACGGGTCCCTAACCTGGGACCTTCAGATCTGTAGGCTGACACTCAGCCACATTGCTAAAGGGTTAACCAACAACAAGGCTGTTCGAAGTGCCTATATATGCACTACACTCCTCCCCCTTTACATTTTTCTGGGCCCAAGCCCAAGCCAATCTCAGAACAGCCACACCAGGCTTCCGTTTACTTCTGACACCATTAAAGTAAATCTGAGAGGAGAAAATAACCCTGTCCCTAATGGGGATTCGAACCCGGGACCTTCAGATCTGTAGGCTGACACTCAACCATGGCGCTAAAGGGTTAACCCAACAGCAAGGCTGTTGGAAGTGCCTATATGCACTACATAAATAAAAATGACATATCAACTTGTTAACAAGTGAATTAATTTTTTTCCAAATAGCTGACTGATTGGAAAAATGCTGCACTAACAGTCCCCAGGACCATACATTATATTTCTTGAATTAAAATGGTTCTTATATTCAAAGAAAAAAATCTTTCTTTTGTTTAAAATATGGTTACTTATTTTCAGGCTCTTCTTATAATTGTCATGATAGATGAGTTGTATTTAATAGATTATATTGACCATGATTGTTTGTTTTCAACAGCCTACTGTACAGATTGTGAGCTATACCCAGTCAAGCAAAGATTTAGACAGATACGGAAGCTTTTGTCGAGCAGAATGGAAGCCAGACTCATCTGCTATTGCTGTCATGGTATGACTGATTGATTGAATAATAAAAAAATTAGGACAATGATCATATTGGACCACACAGTTTTGTTAAGTGAATGATTAAAAAATCTCAATACTTTATCTCATGATCATCAATGTTATACTTTAACAGTCCTTTGACAAAACACCAATCAAAGTTAAAAAGTGCACAATTTTTTTTGAACTAATTTGTAAGGAACATTCATAGTTGAAAGATCTGATATGCCACTTGAGATGGGATAGCATTTATTTATTATCTTTTTGAATATATAAAATTTGTTCAATATTCTTGGAAGCATATAACTTATCTTATGAAAAATAATCTGTCTTTAAATACTGTTGTCAATCTTTGTTTTCTTGTTTCAGACCAGCAACGATTTTGTGATTTTCTTCAAAGTGGATTTGGATATCTCAGTCCCCAATCATCATTGTCTTTATGTAACAACAGAGGGCAAGTAAGTAGAAATGATCAAAATCTAGTTTGTATTACCTAAGACCTTTATACATAAATACGGGCAATTTTGTCGACAATGTTAAATCAAATGCCAGAAAACTGCTCTACTAGTGCAGAAAAAATGAATGGTATGTCAGCAGGTGTAAAAGGCTGCATCTGAAGTAGTTTCGAACAGTGTGTGTGTGCTTCATTGGATCTCCAGGTGGAAGATGTTTTGATAGTTTGATTTCTCTTAAAGTCTTTCTGCAAAAGCTCCTCTCACCAAGTTAAGTTCTTTGGAATATCTGTGTGTGTCACTGGGGGCTCCATTTGTAACTTTGTTTAGGGGTGGGGGGTGAGTGAAGATCCAATACCAGTTTTTTTACACGTTTCTTGTAAATATTTCTACCACATGTACATGCTACAACAAACATATTATAGTAATTAATAACGAGATATAAGCATCACATATTATTTTAAACCATACAACAATCCAAACAAAAGATAATAATAATATGACTATAAATAACTACAACCTAACCTGACTGGGGGTCGAACCGGGGCCTTGACTCTGGGTGGCAAACGCTCTACCAACTGAGCTAAGCGGGCTGTTAGCTGCTAATTAATTTTTATACCATAATAAAATACCATTACTTATGACAGTTTACAATAACCAACTGCCTAAATAATGTTTATATAAAATGAGTTTCAAGAATAAATACAATTAGAAAACTACAACACAATATTCATAATACTTACAAGGACTATGGGTCCTATGACTCACTATCTCACGCTCTTTGTGACATTGCTGTAAGTAAGCAGTTCTGTAAATAAACATGCAATTCTATTTGTGTGCAATAACTGTTAGTAATTTAAAGTTTGTCGTTGCCGTTGTCAGTCATTACCGTCTATTAAATATTTCTAATGCCAAAACCACATAAAATACCAGTGCTAAAAGAAGACAGATAATCCAACCCCTGAGTCAATACAATTCAACAACTCAAACAGCAATTCAAACAAAGCAAAGCAAACCATCCAGAAATGATCCTCACATGTTGACGACTGGCGGCGGACTGACCAGCGTGGTTCAGAATGGAATCACCCGGTATAAAAAGGCGCGAAGACCAAATTAATAGACTGCACTTAGTTAAAAGCGAAAGTTATTACACTAAAAAAACACTCTGCTACATGTTGATCTATAAAAGAACCCTTAGATCCTTAAGATAATATATATCTTTATTTTTAGAAAAGGTTCATCATACCTGGGTGTAGCTAAACACTGATTAGGACATGCAGTGTGTTAAAGCATAATGATCAGTTAAGTCAGTATGCAAAGATTTCTGTTCTTCAATGTATATAACCAATATGTAACAACCAGGTCTATGGTCTAGTTGTTAAGCTGCTTGAGTCTGGATTGAAGGGTTCTTGGTTCGAACCCCCAAATTGACCCTGTGATGTTAGTCTTTGTGCAAGACTATTTACTGCACATTGCTTCAGGAACTCAATATCTGAGTACCGGTTCTGCCCAGGAAGTCAAGAGGGATTGGTTAAAGATGAGAACTTGTTACCCCAATGACTATAAATAAATAGGTTAAACAACCAGGTTAGTAAGTCAACTTTAAAGTTTTAAGCTCATTGCTTATGGTAATGGCGTCTGACTTCTTTGGCCGGGATTCGAATTTCACACATTGGCAAAAATTGTTTTAAGCTATCCTTTGTTATGGCTGTAAGAAATGTAAAGGGCTTTTATTATCAATTCCTGTTTATCAGGGCTCGAATTTGATATTTTTTTATTCTGGCAAATTTTTGCAAGTGCTATATATTTCAACTCACAAAATCTAAATTGTACTTGCATATTTATACCCCCACCACAAAATGTGGGGGGGGCTATAATGGATTCGCTTTGTCCATCCGTCCGTCCGTCCCCATTATAGTGTCCGCTCTATAAATCCTATACCAATTGAAGGATTTTCTTCACACTTGGCTGAAATGTTCACCTCAACAAGGGGATGTGCAGAACCCATGTTACTCTTTTGACGGCTTAAGGTCAAGGTCACACTTGAAGGTAAAAAATTTCCTTAGAATATATTCTTAAATTTTAACATGTATTTGAATATTTCTGAAACTAGATAAAGTATTTGCTTGAAACTTAAAATATATATGAAGTGTCACAATTAGGATATGCAGGTCAAGTTTCATAACTCTGTATTGCATTTTGACAAAGTTATGCCCCTTTTAAGTCTTCAAATTTACATACAACCAAGTATTAGACAATATGTCGTGTCCGCTCTATAAATCCTATACTTATGGAAGAATTTTCTTCAAACTTTACTCAAATGTTCAACTCAACAAGGTTATGTGCAGAACCCATGTTACCTTTGTGCTGGCTTAAGGTCAAGGTCACACTTGAAGGTCAAAATTGACTTAGAAAATGTTCTTAAATTTTAACATGTACTTGAATATTTCTGAAATTAGCTCAGGTATTTGCTTGAAACTTAAAAGATGTATGACGTATCACAAGTAAGATATGCAGGTCAAGTGACAAAGTTATGCCCCTTTTTAAGTCTTTTAATTTACTTACAATCAATACTAGACAATATGTCGTGTCTGCCCTATAAATTCTATACTAATGTAAGGATTTTCTACAAACTTGACTCAAATCACCCCAACTGGGCAATGTGCAGAACCCATCTTACCCTTGTACCAGCTTTGTCAAGGACATTGGTGGGGGTATGAATTGCATTCAGCGATAGTTCTAGTTTTAATTGACACCTTTGCTTTGGTAAGGGAAAATATTGTATAGAAAACACTGTTCTTAGTCATTTTTTTCTTGTTTTAATATATTATCATGTAATTAGATAATAAGTGATAATATCATACTCTTACCATGTATTACTTTATTCCCTTGAGCTATAGGGTAAAACAATGGGCCGCTGACCACACTGGGCAAATGATACACCATTTGTTCAATTTCCTATTCATTAATTCGATTAACTGATCCATTAGCTCATTACTGAGCAAGCACCTCCAGTCATCATTAATGTGTTTCATCACAGGAAATGCTACTTAAAGAGAAGCATTGTTGATTGGGAAAAGACCGATCAACTGGATGAGGTCTGTATTGTAGGTCGAATTTAATGTTAAGTTCTTTTTCCCAATGTTGACAGTGTAAATAGATGGTTTATATGTTTTTGCCTTCCTTTTGGATGGGACTAAACATAGTAAACAGCCAAGGACAATCATAAATCACCAATCTTAAAAAAACAATGTTAAGTGTCTTGCTTGTCATGATACCAACAGACTGTGGCTCAAAATTAAAACCATTGTTAAAAAATATTCCTGCCTGAAATTGAAACACATAATATAAGACTACAAGTACCTGACTATGTGTAAAATGTAGTATGCACGTATCTGTATGTCATCATAGTATGTGTGTTAACCAGACAACAAAAGTAGGCATTCTTGCCATATTTTTGTCCAAAAAAAGTTATAAAATTATTGTACAGATCATCAATGGATTTCTCTTTATGATTACATAACGCTAATTTAGGACTCGCAAACTTTATTGAGTGCGTTTAAACTCATTGACTTGCATTTTGCGAGTGTGTGAGTGCTAAATTCGAGCCCTGGGCTTATTGATGTTCATAACCTTAAAAAATAACAAAACTACTTATTGATATGCATACTAATATTAAGTTATTCAGCTTACCAGGTAAGCATATTGTTATTTACTTGAGATAATTTTTTTAGGTATTTACTTTTTCTAATAATTGATTGAATATGATTGTTTTTTCATCAGGTCCCAGACATATCGAAAGGAGGTAAATGGAACCCCAGAAGGAGATAGTGTTCCAGCCATAAGGATCACACTTCAGGCCTATTTAGAACTTACAGCTAGCATTACGTGGTAAAATATGGCTCATATATGTTCTTTTATATGTTATTTTCAAAAAGAAACAACATAATTAAATTCACATTAAAATGATTTGTATATTTAGCTAAGTTGTTTTATATATAAATCTTTCGTAATGAACTGTTTTTAAACTTGCACATTAAGTAAGGAAGCATCTCATATCATTGTTTCAATAGAGAAAACAATCTTATTCTAACATATTGCTAAAATTTGATGTAACAAAATCATCAATATTAAATATAATTTCTTAAATGATTTACCCAATTTTCAGCTGTCTCTGTATACGTGAGGAGTTGGCAGTTTCAACTACAGATGGTCTAGTCACAAGGTTGAGATGGAATGGAACCATCAACCAGAAAGGCACATTCAGCCTTGCTGATATAACGGTTGCATCAGACTTTCTGCAACCGAGAGGTAGCTGGTTTTTATATCACTGATTGACTTTACTTTTAGGAAATCACAAATTGTGGAATTAACTAACTTGAATTTAAAGCTGGAATGCTTGGTGTATAGTAGAGTTTGAGACCAGTCTGCAATAGTGGTTTTGGATAGGTAAGAGACCTCACAACATTTGATTCTCTGTTGATAAAATGTTTGTTGGCTTAGCGACATCAGACATATGGACTGGCTACAATTTGACATTCTGTTTAAGGTTAAGTTTGGACTAATACACACAACAACAAAAATTCAAGTTATTAAGTTTTTACTTTTATAATTAGCAGGGTTGGCAAAATGTCAGCAAATATGAGTATTTTCCATGCCTGCGGTATTTACCGGTATTTACCGGCAAATACTAGCAAATACTGGTCGATTGAATTGACCAGTCTGGAATATATACAATATTCCCTATTATCTTCATTCATATGGATAATTTCAAGTTTACCCATCAATTGCCATTTTATTTGTACTTAAGTTTTACACTTTTATCACTTTATTCATAATAAATAAATATTTAAGTACTGAAAAAAAAGGGTCAGTTGAATTTGCCATCCATGGAATTTATACAATACAATATATATCCCCTATAGTCAGCATGTGGACAACTTCAAAATGTTATTATAAATAATAACCAAGTCATCATTTTACAAATTGTCTAGGTAATTTATGACACTTTACTGTTGTCTTTGTTGCCCCTAGCTATTACAGCCCCATGTTTGAAACCTGTTGTTTTAATTGTCTAGACAATATGGCTTCGCTTGTTAAATGTCAATAGCCAGGTGCACAGGTGAATTTGCATTAATTTCTCACCTGCTGTATTTTAGGTTCTAAGTAAAAAAAGACAGTTATTTAAAAATTATTTTTACCATATGTGCTTATAATGATCACCTGATATGATATTTAAATAAAATGTCTGAGTAATTGAATTATTATTATGATTATACATTAATAACTGTCAACTAAATTGAGATTTCTGTAGTATTTTAAGGCAAAAAACCTCATCTTTGTAGTATTTGCCAGTATTTGCCACTTTGGGGAGTATTTTCCAGGCCGGTAAATACCGGTAAATACCACCAGTAAATACCGGGGGTGGTATTTACCACCCAACTCTGATAATTAGCTTGTGCTTCATAAGTGGTTCTATCAAGACAGGTGAGGTTGTGTTCCACTAACCAAAGCCAAGGCATAAAAGCTTAAGCTTCCATTTCAGTCCTTTATGTATATGATTTTTTATCCTGAATGCTTTGTTTTGTTAAGTACTTGATGCAAGAACAAGTAATATAAGCTGGAATTGGCAAAATAATATTATCAGTTTGTGCATAAAAAAACAGCAACTAAAAAAATAACAAAACTTAATCAACACATTCATAGAAACAATAATTGTGTCTCCAGGGAGCAAGTTGACTGAGCCGGATGGCCATGTGGCCCAGATGGAATTTAGTCCCATCCTGGGAGGCTACTGCATGGTGCTCACCTCAGGCAAGGCACTCCTTCTCACCCCGCCAACCTCTCGGTCTGAAAACGGGGTAAACAATTTATTGTATTGTTGATTTTATGTAAATGTACACATAAATTGCCTGCATAGATGTAAGTCATTAGCTGTGTGGTTGTTCATTGTTTATGTTTTTACCCTTGCTTATCTTAAATATTTTTTGTTGGTATCCTCACCATTGTATGTATATATCTTCAATTTTCTGACCTAATAATAAAGTTAAGTAAGGTCTGGATTTACTCTGTTTACAAAAATACTTTAAAGATAGTTGTTTTCCATTGTTGGAGGTTTACGCTACAAACCATTTTTATATCTTTTGTAGAAAAATAACTTGCTTACTTTCTTTCCACAGGGTGCAGTGGGTGTGTGGGCAACAGAAATGTCAGAGGCAGTCTGCCTGGCTGTCAACCACAGATATAGGCTCTTGGCCTTTGGATGTAGAGGGTAGGTGCCCTCAGTTGTTTAGAATTCAAAATGTTAACGTTCTGCCTGCTAATCAAGAATTGGGCTTAGGCAAACAATGTAGATCCAAACCAGCCAGCTCTCTGTTAAAAACTTTATTGGCACATCATGTTACCTCTGCATGGGTTCCAGACTCTTATTGAAAGACTTAATGTGGGAAGGTCTTTCAGCTGACCTCCTGTGTGCTAGTCATTCTTCTACCCAGACCTTTGTCTGTGGCCTTAACACCAAAATTGCTGAACACTGCTATATAGCCATAATTATGTTGCTGCAATGTAGTTAAAAAACATCACTGTTGGTTTCTGTTGTCATTGAAGTATCTTTAGTAAACAAGACAGCGGTTTCAACTATTGTCAGCTGGTGCTGTTCTAAATCTAGTTATTGAAGTCAAACAATTTAGCCCTGGAATAAAATTTTGGTTGGAATAGATCTCATTCTTAACCAAGACATATGATCTCGGTACTATGCATGAGAAATACTTTTTAAATCTGTATATCTTCACACTTACTGTTGATCCTCTATCTCTCCAGATCTGATGGCGTCGTGTATGCAATCAACGAGGCAGAAAATACCCTTGAAGCCACTCACAAGCTCCATGTCTCTTCTAAGGACTTTCCTGGTTAGTGCACTTGTTTAATAAATATCCAAGCATACTGCATTTTTCCAATCAAGTGTTTCTTATTGTTGTTTATTTTCTTAAGAAAAAGAGATAAGATTGTTAAGGTGAATGTCAGTGTTGAATTCCTTAATTTTAATGATAGTATACAACATTCATATCTGCTGTCTGCACCAAGCTGTATAGATATTTGTGTACTAGGTATACTCAATACTGACTTTTGTCTGAAGGTAATATTTTCCTTTCTATATAAATTATATATGTATAAATTAATTAAAGAATATATATATACATATATATATAAAAATTCTTAGCTGCACATCTTGTTAATTTCCATCCATCATCAGTAATCTTAGCCCTGTATCTATTTCAAAAAGAGTGTCCTTGGTTGTATTTCCACTGCTGCTTTCTATATTGTAGATAATTAATAATATCAAATAAATATCATAGCAAATATTTTTAATATTTTGCTAATTGCTGTACATTCTGTTATTGAGACTTTGTCACAATCTTTTCTGCAGTTACTTTCCAGAAATATACCATTCATATTTCCTAAATAACAGAAAAATGTAAATTACACCATCAATTTTATTTTATAATGTATTTTGTTTCTCACTTTAAATAAAAATTATGACCTGTTACATCTCTCTCAGATCTCCAGACAACTGTAGGACCAGTAGTATGTATGAAATGGACGCCGGACGGTACAGCCCTGGCTATGGTGTGGAAACATGGAGGCATGTCACTATGGAGTGTGTTTGGTGCCCTGCTAGTCTGCACTGTGGGAACAGACTTCTCGTAAGTCTTGTTCTGAGTGTAGTATTAAATCATTGAGTTACAGGAATGTTGAATTTGTTACCAATCATCATAATTACCATTTTATTCTCATTAATGTCTTTTATTTAATTACATGTCATCACACCAAAATTTGCAATATCTGAAAAACCCCAACGGTTCTTGTTGTGATGAAATCTCTAAATATAATGAATGCATTGAATTAGGATCAGTAGGGTTTTTTTTTAAGTTAGATTTTATTACTTACAATGTTTACTTATCCTTTAATCAAGGTGAAATCTATTAGCAACATCTTGTTAACAGCTGTTATGCCTTGATGCTGAAAGAAAATGTCTGTCATAATTCTATGATCTCACTTATTATCCTTTTGTTAAAATCGTCTTGTAACTATGGTTTAAACAATATAGTGGTTGTAATCTCTACATGCGTTCAGGAATTAGTTGATGTTTGACAGTGTTGTATATAGGTAACAAGACATATTCCAACTAAGCAGAAAGTAGTGAAAGCTGTTCTGGAGCTTTACCTGATTATTTTGACAGTAGCACTACTATTGTAAATTAATTAGTCATTGGAATAATGTTTGTCTCAGAGTATAAAATACTATGTTTGTCCCAGAGTATGTTATACTATGTATGTCTAGAGTATGTTATACTATGTTTGTCAGAGTATGCTATACTATGTTTGTAATGAGGTATGTAATACTATGTTTGTAACAAAGTATGTAATACAAGTTGTAACAAAGTATGTAATAATATTTTTATCACAGAGTATGTAATACTATTTGTCACAGAGTATGTTATACTATGTGTCTCAGAGTATGTTATACTATGTTTGTCTCAGAGTATGTTATACTTTGTCTCAGAGTATGTTATACTATGTTTGTCACAGAGTATGTTATACTATGTTTGTCTCAGAGTATGTTATACTATGTTTGTCTCAGAGTATGTTATACTATGTTTGTCTCAGAGTATGTTATACTATGTTTGTCTCAGAGTATGTTATACTATGTCTCAGAGTATATTATACTATGTTTGTCTCAGTGTATGTTATACTATGTTTGTCTCAGAGTATGTTATACTATGTTTGTCTCAGTGTATGTTATACTATGTTTGTCTCAGAGAATGTTATACTATGTTTGTCTCAGAGCATATTATACTATGTTTGTCTCAGAGTATGTTATACTATGTTTGTCTCAGAGTATGTTATACTATGTTTGTCTCAGAGTATGTTATACTATGTTTGTCTTAGAGTATGTTATACTATGTCTCAGAGTATATTATACTATGTTTGTCTCAGTGTATGTTATACTATGTTTGTCTCAGAGTATGTTATACTATGTTTGTCTCAGTGTATGTTATACTATGTTTGTCTCAGAGAATGTTATACTATGTTTGTCTCAGAGCATATTATACTATGATTGTCTCAGAGTATGTTATACTATGTTTGTCTCAGAGTATGTTATACTATGTTTGTCTCAGAGTATGTTATACTATGTTTGTCTCAGAGTATGTTATACTATGTTTGTCTCAGAGTATGTTATACTATGTTTGTCACAGAGTATGTTATACTATGTTTGTCTCAGAGTATGTTATACTATGTTTGTCTCAGAGTATGTTATACTATGTTTGTCTCAGAGTATGTTATACTATGTTTGTCTCAGAGTATGTTAAACTATGTTTTTACCAATTCAGATTCACCAAAGACTTTCCTCATCTTTACCCATCATCAGTTAAATCAATGGTAAGTTGTTTTTTCATTCATGGTCACACTTTAATTTCCTTTTTACATTTGTGTATCTGTTGCACATAAATCAAAATAAAAAATAAAAGTAAACCTGACCAAGATTCCAAAAGTCTGGTAGTGATTTGTGATGCATGTAATTTTAGTATACCTATTGGGATGATATTGAATATCATAGGCGCTGCGGTCGGTAATTCTTAATATTGCCCTCCAACAAAAACACCATGATATATAATAACAATATATGCAGTTATATTAATGAGTTAATGTTAAAACAAACAAAGCCCTGTCCATATGTTTATGGCATGATATATAAGTAAAGGTAGCACATTGTTTGATATATATGTCAATGCTGTATGAGTAATATTGTTGCTGATGTGTTAGACCCCAGTAAACAAACACCTGTCTTTTTATATCCTCCACAACAAAGTTTGGGAGGGATGTCCTGGTTTATCATTATGTCATTATGATAACTGATAATTTGTTAAGTGTAACTCTGTCCACTTAATCAAACTAACTTAAAGAAATACTGATAACACAGTATCCTGTGATGGCCTTTAGTCTGTTATAGTAACCTAAGGAAGATCTCTATTGTTTTAGTTTAACCTAGTCTTTCACAATCTGTAACCTTATCCTTTACCTATACATATTTACTGGGACCATTTTAATTGCCAATTTTCACTGTTAATAAAAAGAACACATTCAGGTTAACATATTAAGTGTGATAAGGGCAACACTTATTTTTTAAATGGATGTTTCACAACAAGCAAAAACATTTATTTCCTAGCTTTTCCCCTGCGAAATATTTAACTCACTTATATTAACACTAAGCCTATGAAGTGCTTATTCATCAGACCTTGGCAAGAATTATAGATCACCATCAATTGGCATAGACTAACAGCTCTCTGATGACAGTCTGGACTATTTACTGTTGGTTCTAATCCAAAATGTCTATTTTTCTCACCTCGTAAATTAGGAAAAAAAAAATATGTAGATGTATAATGATTCATATTAGAACACATCATTATGTATATGTCAATGTTGTACCTGTGTCCACAGGAGTGGGGATTGGAGGGCTATCAGTTGTGGCTCATCAGCAGTGCAGGGAAGGTGGAGGAGGAAGGGCAGTATGAGTCAGTGGACCAGTCCAGTATCTTACAGATCAACTTTGTCAAGAGTGCCCTCACAGTCAACCCCTGCATGGTAAGTGGTAGCCTAAAGTGTGATATACAATGTCGAGTTTTATGCTACAGAAATATGTTAGTAGTTGTTAGCTAACCGAGCTGACATGATTGCTCACCCTCTGGTGTCACACTTGTCTTTAAAAGACATCTCCTCTGAAACGTCTTGCCCAAAGTCAACCATACGTCCTCAGCAGCCTCAGTAGTCAGGAACAACGAAAAATTGCTAAAATAATTTTTATCTGTCAAAGAACATGGCTAACAGTGGCATGATCATTTTCCATATATAGCCATAGAGTAAAACTAAAACTGAATGTCCACATGTTGCTTGTTTACCTGTATTACAATTATTTCTGGCTGTTTAAACATTGCTGATGTTCCTTGGTAACTAGTTCTAAATGTCTATGGCACTCAGGTAAGTGATGGTCCTCTTGTTTTGGTTAGATGTAAGATTTTATCTTGTACAATTTATTTTTTAAACTTCCAAGAAAGTATCATGGATAATACTTATGTAAAATGTTTGATGTATGGATATAAAGATTTATCACTGTATAGGTGATGAGTTGGTTTCTTATTATATTCATATTATCTTCATATTATCTTCATATTATCTTCATGTCAAAGTGTTTACCTCACTGTTTACTCACTGTCTCTTAATATACTTGATTTAAACTTTTGGTATGCAATTTTATTAGTTGCTAACAAAATAAGAATAGGAATAAAAAGAAGAAAAAAACATTGTGTGAATTAAAAAATTGTATGACAGCATTTGTGATGTATATGATCTCTAACTCCTATCCTTTTCATAACTGTGAATTAAGGACAAGCAGAGCATGAATTTTACCAGAATCTGATATTATTAGCTAATGTTTGGTACGTGTGGTTTAATTCAGGCCAGTGATTTACAATTGACTGACTAATCCGATCTGTTGTTGCAACTTGCATTCTCCAAAGAAACAGAATTCCACTGACATTCCTGTATCATTTCAGGCGAATCACGAGCATGTGTTCTTGCAGGGGGAGGACAAACTGTATATCAACACTGGTGACATCACATGCAAGTCTAGTCAGTATAAAGGCACAGAACCTCACATCTTAGTTGGAAGTAAACAGTGGCAGATCATACCCATCTCACACAGTTATTTGGCCAACAACTGGCCTATCAGAGTAAGTTTTTCATTTAGTGTGGCTAATTATGACCAATCCAAACATTTATTTCTGAAATTGACAGTACTCAATCAGTGTGCTTAGAACTTACCTGAAAAATTAACTAATGGTATGTTTACATGTAACATGACTTATAATAAAATTAACACAATGAAGAAATATGTTAACCTTTTATACATTGCTGTTTCAAATAAAAATAGATAACTTTCACAACTTCAACAAGGGTCACTTAGTGGCTCTTGTTAGCTGTTCAATATAGTATTTTTATTTTATTTTAATTTTTGGTGTAATTGTCTGTTGACAAATTTCCTTTGGAAACTAGCCATGTTTTTTTTAAAAGATTTGAACTCCTCTTTTTATTTTGACTGAACCATATTATTTTTCTCTACCTTTTCAGTATTCTTGTGTAGATAAGGGAGGTCAGTGCTTGGCTGTGGCAGGCAAGACAGGGTTGGCCCATTATGCCCTCTTCAATAGGAAGTGGAAACTGTTTGGGAATGAAACTCAGGTATACAAGATTTACTTAAAATATTTCATCATCAGTTATCTGTTCCTTTATTTGTCACCTAATATTAATCCAATGATGAGTATTCCTTAGTGTAGATTCATGCTGTCTTGCACCAATATCCAGTATAATTCATTAGAGAGGACAAAGCAAACTTGGGTGAAATAGATTGTTTTCAATATTTTTATGGAAAAACATAAAATATTCTTTCTTATTATCACTTTTAAGTAGGTTTGTGGTAAAAGCATTTTACTCGGAGTTTCATATCTAAACTCAACATAAAACCCACTTAAAAGGGAAAAGCCTTTTCAGGAAAGAGGGAATTTCCTTTACTGAGTTGTTGCGAAAAGGCATTGATATATGTTAACACAATTCTTTGCAGGAACGAGATTTGGTTGTATCTGGGGGAATGGTCTGGTGGAAAGATTTTATCTGTGTGGCTTGCTACAACATCATAGGGCAGAGAGATGAGGTATGTACTGGTGTTTGTCTTATTAATTGAGTGCATTTTCAGCAGCAAGGTTGTAAGACCATACTCAAGGCAGATAGTTTTTTCAAATTGGAAATTTTTTTATGCTACCTTGTACCATTAGTTGGACTTGGGCCAGAGATCTCAACCTTCCTCATATTCTTCTGCCAATCAGCGCAGCTAGTCAACATAATTGCTGGAACCACATAAGAGGTAGACACTTTCAGTTTACTGGTATGTCAATATTAAGGTCTGTATATTGGTAGTATTATCCTTTCACAGTGGATTTTAATATGAATATCAGACACATATTAAGGATCTTCTAAGGCAAGCTTCCCTCTTTTTTTTTGGAATAAACTTGCTGCTACCAGATCTGGTAGCGCAATCGGTAGAGCATCGGTTCCAGGTACGGGAGGCCCAAGGTTTGATCCCGAGCCGCTACATACCAAAGCCATTAAAAATGGAAGTGGTATCGCCCCCTTGCTAAAGCTCAAGAAAATATAAGGGTAGTTCCATGACTGGTTGGCCAGTGTCAGTGACTGGGTGTGGTATCATGCCAGGTGTTCATGCCATGCTATACACAGTGAAGGCAGCACTATATCTGCTTCAAGTGGACAGTGTCTCCAGATAACTGAAATACTGTTGGTGGGATGATAAACCCAATAAACAATAAACAACAGACTTGCTGCTAAGCAAAACTGTGCAAAAGACATTAGGTGTGGCAATGTGTGGTACATTCTGTCAAACAAGCATTGTGGTGTCATTTTATGGATCACATTATATAGTTTTTATAAATAAGTATATAATCCCACTTGCCCTCATTTCTTTAATTTTTCTTCCATTATATATAAAGGATTTGTAACATACAATTTAGTCAATGTTGATGATATTTCCATTGAAACTATTTGATTTTTTTTTTTTTTTTTTTTTTCAAAACATCTCACTTGTGACATCATAATGTACATTTTTTACAATTTTTGGCAATGGCAATTTTTGGTAAAAGTATGTAATTACTTTTTCTAAACTTTATCCTATGAGTACTCATAAGAATCGCCTCATTGTGACAGTTCAAAATGACGACCAACAGCATATTGATCAATTGTTTTTTTTCTGATAAACTGCTTCCCTTACAGTTATTTCTCTTCTTTTTAACTCTGCACATATTTTTCCAGATTCGGTGCTATCCACGGAGCAGTAAACTGGACAACACGTTTGCCCACATTCAGAAGGTGCCCTCTCAGGTGTTGTTGGTGAACACGTTTAGGGATGTGTTGATTGTCTTCTGTATAGACTCACATGTCATGTTCTTCAACATGGAGAGGAAAAATACTCAGCCTAGTATGTGCAATTTTACATCAATTTTACATAGAAAAATTAATGTGGATTTTCCCGCAGACAGCTTTGGTGACAGTTACAGAATCTGTAAGGGCTAACATTTTTTGACCGGTTAACCAGAGAAATTTTTCTGTTTGTATTTCAGTACATAGTATAAGATCCATTAATTATGTGCTTATTTTTTGCTCTTCCAATTTAGCCTAATTAATGTTCAGAAGCTTACCTATAGATTGTATTTAAAGAAATGACCATAACTTTCTCACTGTACTTGAAATGGTGTCAAGAAAATTGCAAGAGACTTAGCAGAAAATAGTGTAGAACCTGATCTCAAAGCTCCTAGCAGAAAACAAACAGACAATAGTGTAGAACCTGATCTCAAAGCTCCCAGCAGAAAACCAATAGGAAATAGTGTAGAACCTGATCTCAAAGCTCCCAGCAGAAAACCAACAGGAAATAGTGTAGAACCTGTTCTCAAAGCTCCTAGCAGAAAATAGTGTAGAACCTGATCTCAAAGCTCCCAGCAGAAAATAGTGTAATACCTGATCTCGAAGCTCCCAGCAGAAAACTGACAGACAATAGTGTGGAACCTGATCTCAATGCTCCCAGCAGAAAACTGACAGACATTAGTGTAGAACCTGATCTCAAAGCTCCCAGCAGAAAAAAGTGTAGAACCGGATCTCAAAGCTCCCAGCAGAAAACCGACAGAAAATACTGTAGACCCTGATCTCAAAGCTCCCAGCAGAAAACTGACAGACAATAGTGTAGAACCTGATCTCAAAGCTCCCAGCGGAAAACCGATAGAAAATAGTGTAGAACCTGATCTCAAAGCTCCCAGCAGAAAATAGTGTAGAACCTGATCTCAAAGCTGCCAGCAGAAAACTGACAGAAAATAGTGTAGAACCTGATCTCAAAGCTCCCAGCAAAAAATAGTGTAGAACCTGATCTCAAAGCTCCCAGAAGAAAACTGAAAGACAATAGTGTAGAACCTGATCTCAAAGCTCCCAGCAGAAAACTGACAGAAAATAGTGTAGAACCTGATCTCAAAGCTCCCAGCAGAAAATTGTTGAGAACCTGATCTCAAAGCTCCCAGCAGAAAATAGTGTAGAACCTGATCTCAAAGCTCCCAGCAGAAAACCGCCAGAAAATAGTGTAGGACCTGATCTCAAAGCTCCTAACAGAAAAT
This sequence comes from Sinonovacula constricta, assembly GCA_007844125.1. Lineage (NCBI taxonomy): Eukaryota > Metazoa > Mollusca > Bivalvia > Cardiida > Solecurtidae > Sinonovacula > Sinonovacula constricta. The sequence goes on from CM017562.1 coordinate 18,608,441, forward strand.
AGTGTAGAACCTGATCTCAAAGCTCCCAGCAGAAAATAGTGTAGAACCTGATCTCAAAGCTCCCAGCAGAAAACCGACAGAAAATAGTGTAGAACCTGATCTCAAAGCTCCCAGCAGAAAATAGTGTAGAACCTGATCTCAAAGCTTCCAGCAGAAAACCGACAGAAAATAGTGCAGGACCTGATCTCAAAGCTCCCAGCAGAAAATAGTGTAGAACCTGATTTCAAAGCTCCCAGCAGAAAACTGCCAGAAAATAGTGTAGGACCTGATCTCAAAGCTCCCAGCAGAAAATAGTGTAGAACCTGATTTCAAAGCTCCCAGCAGAAAATAGTGTAGAACCTGATCTCAAAGCTTCCAGCAAAAAATAGTGTAGAACCTGATCTCAAAGCTCCCAGCAGAAAACCGACAGAAAATAGTGTAGAACCTGATCTCAAAGCTCCCAGCCGAAAAAAGTGTAGAACCTGATCTCAAAGCTCCCAGCAGAAAATTGTGTAGAACCTGATCTAAAAGCTCCAAGCAGAAAATAGTGTAGAACCTGATTTCAAAGATCCCAGCAGAAAATAGTGTAGAACCTGATCTCAAAGATCCCAGCCGAAAAAAGTGTAGAACCTGATCTCAAAGCTCCCAGCAGAAAATTGTGTAGAACCTGATCTAAAAGCTCCAAGCAGAAAATAGTGTAGAACCTGATCTCAAAGCTTCCAGCAGAAAATAGTGTAGAACCTGATCTAAAAGCTCCAAGCAGAAAATAGTGTAGAACCTGATCTCAAAGCTCCCAGCAGAAAATTGTGTAGAACCTGATCTAAAAGCTCCAAGCAGAAAATAGTGTAGAACCTGATCTCAAAGCTCCAAGCAGAAAATAGTGTAGAACCTGATCTCAAAGCTCCAAGCAGAAAATAGTGTAGAACCTGATCTCAAAGATCCCAGCAGAAAATAGTGTAGAACCTGAAAGCTGGCTGATTAAGGTTTTTACTATTTGCTAAGATTTGAAGTTGTTCTTAGCAAGCTAAGTGCTATGGAGATTTGAATTTTCAAGTTATATTTTTTCTCTATATATGAGTATACAAATTCACTATTGACAGCTTTTAAGGAGATACATTTTTCATTGTTATGTTCTAATATCCTCAGCCTAGTAGACTAGGATAATCTTTCTGCTATATGCTTTTGTTTTCAAGATAGATTATTAAATTACACTTAATAAACACATTAACAAAATGTAAATAAAAAGCATCTCAATATAAAGCTGTCCAAAGTTTGTTTATCCAAGCTAATCTTGTTTTACTTTTGTCGTTTCAGATATTGCAATAGAGGTAACAAAGATTCAAGAAGTTGCCCTGAATAATTATATCCCCCACCCAGTCTGTGTCACAGCTATTGTACTTACTTCCATCAAAATTGAGTCAGGTAATGATCACAGTCTATATCACAGCTATTGTACTTACTTACTTACTCAAAATACAGCCCTTTAAGGATTACATTCTGTGTCACAGCCATTATCCTTTCAACAAAAAACATTCCTGTATGGGCCACAGTTTATATCACAGCTATTTTCCTTATCTCATCTACATACATTCCTATAAGAAAAATAATGTAAATTTTTATGGAGTTCCAAATGGTTCGAAAAATTTGGTTGAAAACTTTCTTTTACTGTTTTGTTTGTGTGTGAAATTTTGTCTACATTTTCTCTGAAATTCTAAATATCTTTTTTATTTAAATTCTTCAATCCTTGCAATTCTGACTGCAGAATCAAGAAAATTCTGTTATGGATAAAAATCACTAAAGATTAACCCAACTAGAAAAAAAATAACTCATTTCCAAACTTGTTTGTTATCAACCTGTATACAATCAATATTGAATCCTCACAACAATGTCTACAACAGCATCTGTGGCCAGTATCAAGACAGTTCAGTCTAGTCGAGAGTCAGAGAATCTTTTGTTGAATGTTGCCGGCAAGCTGTTGGTGTTCCAACGAGATCGGACAGGACCTCAGATCAAGGAGAAGGACCAATCACCGTACAAAGTAAAAGCTGTACGTATTGTAATTCATTCAAATCTATATACACGTGTATATATTGCCTTTTATAAATCAATGTTGAGAGATTATTTAGACTATTAACTTTTTAAGTTTGACAGAGAAAAACAGCAACAGGGAGATACCTTTGACCAAGGAGACATTGGCTGACTAGACAGCAGTCCATGGCATGGATTTAAAAACCTTTTTGGGCCAAGCATCTCTTGAGTTGTACTGCTTATAGCTCTTCATTGATGTCCCAAGTCTCAAAAGTAGCTGAATGTTGCAGATTACTAATGCTGTTAGACGAGTTATGAATTCCAATTACTGGCTATGAATTTTCTGGAGTGGCACCTGTGGCAGAGTGGTTATAGTTGCTGACCTGTAACTACTCAACTTCTTGCTGCCTGTGTTTGAGATCTGGTCCAGGCTTGAACCATCATGTGGAGGAGTTTTTCAGTTAACCTGCAGTGTGCTTGTGGTTCTACCCAGACATAAATTTGGAGTCTTTTTCCACTAATAGTTTGCTGGACATCACCTATATTACCATAATTGTGTTGTCGCAATGTATCAAGAAAAATCTTTGATTGATCTTCCCCAGGTCCCTTTTGCTGCTCCATCTGTGGTGGCTACAAGTGTAGAGAACCTGTGGACCACGTCCCGAACCTCAGCAGAGAAGGTTCAGCTCACTGAGGCCCTCTGGCTAGGCTGTGGATCTCATGGCATGAAGGTCTGTTGGCATATTTGTTTTATTTGCAAAATGTCAAAGCAAGATTTGTTATGATAAAGTGCTTTTTTTCACCATGATAGCTTCTTGAACATTTTTAATGATACCCCACCCTGTCAGTTTATTTTGTCACCAGATTAACCCAATCTCATTAAAATCACATCCTAACTTTCGCTTCATTACTTTCCGCTAGTTAGGATCTGATAACATCCCGATAAAGGTCGCCTCGAAGTGACTAAGTTATAAATATTAATGAGCTGATGATGTCAAACTTGACCAATCAGAAACCTCGTTACACCGCGGTATCGTTGTCAGACAGCGACAAACACTTCACTACCTTTTTCATATTCTGAAGGTGTTCTTCACTGATTCTAAGTTTTTGTTTGAACTGTTTTTGAGTGTGTTTGCTCCCACTAACCGTTATCAGAACCTGGAGAAATGACATCCCGCAAAAACAGCACGATCAACTAACGAATGTAATTTCTTTGGCGTTTGTTTTACTGGATCGCAAATGTCAATGGGGGCTGCCATCTTGAAAATGTGACGCACCTTTAATCGGAATACCTTGGACATTGCCGCTCAATATGAATTTCCGTAAATAGCCATAATCTGGCGAATATTCATGAAGTTATACCCCAACATTTTGCAGCCGAAGATTTCATTGGCTAATCAAAGGTCAAATTGAGGTGACACCTAATGCTATGTCATCAGATCCTAACCAGCGGAAAGCAATGAAGCAAAGTTAGGATATGATTTTAATGAGATTGCAGATTAACCAGTTGTGAAATAATTTGTATGGTTCTTTTTAAAAAAAAAAAATCAAGAATAAAGTGGAGCTATTGTCATGACCTTCTTGACAGCCTAGTTTCAGCGTCGGTGTTAATTTGGAATAATTGTTCATTATTAAAAGTGGAACACATTTCAAAAGGCAGATAACCCTGAAATTTGTTTTATCAGAGTTATGCCCCTTTTTTGCTTTAAAATTTACATGATTCTATCTCGCACTGTGAAAAATGGAGCGTGCTGTCTGTGGACAGATCTTACATGATGCTAAGTGTAAGCAAAGGAATCTTGATAGTTTGCCTACGTCAAATATAACATTGAAGCTTTGATCATGAGCCTCATGGAACCATGCTGTATCTTCAACACAACCAGATACATTATACCTATAACAATTAATATGGTATTTTACAAACTTTTATTTTCATGACCTTGAATGGAGCTAAATGCATTAGAACTGCATTGTCACTAAAAATACCAAAAGACTTGTGTAATAAGTTAATAAATATTTACAATACAAGAGTCCACGAGGAGAATGTTTGTGTACTTATAAACATAAACTTTGTAAACTATTAAAGTAATGTATTTTTGTTGCTAGGTATGGTTGCCCCTATTCCCCAGTGAGAGCCAGCCTCATAACTTCATGTCGAAACGTATTATGCTGCCATTCAGAGTTGACATCTATCCTCTAGGTATTCCGACTTGATTTGTTCTAAGCCTGCTACATTTGTCATCATTTATTCTTTGTTCATTTGTTTGGTTTACTGTCTCACAAACTGTATTTTAGTTATTTGGAGACTGTATCCACATGAAGCATATAGAATGCTGACTTCACTGTGTATAGTTTTCCATTACCACAAGGCATTATACCTCTCCCAGTCATATAATCCTGACACTGGGCCAACCAGTCGAAAGAACTACCCATGTATTTGCATGAACATTTGCAAGGGAGCTATATCACTACCATTTTTAATGGTATGTTTTAATGGTATGTCATGATCAGGGATTGAACCCGGGCCGTCCCGTACCTGGAGCTGACGCTATAACGCTTGCACTACCAGTCGGGTACTTATTCGTATTTGTCTTCTAAATCCTAAAAGGGAAGGTAATAAGAGATCCTGCTATAATCTTAGCAGGAAGTATTGCTGACCTGGATCAGACTGGTTCCCAGCTGAAGTAAGCCGAACTGTTCTGGATCTATGCTTCATTTTAGGAAAATATGATTAAAATTGTTAATGTACGCATTAGATATACCAAAAAACAACCTTATTTATTGTAATTCATTCCCGCTCTTTATTCTTGCCCTAATTATGTAGAGGTTCACTTTTCTTTGAAGGCCTAAAACTTTGTAGGCAGCCCACTTTGGATCTGTAATTGTAAAGTAATGTTAAAGTACCATGTCACTGCTTCTTAGAAATAAGACCATAGCACAGCAAGAAAGATCATAGCAAGTATGAACATAAATGTGACATTAGCTGATGGCATTTTCTGTAACTGACTGCCAAAATATGTTTAAGTATTAGATGTACCTTGTTACCTGGCACATTTTAATCGATTTCAATCACTTTACTTTACAAGTCCTTTCAAAAAACATTGGTTTGAATATAAAAGTGTTTCATCCTCTTTGAAAAGGAATGCATATTTATATCATGTTATTTTATATCATGTTTTTTTAAGTAAATAGTAACACTAAATACTTAGTTTATCATCAATCAATAATGTAGCATTTTCCAGATTGAGAAAAAACTTTATTATTTAGACTGCAATATGTTAAAATGTAGTGAGTTTTTGTTAAATCTGTTGTTTTTTTGTTGTTTTTTTCGAAATATTTTATCAGACATACTATATATAATAAATAAATGTTCTGACCTTTATACAACAGCTGTGTTGTTTGAGGAGGCTGTAATTCTTGGGGCTGCAACAGATGTCCTGACCTTGAAACATGTGACCTCATCACCATGGTTCCATCCCAGCCGGGACCTTCATGACCTCCCCTTCTGTGTCCTAGAGAGAACTGTATGTAACACTTCAGAAATATTTATATTTTCTAGATTTTCTCTCATTTGAGAGAAGTTTATGTTAATGGCGGGCTGCCTGGGTAACATAGCATATATTCAAGGATAAACAATCTTATCAAGTTAATTATATCAAGATACATGTATAAAGATAACAAAATATTGGGCATTTGGTAAGACTATGTTTATTGCAAATAACTGATATTCTAATTAGTTTTTTTTTAACTTGCAATAATGTTTTTTGTGCAAATTTGTGCATGTGTATAAAACCAAAAAATAATATGATTTATGATTTGTTTCAATGTTATTTAAGGCCTAAAGCTATGATGTCTGGATTGTTTCCCATTTTCAGAGTCAAATCTACCTACATCACATCTTGAGGCAACTGCTCAGAAGACAGTAAGTCTATTTTTTTTACCATTTTTACATGAAAACTAATACCTAGGCAAGAGAAGATAAAGTAACAAACAAACAAAAAACAAAAAAAAAGCAATAAAAACACAAAAAATATAATACACAATTTTAAAATGTCCTCCCTTATAAGGACAAAACTTCTGCTAGTGTTCAGAGAGGATCTGACATTAGTGTTCATGTACTACTGAAAATATTAATTACCTATGATGACAGGATTAGAAGCAAGGCTTTGCAGAGTTTGTATTGTTTTATCCAACTTGTTAAACATTTTTCAGTTTTCATCAGAACATAAATGGTGTTTTTTATTCATCTAATCTCCAATAAATCAGCTGTTTTTATAAAATATAGCTTTGAAATGAAATTTATGGTATGGGAATTTTGTATTGGAGAGCAATGTCAAAAGAGGGATGTTAATGAAACATTATGTAATGGGATAAATGCCTTTAACCTGAGCACTATTTTACATTAATCACTACCTATTTCTGCAGTGTGATAGGCATGAACACTCACACAAGAATACTTTCCTTCCATAACTAACCAGACAAGAAAGTTGAAAATGTCTTGACCATATTAATTATGTAATTGTTCTCTGTTTTTATAACTAATATCTATCGTATTATGCTAGCCTTGGTGTGCATGCCCTGGATCTTGCTCGATGTTGTACGGAGCTGTCCTACTTCTCCCATGTCCTGGAGTTGCTGCTGCATGAGGTTCTGGAGGCAGAGGCCACCTCCAAGGAGCCCATACCAGGTCTGTGATTTCCGAAGTCTTATGTTTATTACATTCAATGGTTCTTTTTATTTATCTTTTTCCAAATACAGTCAAACTTGTGTTAGCGGTCATGTGTTAAGAGCGGTCACCTTGCCTTAAGCGGTCAGTTTAGGTCCTCCCAAGCAATTTGTTCGTTAATTGTCTAATCAGCGGTCACGTGCCTTCTGCGTCCAGCGGTCAGCTTGATTGGACAAACCCTTCTTTAAGTGACTCCTAATTAACGGTCAGTCAGCATGTGTCAATCGTAAGTTGTGATCACATAATGAATGTGTGAACGTTAATCCGCCTGATCCCCACCCACTTGTCAATATTATCACACTATCTGTCCCGATCTCTCAATCAAGATAGATTCGTAGATATCATCCAGCTTGTAATCGGAGCACAATAAAGTGTCTCAGTCAATATCTATTCAGCATATATCGTAGTGAAACGGGTAGCAGAAGCATTAATTTATGAGAGAGTTAATTTATGCATAGATCAACTCCATGCACCGAATTTACTTGACTAGATGTTCATACAGTTGTAGCAGTTTTTGTTATTGCTTATACAAACCCTGTTTAACCGATATTAAATATAATTTAATTTTTCAAATGACACACTACGTGCTGTTTAAGTTAAAAATAGTTTAAAACAAGCACCATCCGGAACTTGAATTGTCCGAATATATGTACACTTTTTGTGTCATCTGCCATTGTGACACTTTAATTTGACGAAGATTTTGGTACCCACGGTATACATTTCATGTGAAACATTTAAAATTGTATGTTTTTACTGTTTATACTAGAGCAATATTTTCTTTTATTTAGTGAGGCACTTCTGATATTCTGAGTCATTTGTTGACATTCCAAAAGCATTAACGTTGTTGTTTTACATATCTATTCGAGCAGTACTTTGTAGTTGACCTACTATGTAAGCAATACTTTTTATAAAGAAACATGCTTATATAAATAGGTTAACAATCAATAATATCATATTTTGTGTTAAGCAGCCAACTTGCCTTTAGCGGGCAATTTTAGACTGTCCCTTGGGTGGCTGCTTAATACAAGTTTGACTGTACATCTAGATCAGAAAAACAAACATAATTCTTAATTCCTCTATAAAAAAATGTTTTACATTATATTTTATGTCAAAACTGACCTGTAAGTGTGCAATCTGTCGGCTAAACAGAGTCACTTGGAGAGCAGGCATTAGAGGCTGTAGCTGCCTGATGCCTTTCCCAGAAAATTGGACAAAGGCAGCAGAAAACTAAAGCCAGGATCAGACAAACAGACAAGACAATGTTAGGAAAAACACAACCTCATAGCTCAACATATTTATTTGTGTATACACAACATATTTATTTGTGTATACACAGACCCACTGCTGCCACGGGTGGTGGCATTCATTCAAGAGTTCCCAGAATACCTACTGACCATTGTGCACTGTGCCAGGAAAACTGAGGTAGCACTTTGGCCTCATCTCTTCCAGACTGTTGGAAACCCTAAAGATCTTTTTGAGGTAAGGTTTGTGCTTGTAAAACAATATTATCAGAAGGTCTACTAAAAAATTACTTTTTTACAATTTTGTCAAAATTTTGTCATTTCAAAATTTAGTATTTTCAGTTTGTTAATTTTCACTGATAATTTAAGTCAATTTCTCAGACAAACTAAGATGAGTTAGGTAGTTGTTGAAATTTTTATTTCTCCATCAAACTGTATTCAAACTATATTCAATAATTGGCTTTTAGATATGCAAGCATCACTATTCTTTTTTCCAGATGGAGAAAAAAGTCAAATTACTCTATAAGTTTTTAAAAGACAGTATTATATTTATAAAATAAACATTTAACGTCCATATTTTTCACCAGGAGTGCCTTATAAATGGACAGTTAGAGACGTCTGCCTCATACCTCATCATTCTACAGAATCTGGAAAAACCCATGGCCAGCAGACAGGTACACAAATAAATAAAATGTTTGTGTCTTCTTTTAGATTATATTCAGTCTTAACAGCAAGGTATTAATAAATTATAGTATATGTTATGTTTTTTATATGGTGTATGTGGTAACCAACAACTTGAGCTTTACATATATCAAAGAAAATGTACACAAGATTGAGTTAACTTCGAAAGGTTGCTAAAAATTATTTCTGTTTTAGATTTATGTATTTATGTAGGAGTTACCTGGGTATACCACAAACCTGATTTTTAGTATCCTATCTTTGCATATCCACCATAATAAGCTAGTTATAGAACAAGCCACTAGGAGTTTGAAAATGACAAATACATGGATAAAGTTGCATTATTATTCTGATGTTGTTTTTTCTATAAGTAAATAATGTTGAATGAGAAGTATACAATCAATAAGTCTGTTATTGAAAAAAGTGTTTCCGTCAGATTGAAAAAATAGATTAAAGCATGATGATAACTTACCGGTATATTGTGTATTTCATCTCATAAACTGTCCATTAGCATAAATACAACATACATGTGAACTCTTCCACTGTTGGAAGGAGACTCCCACTTTTAAGATTCAAAATTATTTAAAAATAACGAGTGTTTTACACATTTCCAGACATCTCCCTATTTGGAAACAAATAATTTCCTTCTCTGTTTATATGAAAATAACAAATCTCCCAGTTTGCAAGTGAAAATCTCCTACTTTGCCCTCAGATAATGTTCACATGTATGATACAGTAATAGATGTCATCCTAGTTACATGAAGCTTTAAGACAGTTATAATTCCCAGATACCCAATTATAATTGTTGGCTTTAATTAGCAAAATGGTGTATTTAATGAAGGTGAATGGAAGGATGATATGTTTAAGCTGAAAAAATGTGTTACTATCAGCTAGTGTGACTTAAACAACTTAGATAACAACTATCAATAATAAGCACATGTAACAGCAAGATAACTGTGTGGCAGCCAGGTGGGGACTCAAGCCTTTGCTTTTATTTCAGTGCTATACAAACTTGTGCTAGCACGGTTACTTTCAAATTATCTTTCTTTCAACTGGCTACTTATACATTTGTCACAATATGAAAATTGAGAGATTTTCCTCCCTTCTCCACAAAGTTAATGTTATTGCCATGTTCGTTTCAGCATGCCACTCTGCTGCTCGATTCTGCAATCGAGGGTTGCCATTGGGAGTTGGCTCAGGATATTGTGCGCTTCCTAAAAGCCATTGGTGTGTACATAAAAATCTTTTAAGGCACATAATACATATACTTCCTTATCAGAGTTTCAGATAATTATGACATGAAAGTTTATTCAGAACCCTTTAAATTCACGTTAAACTTCACTATGTTCGGCCCGTATGACCTGTCAAGTGTCAGTGTGCTTAAAACCTCCAAAAATAAATTAATTAATTAAAATTATAATGATAAATTTGCATGAAATGAGATTGAACAACAGATAAGATGGTTTTTTTCCATTAATTCTCTTTTTATTATTAAAGGATATCTAAGTTTTAGAATATATCAAAATTAATTGTTGATTATGATTAAGGTATTTTATTTTTTTTTCACTACTTGAAGCTTTTTTAAAAATACACTTATCTACACTTATTGTTCGAACTGTTCCAACCAACAGTAATCTGTAATACAAAAAAGGAGCTGGATAACAGAACTGTTTCAAGCCTCTGTTTGGTTTGAGTTCTGTAATTTTGTTTTTCTAAGTATTTGTATATGTAAATAGCAACTTTGAGATTAATATAATAATTATCCTCTTGTTATTTATCATCTTGTATTTTTTTCCTCAGACCCCAGCGATGTTGATGACCCTCCACCACTTGCTCTCAGCTTAGGAAGCCATACTGCAGGGAAATATACCCAGAATCCAGCAGTGGCGCCCTCGGATTGTAAAGCATTCTCATTCAGTAGTGTGAGCAATGTTAGTCGAATGAGGAGTTCCAGCGTGACTGATCCTACAGGATGTGTTCCAGTGAAAGAGAAACCCAAATTAGCTCACACAAAGTCAGACAACCCTGTGTCTCTACGAAGGTAGAAGCTATTTTCTAAATTGATGGTTATAAAAATAAGTCTTATTTTTTAATAATATCTAGAAGTCCCAGATTGGTATAAATAAACTTTTGTTAATGCCAGTGCAAGAAAAGGAAATTAAGAACTATAAGAGAAAGGTTTTAACCTTAGTATATAATCATTCAATAATGTTTTATTAACAGTTTACTTTTTAGAATAGGGAAGGCAGGTAAACATCTCTATCAGACCATTGTCGGTTGGATATGTCACATGCTTTTTGACAGGTTGAATATGTCCCATGCTGGTGATTGGGTGAATATGTCCCATGTTGGTGATTGGGTGAATATGACCCATGCTGGTGATTCGGTGAATATGTCCCATGCTGGTAATTGGGTGAATATGTCCCATGCTTGTGATTGGGTGAATATGTCCCATGCTTGTGATTGGGTGAATATATCACATGCTGGTAATTGGGTGAATATGTCCCATGCTGGTGATTGGGTGAATATGTCCCATGCTGGTGATTGGGTGAATATGTCACATGCTGGTAATTGGGTGAATATGTCACATGCTGTTTACATGAAAGCAACTTCCACTTATATTAGTAAGACATATAGGTTCTGATAACTGACACTCTTATTTACAGGACGTCACCACGCCCAGCCAGTCAGGAGCATACAGCTGACCAGGTGTATATTGACATGATTTTGTGTAGACATGCCAGGAAACTGCTGTCATCCAACCGGGTTCGAGATCTTGGCTACTTTGCTGCCAACATCAAGGACTTTCAACTTGTGGCTTGGCTTAAGAAAGAGAGGTGAAGTATATCATCATAAGTCAAATATAAACTTAACCAATAACATTCCAATACATTTCGATTTCGAGTTCATGCCAACTTATAGGCAAACAATCAAAATCCAAGGAGTTATGCGCTAATTTAAATGTTTACTTACAGTTCTTTATATTCTATTGTATATTTTTTTTTTTTAATTTTACCTATATTCCTGTTTTAATTTGCTTTTAATACATTGTAAATATGTGGAACCATTTGCAACAGTAGAGCTGTCTAGACTAGGCTTGCACATTTTGCTAAGGCAATCTTATAACACTATTTTCAGTTGTGTCTGCATGTATGAACCATACTTAAACCTGTTTCATGTCTTAAACATAAGTCATCATGTCTTCACACAAACAGACATACTTTCTAGGATGGTCAGTTGTGATTGGTGCCACCAGGCAGCACAAGTACATCAAATGTAAAAAGATTTTTGTATCATGGAAAATAATACAGTCTGTTAATTGAATGTTAAGGTTGTTTGATTGTCTAAACCTATAAAAGTATGAACTTATTTCTCTTGTTCCAGATTACGAGCTGGGAAGGTTGATGATTTTGTCACAGCTCTGCGTGATCTTCACCACCAATTTGAATGGCCTCTTCCTGTCTTATCTTTCTCAGCCTTCCAACAATTAAAGAAAAAAGCATGTATGTTCTTTTCTTTTGACCTCTGATACTATAAAAAATATGTGCCTTTTCCACATTGTGGTAAAACAAGATACAAAAATAAAAACTTATCTAGCCACCCTTAATAGGTTGAAAATAGTTTTATTTGGTTTTCTGTTTTATGTATTTGTTGCATATATATTTAGCTATAAATACTCATGATTTAATATCTCTTTTGTATTTAAAGGTGGTAGCCTTCAATTAGTTTCACATTTTTTATTTTACCCTCTAATAGACAAAAAATCTATTTTGAGCAGAAATCCCCATCATGCTTATGTTTACATTTGGCAAAATGAACATTTAGAGCACTTTAACTCACAATTAGTACTGTCGTACATTTGATACGTGATAAACATCATCTTTTTGTACCGGCCGCAATAGCTCAGGTGGTAAAGCGTCGGCTTGCGGATCGGGAGGTCGTGGGTTCGAACCCCGGCCGGGTCAAACCAAAGACTTTAAAGTTGGTAGTAGTGGCTTCCCTCCTCACGCTCGGGGCTAAGGGGACAGCATTACGCCTGACTTGTCGGTGTCAGTATAATGGACCGGCCGGGTTCAGTCCCTGGGCACCTCATAAGTGCCCCTGTGCTATAATGATAGAAATGTCGCTGCGCAGTATCGGCAAAAATGCCGGCTAATCCCTAATCCCTCATCTTTTTGTAGACTTAAGTTGGAGTTTGCAGAAATTGTGCTCCAATTCCGCAATAGAAACATTGTTATGTGAGATAGTAAAATTGCTGGATACCGCTTTAAAATGTTTGTTCTAATGTATTTCTCCTTGCCAATTTTTCCAGTCTACTAAAAAAGTCTCCCTGGATCCTGCTGGATATCCTTTCACAGATTCCCTGCACCTTGTTTAAGCATATTTAAATATGTTTTACTGTCCAATCCTGCTTTTACTATGATAACTTTACTATAAAACTATGTGCTCATTTTATAATATTATGTTTGTTCATGCTTTTCTAATCTTTTTGGTTACCAACCTTACACCCCTCAAAAATCTAAGTTAGAAAAATGTTTCTCTATGCTATGTGTTCCAGTCTCTACAAACAGCTTGTCCTCCCTGACCCTGCTAGATGACCCTCTACAGAACCCTAGTTTCTCTCAGGCACCCACCCTGATCCCTGAACAGTCTCCCCTGCACAGACGCGGCCTCCCTCAGGTGGATAGCTTCACCTCCAATGGCATCTCTGACGATATTATTCTTCAGCCACAGATGAGTAAAAGTAGGACAACACACCTTGTTTTTGTTGCAATTTGGTTTTACTTACTTTAATTTCAGCTCAGCTATTTTATATGTAGCAAGACCTATCAGGTTAAAGTGCTATCAGTAATATATCTAAATAAAATTCCATAAAAAAGGAATAAAACTGTATACAGTCCAATGGTATATCACATTATTGCATTCATGGTTTGGTTTCAATTTGGGATGCAATACAATACTCATAATACTTTCTATAATGTAATGTGTATATATTACCACAATACCTATTGTACCATGTGATATGTTCCATGACATATCATATTGTTATGGTGGTGTTTCGTTTCACACCTAATGAAACTTCACATATGTGTTTCAGGGAATCATACTTATTGATATACTCATACTTGATAGTTTCAAATTGGATGTTTTGAGAAATATTGGCCTGGTTTGACAAAGAATTTGTTTGTATATATACTTAATATATTTATAGTTTTGCATAAAAGTACTATATCAAGGTTACAGCTCAATAACTAGTGCATGGTTTGGAATAAAACTTCCCATATGTCTTCCTAGTTAACAGATATACTAATATAATCAAGTTTAATAGCTCAAAGTTGGATTTCGTGAAAAATATGGCCCTGGTTCAATGTAGAAAAAAACATTCATACAGGTTTAAGTGTAGGGTTCAAGTACTCTCCAGCTTCTATCAAGTACTTCAATTACCCCTCACGCTGTGCTTTGCCAGTTCTGTTGTTAGTCTGCAGTTATTTATGTGGCATATACACCAAAACTTTCAATCCTCAGCTATTAAGAATTTAATTTTGAAAATTCTTCTTTTTTTGCATTTTTCTGCATCTTTGTTCTATTCTACTTCTGTAAGTATTGGAGAACCATACCACACTTTTTAACTGCTAATTAGGAAAGAAGCCCTATTCTGCTTACATTTAAAATTAATAATCACTTTGTACTTTCCCCCCTAGCTGAGGAGAGTAGTTTAGCCACCATGGAAATATCGGATTCCAGCTCTCTGATTGGTGACTTTGAGTTCTTGGCTGAGTCTACAAGCAGTCTAGACAGCCTTTCACCAGAGCTTGAACTTCTAACCCAGGAGGTCTGCTCCAAGGGACCACAGCAGTCAGAGTTGGAGCTCAGGTCAGTTGTCATACAAAAACTTGTTTTGATAATAGGGCCTAGTTATAAAACATTGGCAGGACTGCCCATGGCATAGTGCTAGAGATACCAATTTTGAACTTCTCCGAATGCATAGCCTCTCACCGGTTGCATTTAAGTCCCATTTGGGGAGGACTTATGGGAAGGTCTTCCAGCTGACCTGTGGTCTGCCTGTGGTTCTACCAGCTGGAGGTCACTATAATGATCATAATTGGTAACTGCAATGTATTTCAACAACAGAACAATACAAAGCATGGTCATGAGATCTTGTATGTCTTTAGATGAATTACATAATAAGGCTCAATGACTAATGAAGATTGCTCCAGACCCCAGAGTGTTGCATAGAACTAGTTAGTCATAAAAGTTGTCCATGTGGGCAAATGTTAAGTAAATGTGTTCAGACCCAGATTGTCTGCTCTCCTACAACTTTGGCTTCAACTTAATTGTGTGTCTTTTTATTTTTATGTTTATTGTTTGTTGGTTTTTTATTTGTTTTTTAGAGAGGGATGGTATTTTTATGTGTAACGTTCACCTAGTAAACAGCCTTGCAATGGGATCATGTATTTCTCTATTGTTAATGAATTTATGAGCTGTTTCCTTTTCTTCAAGTGTGCTACAATCAACATTTAAGATCTGCTCAGCTAGTCATCTAAAAATGGCTGTGCATATATGGTTATTAAACACATGTCCAATTTGACCATACTCATGTTTAATTGCAACTTATTTTTCTAAACAACAGTATTGACTTAGGTCTTGTATGACTCTTTTACTATGACCTACTTTGTACTTTCTCAACAGATACACATTCCAGATCATGTTAGAGGGAGGGTGTTTAGAATGGGCATTAATCATTGCGATCGTATTACGAGACTCGCTGGCTGTAATAAGAACCATAAATACCGCCAGTATGACGGACATTCCCCTAGAAACTGTGGGACGCATGAGGGAAGGACTCTCATACCTGGAGCTATGGTCAGACACAGAATGGTAGGAGATTGTTATTGCTTTGAATGGTTTTGGTTTGAATGCCTGATGAAGAATTTTTCAGTTTTCTAGAGATGGTGTTCTAAGTGCTGCTGTCATAATGCAATATTGCCACAAACAACTGACAAGATACCGCAGATCTTTTGTTTGTTTGTTTATTGGGTTTATCATCCCACCAACATTATTTCAGTTATCTGGAGACAGTGTCCACTTGAAGCAGATATAGTGCTGCCTTCAGTGTGTATAGCATGCTGTGAACACCTTGCATGATACCACACCCAGTCACATTATCCTGACACCGGGCCAACCAGTTGTGTAACTACCCTTATATTTGCTTGAGCCCTAGCAAGGGAGCTATACCACTACCATTTTTAACGACTTTAGTATGTCGCGGCCTGGGATCAAACCCGGGGCCTCCCGTACCTGGAGCCGACGCTCTACTGATTGCGCTACCAGGTCTGGTGCAGATCTTTTTACTTTTTATTCTAACACCAAGTGGACCTGGTCTAAAACATTCCTTATAAGATAGGTGTAATCAATTATTCTATACGAATGCTTTTTCTCTCTTCCCAAACCAACAAGCTCTTAGACCAACCTTCCCTAACCTAGAAATTGCAAGTCATATTAAAGTTTAGTCATATGTTTAAAATGACTATGTATTTTCCTGAAATCTTTACAGCTTTCTTAAGTTGGATTTTCCACGTATAAATTCATACTCAAAGTGCATATACAAATAATGAGTATTTAACTGAATCATTTAAAATAAGAAAGGGTCAGACAAGGTTCAAACAAGGTTGACATATTTCTTCATATATCTTCATTATTTGTCATGAGACTGTTGGTAACTGCATAAACTAAACTTTCGCTATACCAAGTGTAACAGTCAATAATACATAAAAAAAACAGAAGTTTTGTAGATATCTTTTTCAGAAATTAAAATGAAACTTTATTCATGAACTATTTAACTATGATTATCATAATCTTTGTTTTACTTCATGAAACATCTTGTGCAACAAATTAATTGAAATGATTTAGATTAGAAAATATAATAAATAGCATTTATGTTTTAGTTCAAAAATGTTAAATTTAACATTGTCATAATACAGAATGGGCTCAAAATCATTACCTGTTTTAAAGAGTTTTATGTATAGATTAAGTGGACAAATACAGTCTCGGGTCAAAAGTTTTTCCGCAATATGGCCGACGTCATGAAACACAGTGAATGTAAATAGCAAATGAAATTCAAACACATTTGAACAAAAATAAACAAATAAAATTTACTCACCTCAGTATTTCATTATTGTACCATTAGCTCTTAAAACACGAAGAATTCTAGTGGGAATAGAGGCGTATAGCCCTCGAACATAAGTCTGATCAATTGACATCCACACACGGGAAGACTCTCTTATCAAATCGTTCTTCGTTTTGATTCTGTGTACCACTTTCTGAAGTCTTATTTTGATGTATCTCCAAATGTTCTCTATAATGTTGATATCTGGGCTTTGTGCTGGCCACATCATTCCAGGAATATCATTGTTCTGTTTCCAAAGAACTGTATGTCTCGAACGGTGGGGGGTAGCATTGTCATCTTGGAAAATCCAGGGTGAATCTGGGAAAACTTTTGCAACAACGGGCCAAAGATTTTCGTCCAAGATATCCGTATACTTTTGTGAATTTATGGTTCCATTTACTGGCAGAAAAGTTCCTACACCGTCAAAGGTAATGCACCCCCAAAACATGACACTCACGATTGGTCCAGCAGTCTCATCCTCCTTTTCGCCAAGACAAGAATGGAGCCACTTTTCATCGTCTTTCCTCCAGATATGAACTTTACTATGCTTCCCAATACAAATCTGAGTTTCGTCCGAGAAAATAATTTTTTTCCAGTGATTATTGACAGTCATGTGAAGCTTGGAACGGCACCATGCCCTGCGCTTGAACCGATTTGAATCACTGATTACAATTCTCTTCTTTACAACTCTTTTCTTGATGCCATGAAACTTCAATCGTCTTTTTACGGTTGGTTCGCTAATCTTCACGGGTGTTCTTTCATTTAATAGATTCGTGACATCCTTCAAATTTTTCCTCCGCTCCGTTTTCACAATGCGTAGCAATTGTCTATCAGTCCTGTCACTACATTTCCTGGGTCGACCACTTCTGCCTTTGTTTTCTTCATTACCACGTTGTCGATAGCGTTTTAGAAACTTGTGAATTGTTGACGAGTTCATTCCTAACATTTGTGCAATTTTTCGACCACTAACTCCATCTTCACTCAATTTTACGATGCATTTTTTAGTATCGGTACTCATTTCTTTACCTCTCGGTGCCATTTTGGTTAGCAGACGATATAATGACTAAAGCGCGATAACTCTAACAATGTTTTTGCTTTTTAAAATATCTATAAATAGACTCTTTATTGCAACATCTACTTTCATTTTGACGATGTTTATTTTTGACATATGGATGCTTGAAAGTTGGAAATGACGGCGATGTTTTTCGCGTCGGCCATTTTGCGGAAAAACTTTTGACCCCGAGACTGTATTTGTTCAGATAAAGGTTGTTTTTTCTCCTGAACACAAGCTTATGCATCTCTTTTTTTGCATGGCCAATGATGTGGGCTTTTTAAAGTGTTTTAATGTCATGCTGTAGATTGCATTTCAATAAAAATCGTATAAATTGATGTAAAATGATCTGCATACCTTGTCTAGTAGGGATTATTATTATTATGTATTGGTACTGGTATTTATTTCCTTTGTACACTTACAGTGTGGGCTACAAACCTTTCCTGCATGCTATACGTGGACAGATACATGTGTTAACAAAACTTGTTGAACAGACTCCTCCAGCCTTGAAACTGGAAACAAACCCAGAAGATACCTCTCCGGTCTCTGTGGAGGAGGGGAACTTGTCTCCCGGGGCGATGTCAATACGAAGTGACATAGACACTCCACAAGCCTCGCCACCATGTAATGTGGACCAAGAAAAACAGAGTGAATGTGTTCTGTCCTGAGTGACCAGTGCATTTACATGAGTGTATACTGTTCTTATATAAGTGCAAAGTGTTCTTACATAAGTGTATAGTGTTCTTACATGAGTGTACCGTGTGTTTTCATGAGTGTACAGTGTTTTTTTTTGAGTGTACAATATTTGTCATGAGTGTATGGTATTTGTCATAAGTGTACAGTGTTGTTCATGAGCATACAGCGTTCTTTTTTTATTGAAAGGGTATTTATGTACAATGTTCTTAAATGAGGACATGTGCTTTCATAACCACATGTATTCATACAGATTTCTTTCATGCATTTACAATGTTTTCTAATGATTGTTCTTTTGTAAATGATTTAGAATATGTAAAGTTCTGTCATTTAATACCCTTAGCCCGAGTCTGAGGTAGGTTTGTATGATACATTTGATGATTTTGATGAGGAAACTCAACAAATTAGATGCTTGAAATTTGACTCAGAAGACATAAATGTTTTTTTCTTCTTCAGATGTGTACATTGTTCTTCCAAAAGTAAATACTTAATTTGTCAGTGTGTCTCATTGATATGTGAATGTGTTATTTCATGGTGGATTTTATTATTCTTTCATGAGTGAATATGTGATTTTATTTGTTATTTCATGAGAAATGCTTATGTCATGGACCTGTATGATATGTCAGGAATAGATATATTAATTCATAAGTCTACATTATATTGTTTGAGTATCCACCTCTGGTTAAACAGTGACAGTCACTGATTTGTAACTGTAGCCCCACACTGCAGTTCCCCAGGTGTGTTATTTCAGGAGTGGGTGTGGTATTTCATGGGTTGGTCATTTCAGGGATGAATTTATAATTTTTGTCATTTTAGGAACTAATAGCTTATTTCATGGAAAAGTGTATTATTTCATTTATAAATGTACATTTAATGTTTAGAGTTATTTCATACATAATACGATAACAAAATAAAAAGTTAAACATGCACGTTTTGCCCCTTTTTAAATACAGTCAAACATCTGTTTTTCAAAATTGGATTGTCCAAAGCTGACGCATTATTAGATGTCATTGGTTGGTCCTGATATTGTCCCTATATAATTTCATGTAAAATACCTCAGATTATTCATTTGCATTTATCCAAGTTTCAGCATTATTCGTAGTCAGTTTTACTCCCTAACTTACAGTTTTAATGCTATCTTCAGACAACTTATCCTTAGCCCTATTGCGTCATCGATGGACTGACCATTGTGTATTGTCACCAGTCAAACTGCGAAGGGGGTGTTTCTCCAGTAATATCGATGTTTGGCATCTTTAATTGGTTGGTTATTAAATTGTTAATTGCATATGACATGGGAATTAGATTAAAAAACAATTATGATGTATAATCTATTCATCAATTAAGCAGAGTGACAATCAAATTTAAGATTGACTTGTATTGCAAAATGTTAGGGTGGGTAGGTATAAATGCTGACCAATAATACTATCATCTCAATAAATGACAAGCAAAGTAGGTAAAAAATTTAGCTGAGCAATTTAGGGAAGGGCCCAGCAAGTGAGGGATACCAATCAGTTTCAATGCTTATAACTATTATGTAATGTATGTTACAGTTTGTTGACGATGATAACATGTTCACACATATTCGGCAATGCGTTATACATACATGCATAAATTTTAACTTGTTATTGATTTGAAAAGATAGAAATTAAAAGATTACGCTAATATTATTATTCATTTCGTTTAAACAAATAACTTACATTTCACTGTTATAAGTATTATGGTATATACATTGCTTCTTGCACATAACTGCACAGAATTACTTTATTCAAAATGGAGGACACATAGTTAGAAAATTTGTAAGTGAAGGCAGTTTGGATTATTCCAACCCATGCATTGTTCGAAGTAAATCGTGGGTCCCGACGACTTCGAATAACCGAAGTTCGACTGTAGAATGATGCAAAATTTTCCCCTTCTCAAAGGCCAAAGGACCTATCCCCTTTTTTCTGGAAAAAAACAACACCTGCATATGTTATATCACCTGAATGTTCATGGGAATGTCTTAGTTCAAGAGTGTTTTATGGGAGGATGAGTCATGTCAAGAGTAAATATGTTATATTTTCATTAGTAAATGTTATTTCATGTTTAAATGTGTTATTTCATGTTCAAATGTGTTATTTCATGGTTAAATGTGTTATTTCATTTTACTTGAGCGAAGGACTACAATTTATCATTTATTATACATGTGGACCATGTTTTTTATATGAAATAATATGGTCTTTGCAACCCAGATTTCTGTTGGTGTCATATAGTGTAAATAAAAACCATGATGTTTATAAAATGATGTACATATAGACATTCTTATTGTTTTGTCTTGAGAAATGTTTGTTAATTACTTAATTCACTTCATGTAATGAATTACTAAGATTAAAATATATTTTAACATAATTTTTATCAAATATGGCATTGGTATCTTGAGACTGTTGTGTTTAGTTGCTGATTTGAATTAAATGGAATGTCTGATTGATAATATGTTCATATGTAAATATCACTTAATGCCAGTAGAGGGTAGTCATTGGGTACAGAGACTGTTTGTATTGTCTCGCCTCATACTTACCTCATTCACAGTCAAATCACATGATCAGTCAATTGGCCCTGACACTTAGGTCAAAAATCACATTTGTATAAACTGTACTTTTGTGAAGTTTTTTAATTTTTTTTTTTTGAAAAAAGATATGTGCACAGCACATAAAATTTATAGCAAATTTACAGTATACGTGAGGTCATTCTGACATTATATCTAACTGAATACATGTATAAATTATTGTAAAGTGTTTGGTTTGTTAAATAATTTTTATTGTAAAATGTTGATAAACTATTATTGACCATTGTTTAGTAATTCCTCCATGTTTTTAAAACATAATAGTGTCTGTTTATATTAAAATCAGACTTGTGAAAAAGGTTTTGGTCAGTGATCTGTATGTATACCAGTAAGGGCTGATCAGTTTAAAACCCTCCAGAAAGAAAAAAGTAAATGTCCAGAAATAACTCAAACATCTCTTAACATACTAAGCATTAATAAGTCAGATATAGGAAAATAGTGTAGATCCAGATCTGGCAGCTCCTCTGGAGAGATGATTGATCAGGATCTGCAGTATTTGCTTCCCAGATTGTATTTCTATATCATATTACATATGCATGAAATTATTGGCTAAAATAAAAATTAATAATTGGTTATCAACAGATATAGGAAGATTATGGTAAAATATAAAATTATACATATATCTGTTTTGCTAGTGAAACAATTGTTTACAGATGACTGGAGGTAGGGTTGATAAGTGACAGTACATGTATTGTCAGAACAATGTGTAAGGCTTGAAGGCTGGTGACAGTAAATGTATTGTCAGAACAATGTGTAAGGCTTGAAGGCTGTATCCAACAGTTTAGACTGAAAAAACAATCCTCAAACAATATTACATAATTAAATTATTGTTACCTGAACAGATCTTACAAAATGCTGTTTATTGATGTCCTTCACCTTTGTGACAAGTAAAGCGTTGCACCCCAATTGTCATAACAAACATGCATTTCCTACCTGAGCCATGCTGCACAGTTGGCATTATTAAACTAAGAAAACCACATGACCACATCATCCGCAAATTTGCTCTGACATTGATGTCTATTTTTAGCAGAAATCCCAGTCCTGCTTATTTATAGATTTGGAAAGACTAAACATTTAGTGATTTGTTAAGAGTTGTACTGTCTTATAATTAAGGTAGTGTTCAAAAGCATCCTTGCTCTAAATGTATTGTCATTTGACTCTAAGTCAAATATTAGTTTTTGCAGAAATTATGTACAAATTCCCCAAGCCTAGGTCAGATATTGTTACATGTAATTGATATAGGCAAACTGATGAATACCATCTTTAAATCTGATTGTGTACCAGTATCAGCTGGGTGTGTGTATATAAGAGGCTTATAAAGCCATTTTGTCAGTTTTTGAGAATGAAATATCAAGTCAAAATGACTCCCATTGCATGTATATATTTTTTTTTGTTCTGGAAATGTATATAAGTGCTAATCAAAAGCATATAAGTGCATTGACATGTTAATACATTGAAACCTGGTTTGATGTTAGAGATTTTATCTCTGAAGTTCAACAGAGATTTATCTCTAAGTGTTTGACAAGTATATTTAAAAAAAATCTAACTGTTCATCTCAAGTGCACTGCTCCTTTCTTACCATACTCATCTTTAAGCTTCATAAAAAATGTATTTATGTTGATTAATATATTCCGAGTAATAACATCTGGAGACAGGTCTTTTATTGTTACAGTTAATACAATGATGTTTGTTCCGTGGGCATTTACTTTGTGCCCTTTTTAGTGTTCTTTTTTTAAACTACAAATATAAGCATATGTTAACAGTGGTTGCTATTTTATTCAATACATAGATACCATTTGTTACATTGTTCATATATTTGTTAAAGCTTTTGAGAAAAGGCTTGTGCCAAAACAGTTTAGGTTTATCATATTTTCAGATGCACATTTGGCCAAAAAGAAACTATGATACAAAGTGTAAAAGAATGGAACATTTTTATGCCCCAAAAAGTGGCTTGTAGCAATCACAGTGTCTGTCAGTTCCTTTTCCAATTTTTCGTCATGTTAAAGACAAACAAACGGAAGATGTGTTGTGAATAATATTTATCATTGCAACTCTTAAGGTCAAGGTTATTTATAAGATTGTTTCATTTTCAGGGTAATATGTCAATTTAAGAGACATTTCTTGTCATTATTATATTTTTTTTAGTACACAATAAAGATTATTGCATGTATCTATTTATTTCAACAGGGGTTGAATTACTGGTCAGAGTAAAAAGACCCAGCTGATGTGTACTTTGCCAGTGGTTCTACCCAGACAAATGTTCTCCAGCAAACACAGCTTGATGATCACTAAAATGACCATAATTGTGTTGGTGCACAGATTAAAAAAAAACTAATTAGATAAAGGAATCACTAAGAATTAATCGAACAGTCTGTTAACTGTTTTAAGTTGCTTTCATTAGTCTAAGCAGACTCATTTGATAAATAAAGAAATAAGCTTATCGTTTACATTTACATTATGGACCAATAAAAGTGTATTATACTAGAATCAAAACTAGGTAGCCTGGATCTGACATAAAAATGATGGCTTACAACACAAGCTGCTGGTATTGGATTCATTTTGTGTGCACTTGTAGCGTTAAGTTATACATTATTTTCACCTTTGTGTATCTTGGACCAAAGAACTGAAGGAGTTCATCACACAGAAGCATTGAATTTTTGGTAATAAGTCACTTATTGTTGGCTTTTATGTGAGCATTTGATTGACAGTTTTGATTTCTGAAGATTTATGTTTGTATTGTTGTTTTTTGGAACAGTAGCATTTTTTTTCAAGTTTGTAAGTAGCAAGTGCTTAATATGTACAAATTGTTTATTATATAAAACTAAATCCATTGAATGTTTTTAAGTCTGATGGTAAAATGTGAGTGTTGAATTGATGTTTTTCTTTTTTGTTGTTCAATCATTTGTTAAGCTAGCACTTCTTCAAGTAAACAGTTATAGAATTGGCCAATGACTGATGTATGCATGCGTAAAGTATTTTATAGCCATGGATTTTTTGAGGCCTTGAATTATTTTATTCATTTTTGCTGCATGTTTTATCTGTAAAATGGCTTGAGAATTAGAACAGTTTTCAACATGTTCTCATAATGTAAATCCTTCTTCTTCCGTATGCCCGACAATTTGCCCTAGATTAAGATTGATACACCATTCTTCATGGGGAATATAACTGAAACCCATTTGGTTGTAATATTTTGCATGAACTTTTTTTCATTATTTATTGTTTTTCTTCTCTCATTTTAATGGTAAATTATTTGTTTATGATTTGTAATGTTGTTTTATATCAAGGCTAAAACAGGGATTTAAAGCATTTAATTATTGTGTTTGTTTAAAGCATCGATCTCAGTACCACATTAACCTATATTCTAACACTCTTTTCAATTTTTTTACAAATTTAATGACTAAATGAACAGTTATAAATGAAAGGAGAATATACAAATTAGTTCCAAGTGATACTGTCATTTTCATTGGTTGGTTTATAAATTACACTGTATTGACCAATCAAATTGCTTGGATTTTGTACACATGTTAGAACGTATGGTGCTCTTGAATGTCATTATTTTTAAGTAGCCTAAACACCTTTTAGTGTATATACATGGCATGTAGAAGCATATAAACTTTAATACATGTTTATTTAATTATTTTATCATGTTTGGGTCTGTTATTGTACTGCTAGTGACTGATAGTGTTAGTGCATTGATATTAATGTACGATGAAATTTCTAATGGCTTTTTTTACTGTCCCAACCCAAAGCCAACAAAATTTGTCAAAGACAGACAAGGATGCATATATAAATAAAAATGCAAAGGTAATTTTTAAATGCTTTCTGTATAGTGATTTAGCAAAGGTATACTATTTTGTGCACGTGTATCTAGGTGGCTATGGAGAAGCCTCAAAATGTCTGCATACCATGTGCACGTGCAGTTTTATTTTTTCATGTATCATGTCCCTAAGTGGTTTTTATTAATATTGATCCCATTAATAAGCCTTGGATGTCAATCATAATTCAGAAAGTTTTGCCAGAGAGATTCGGCCCTATGTGATCTATAAATGATTTATTTATTTTACTTAAAAAACACATGTTATCAAAATGCAGCAATTTGATTGGTCACTAGTTGCACGGCAACCAAATTAGATAAAGAGATGATTGTGAATCTGTATTTAGAAAAGATTTATTTCAGACATTTTTTATGATATGAATATAGATCTTATTATTTGTATAGTTTTAATTAATTTGTGCACTTTTTAACTACAGTCTTGAATCCTTTCCTTGTTCTTTATGGTTCTGTTGAGTCATACTTAACTGCTATTATGAGTTCAAGAGTTTGTCTAACACTATTAACTGAAGTTCCAGACATATTTGCTTGATGTTCTAATTTTCATTTATTCAGTAAGTTGATATCTTTGGTATTATTTTGTTGACGATATTCCTGTTGAAACAGCAATGTCATTAAAACATAACATTTTATTCACATGTTGCCATTGATGTGACCAGATATCATATTTTACTGTGATTTGAGAGTAATAGTTAGCATGGATATATATCTGCCACTGATCTTGCACATACATTTATAAATTTGATGTACAATTCTGTAAAAAAAAAAATGATATACCTACAAATAAAATGCATCGCTTTCAACCAGTCTAAGTCAATGAAAAAAAATACTAGAACTTATTGTTGAGCGGTTTATAAACAGAATATGAATATGCACTTCTCTTTACTTATGTAATCAGAAAATATTGAATCAACACCTCTTTAAACTCCATAAAAAAGTAAAATCGCAAAAAACTCTAATTAAAAACTTAGACTAAGTTCTCACTGTATGGAATAATTCATCTGTTTAATGGGGAGCATTGGTGATATGGAAATTATTTACCTTGTTAGTTTATATCCGAGGTTTCCCAAACAGTTGGTAGGTCCTTTAAATTGGCGTTGTAAGACTTTATCGCCTGTTCTTTTGTAGATATTGCAATTACAAGCAGTGAAATTAATTGCTTTTGCATCAATATAAGCTTAAAATTTATTTAAATATTTATAGAAATACATGTATGTTTTTTTAAAAATCAATTGGAAGTGTTTGTTGATGAACGTTAACCTGGATATCACAAGAAAGGCAGGAAAGTCAACATAGAGTCCAAAGAGCACAAGCTTTAAAACCGAGTAAAACAAATGAAAGGACCTACTTGCATTTAGGGATCATTCATGGGAGATACTTCATTAGTATCTCTCATTGGTTCCACACTGTTTCACTATTAATATAGGGGTGGGGGAGTGGGGGTAGATTTGATCAATAAAAGAATACTTTACATTGAACTTTAAAATGGTAATACTGTAAAGTATAGATTTGATAGAGAAAATATTTTTTTCTTGGTTGCATCTTTTGAGCAATACCATGTTTTATGTTAATTTACCTTCAAAATTGAAAGTTGATGTTACTACCATGTCTCTTATTGTTCTTTAATGGTACAAACAAAACAATATTGTATAATAAATGCATTAACTTTTAAGCTAACTAACAGAACCATACCTGGTAGCCCAATCGGAAGAGCATTCGCTTTAGGTACATGAAGCCCCTGGTTCCATCCAGGGACCCAATAAACCCATAAACAAACATTTCAGAATATATGTAGAAATAGACCCAATTTGGTCATAAGTATGAAATTGTTCATATCAACTATTATCATTTAGATATGATTATCATTTAGATTGTGATATCAGGTTAAATGTTTTCCTTGTTTACCCAGATAATTATATTTATTTTTGAGAAATACATACTGTACATGCACATTTGTAAGAGATTACATCTGAACATTTTTTCATTTCTGTCTTTAAGGACTACTGATACCAGGGAAGTAAACTACAGACAAACCATTTATAAACTTGCTGACTTTTAAAACACAACTATTTGGTGATTACCATTTGTTCTAAACATGTAAAGGCTTAAACAAGCTTTGTTAAGCTATTACTTGGAATTTTTTTTTTTATGACCACATTAGAATTGTTTAACCTAAAATTCTTATACAAATGCAAGAACTGTACAAACATCAACAAATTATGATGACAACAAATTTTGATGATTGAGTTGTTTGTCAAGGTAAGAGCATCATTGCAGCTTTATAAAATTTTTAAATGCAGGGATTTATGTAAGCGCCCCTTAACAGCATTTTGTCATAATAAAAACTAGTACAAAATAATCTTCCTCCTCTTTATCGATTTTTAATTTCAGATTTTTTTTTAATGGAAACAAGTTTTTCATATTTTAAACTAAGCTGATTTTTTTTTTGGTATTTTTTTTAGTCATCAATTATCAATACAGTTAATCATCAAGACTTATTCTCTAACATATGAAGTGATCATTGCTTAGAAACTCTTACCTCTTTGGACATTTACCACTAAAACAACACTTACATGTAATAAACAGTTTTCTTTAAGAAGTCCCAAAGTAAACATAAATATTAATTTATATTGTTAATATTGTGACTTAACTTTTTGGTTAAAGACTTTCTTGCTTGAGAATATTTTTAAGAAATTAGGACATAAGACCTTATTCAGTTGTATGGTAGGTGGGCTTTGAGTCCAGTTTTAAATCTACCTAATCTAATCTGTTTGAATATCATCTCAGATGTGCTTAAATTAGCCTTAGGTCCTGATTGGCTACTTTCGAAAAAAAGTTGTCCAGTCAAATACCCGGTACTAGATAATCATATTTAAGCTCAAACGTATACGTATGTCCTTATAAGGATCTTGATCAGCTAGTGTCTGCCTAGAACTACAATGAAAGTTGTCAATAGTTCTGGCAAAAATCAATCTATTTGTTGAAAATTTAGGCTGTCCAATGAACTATTGTCTAATTTATTTCTTGCAGGTCATTGACATTTGTTAATGAAATTGTGACAATCTGTGGGTTTGACAGAAAAATGACAGCTGCTGTGGTTGAACCCAGATAGGAACATCACTATTTTCTCTATTAATTATTGGATATTTGTATATACTGTGATCAACAGCTGTAGTTCTACTGACGCCTACTCTTATACTAGAACCTGTCATACCCCCACTGTCATCTCTTTCAAAACAATTCATATGCCATTTTACGCCTTTTTAAAGCATTCACAATTATTCCTTTTATCTTAAGCTGCATCAACACAAGGAAGAGTTCATTTGTAGACTAGTTTAATCTAGGTTATATAATTATATGCCAAAATGCATGTGTTTAAAATTATTTAAAACTGTTTCAAAGGAAATCAACAATATCAGTGAATTTTTAATACCATATACATTTACTATGAATGAAAGGCTTCAGACATACTCAGAATGAATAAGGACAACATGTTGATATATGTCTTATGGTATAAGTTTTTTGCCTTGCTTGACTTTACCAACAGAACACATCTTCCATGATTAATTTCAATAATTAGGCAAATATAATTTTGTGTAGAGTATTTCACTGCTTCATTAAATGCATTAAAATATTTTTTTTTTTCTGTACAAAACATTAATATGGTATGTTAATTGTAGTATCAAAAATGTTCTGTATGTTGTCATTGTGCAGAATTCAAAAATGTTTTTGGTTGTTTTAATTGAAATTATTGAGGAAACCCTTTTGATGGTAAAACAAACAGGAAAACAATTTACTTTAAATGTTCTGCTTCTACTAAAAAAGCCTTCAACACCTTTTATACAACTCAACATTCTGAAGATTCAAGTTGTTGAAATGATACATTAATATTTCAAACAGCATTTTGAGTCTGTTTTGAGTAAAACAACCAAATATCAGCCTTTGAAAGAACTTTGTGGGGACATTGTTCTAATGTTTTGCTTTGAAAACTTGGCTGTCTTTGGAAAGCCCTTTAAATTCTGAAGATACAAGAAAATAAAGGAAGCATCAATTTTTCAAGCAGAATATCTTTCTAGGATAATAACATAAACAGAATGATATCTTTTTGTAAAATTGTATTTTCTTTTCATGTGTTCATGTACAGTTGTTTCATGTGATATTATAGTGATCTACTTTGTCTTATCAATGTTGATTTGATTTACTGTAAAATAGCTTCAAGGTTGTAAATTGTAATAAACGTAATAAAATAAAATAATGACAAGATTAGTTTTAATTTTTTAAACCCTTTTGCTTTGTATAGATATGTCCATCTTATGTTGTTAGCTCCAAAGGTAGACACTTTGAGAGACATTAAAGAATAGGCTACCCTGAATAATCCCTAAATGCGAGTAGATCCTTTCATTTGTTTTACTCGGTGTTTTGCTTGTGGTCTTTGTATGTTGACTTTTCTGCCTTTCTTGTGATGCCAAGGTTAACCATCATCTACAAATACTTTCATTTTCTCTGTAAGTATTTAAATTAATTTTAAGCTTATATTTATGCAAAAGTAAGAAATTTCACTGTAAAATTGCAATATCTACAAAAGAAAAAAATATAAATTCCAAGAATTCCAACTAAACAGACCTACCTATTGTTTGGGATACCTCAGACATTAAATAACAAGAAGACAGACAATTTCAATCTTACCAACGTACCCCATTATTATCATTGTCTGGAGAATTTCTGTAGTAAATATATATTCAACTTGATAATGGCAGAAATGTTGTTACTTATAAAGGTACAGATAAACTTCAAATGTTTAGTTGAAAGACTTAACATATGACAAACAATTACAAAAACATAATTATACTAATCTCCATCCTCAATTACACTATGACAAGTTAAAATTTGGTTACTGGTAAATGTTATCTGAATAATTTTGCAATAAATGTAAATAAGTATGACTACATAGAAAACAATGGCATGATATTTTGACTAAATGAAAAAAAGAAAATAACTATTCTATTACTTCAGTAAGTAATAAGTCCAAAAGAATACTGAACACGGAACATCAGTTCGGCATGTAAGCCTGTTGTGTCCTATTTTTGGGCCCTTTAACACAAGAATCTAGTATACAATTGTCTGTTCAACATGCTGAACAAAATAATTAACAATTACTCAAATTGTTTTTAACAATGAATACATAAGATTAATGACCAAAAAAAAGTGTTTTTTTAAATCTGCATGAATAAACATGGCCTAATTCTGGCTCTGTCTTCATCGACATTTTTTGTGTAAACCGGTTGCGATATTGTCAAAGGAAAGTGTGTGAATACAAGGCTAAAAAGTAGAAGTGTTTTTTTCAGTAGTTAGTCATGTTTCACCATTTTTTTGGAACTTCTGAAAAAAATCTGGATGTTTTGAAGTTTTGGGAAAACATTTGTAAAATCGAATGGCTTCATGTGGCCAAAACATTAAGAATAAAGAAGCAAAAATATTGGAAGGGCTGAAAATAAAAGAAAATACTATAAATGCTATTTCTTCCCTGTAAATTTATTGGTACTTATATAATAAATGTTTAGATAAAAATAGATATAAATAGGTAAATAAGAAAAGGTCCTATAAAAATTTTCACAGATATTAAAATTTAATCTACCAGTAGACAAAGGCAAACAAGGTAAATGCAAATGTGACAAAAACACAGAGACGTGACATAACACACATAAAGAAAAACCATCAGTTACCGCCTTGGAACGGTCAATCGGCAAAAGGGCCAACTGGGGTGCTTAAACCTGGTTTGTTGAGCGCTCCAACCTCGCACTTCCTGAAGGTTTTTTTAGCAAACAAACAGTGTAAATAACTATAAGACAAGGAACTGATTAGAATAATATTTTATTTACATGCCACTGTGATAAAGATTCATAGATATACTAACACTACATTTTCATTATTGCAGAATTATTGAAAAGACAAATGATACGCAGAAAACAAATATCGAAAACTAGGAAATGGCACACACATATTAATATAAATTAAAAATGATGACAAATTATCAAAATAACTTATATCTGAACACTAGAAAGTTTTTAAAAAAGTATATGTAGAAAGGCCGAAACAAGAAACATTAAAAATCATTAACATGATACCCAATCGGTCTATATGTTCTAATATATATAGTAGTTAACACAGCTTTCTGAGAGAAAAAAGGGCATTGATTTTCGTTCTACAATCTTATATGTATTCCGATTCCTTATTTAAGGGAGATAATGACATGTCAATGAATATTCATGTTGCCTAATTTGCATAATTAATTATTTCAAATCTAATTCAGTGACAGCCTCCACTTAAGGAACGATACACAAATTATTCTTCAATGTCATGGTTAGTTATGGGCATACTTCTAGCCAAACTATGCATTTAGATTATGATCAAAAAATTTGGACTAAAATAAATTTTAAAAAATCACAAAAAATCTCAAAATGAACCAAATCATATGAAACTTAGACCAAAACATGTGTTAGACAAGTAAGGGTATGTATATAACTTTAGAAACTTTTTCTTTTTCTTTAATATTGCTTTAAAAAAAAATATACAAATCATCTTCTAAAAATGTTTATTTTTAGATTCTCATTTTTTTAACCATTCATGAGTGCTAATTAGCATTGCATAATTGACACATGACCATAATGGCCATTTAATAACCTTTAATTGAGTACCAGTTTTATACTTCTAGCACCAATTTTGGAAAATTTATAGGCATTTTTCTAAACATACCTTCTTATCAAAATTTCAAGATGGTTGTCATGGAAACCATTAGTTTTTATATATCCCAAGTGAATTTATTTTTAGTACATTGAAGATTCTATTTTAGACAAACATTTTGGTACGAAAAAAGTCTAGGTGTGGGGTCGCGCGGTAACCATACCTAGCTGCCGACTTCTGTTGAAGTGTGAACAACCATATGACGTAATATATTTTACAGAGAAAGAAAGTACGACAAATTTTGGCAATTTAAGTTCCTATGGACAGTATAACTTGGCACTTATGCCACGCCTCTTTTCTGGACAAGTCTAGCGAACATTTATTTAAAAGTCCATAAAATACATGGTCTTGGGTATGCTATGAAGACTGACTTTATTGTTGTATCTTTTGCAGAAACCACAAACACACACTACTAGTAGGTTATCTTCTTGATGAATTCCTTGACAAACATGAAACTATACTGTCAGCGTTTTGCGCTCTAAAGTACAGCCGACCTTCTCCATACTGAAAACCACGACCAAACTCTATAATAAACTCCTTTGTGCGAGTTTTCGTACCAAATTTTCGAATGACGTTAAAACGTGCTTCCATAGCGGTTATTGTTCCTTGTTTTAGGTGAATCCCGTTAGGGGAGATAACCATGGTGTAGGGTCGTTCATTCAGGCCGATACTTGGTGCAAGATCCGTAAATGCGACGTTGACGTCAAAGGACGAACAGTCCAGATCACCAAGACAGCTGTCTATCAAACAGATGGAAAAAAAGCTAAATATAACAATAACTTCATATCAAGATGACACATCATTAGGGCAGGTTTAAAATTTGTACGAGTAACAAATTGTCAGTGTATTATAATTACACGTATTACCGCGTATAGACATGCTTAAAAGACATGCATCTAATAAGCGCTATCCGTGCATCGTGCAAAACTTGTTTCTGCTCGGTTGATCGGCTGGATTTAGCTATATTAGGAGATTATGGCATATATATAACTTTATAAGTTAAGCTATGCAGTATAAGTAACTGTAAGATCTCAATTTATGCTCGGTTGATATATTTATTAACGTTTGAGTTTCTTCACGAAACACATGTGTAGACATGTTATCAAGAAATCCTGTGTATGTACACATACTTTAAAACATCATCATTTGACAGCGTGGATCCGCCTCATCATCAGAACCCACGGTAAATATTTCGTTAACACTATATACATATATACCATGGGTTACTTGGCTAGAAAATCTTCGTTCTCATGAATATATGTATGAAGCATTTGATTGGCTCTGTGTCCAAAACGGCACGGAAATTCAGCCAATGAAATGATACGTTCTAACTTCCTAACTTAAAGAGGCAACATTACTTCAAACACGGAGTTGTTTTGAAGGAGATATTAAGCAATATTGTCTTACTTCAAGTTACACAATGCTATTTTTATAGCAAAAAGAACACAATGATATCGATTTGTTATGAGTATGTTAATAAATGGCGTTACCTTTATGTGATTGGAATTCCTGACTCGAGACAGTCTTCTTGTTGTCGTTTTTCTTCTGTTTCATTTCAGCAACGATTTTATCATTTAAATAGTCATCATCAGCTTCTTCTGATCCTACTATACGTAAATCATTGTCCTGCAATGTGTTCTCCCTAGAATCCGGCTCACCGCCATACTTTGCGTTGCCAACTTGTCTCAAATCTTTGCCTGCCACATCAATGTTTACGTAGTTACTCCATGCTGAACCAATTGGTTTCCCACCCAGCAGTTTAGTACGATGGTCCTTTAAAAGTCGAAATTTAGCGTGATGTGCTTCACAAGTTGGACACATATACTCCTCGCATTCTGGACAATAAATGGAAGCTTCCTTTTCATCAGATTGACTTAAACACGGCTGACATAACGACATGTTGTGATCTTAAGCACTTAACACACAAGCCGAGTCATTCAGTGTGTTGTCAAGTTTGATATAAACTTGTGTTAAATTGGGACAAGGAAGTAAATTAACCATTTCAATGTGTCATGCTGTTCACAGGTTATTATCCCTGTCTCTTATCTGTTAACCGCAGTGACACGTTTGAAGATACAAATAGCTTTCAAATTGAAATCTATACCAGTAATCTACATTAAAATGGTTGCCTTTGCGCCCCCTCTCTATCTCTCTCTCTCTCCCCCCCCCTCTCTCCCTCTCTCTCTCTCTCTCTCTCTCTCTCTCTCTCTCTCTCTCTCTCTGCTTAAGTATTCAAAAGTTAAGTTTATCACAATTGTTAGAAAAACATACTTGCTAGAGAAACACACATGTTAGAGAAAATTGCTTCGAACATTAAACTGGTTCTAAGAATTAATAATCTTACAAACGGAAAATAATCAAGGGTAAGTCACTTGGTTAAACAGTACTAACTGACGTGGAAAAAAACGATATTATTTTACTGTTCATTTTACTGTTCATTTGAAAAATCACTAGGATTTATACATAATATTGTGTACAGATAATGTAGAGGCATGGTAAACACCTTGTGTTGGATTATTGATAAAAAGTGATCTTTCAAATTGAAAGTTGCAAGCGGCCGACTTTTTCGGTCATTATATCGGCTACAAATATCTGGTTCAGTGACCCCACCAACATATTTCATTACGAAAGTTAATTGTTTTCACAACTTAATCGTATGGGTCACGTCAAGAAATTATATTCTCTTCCATTGCATGTACACACGTAATATATTCGGCTTCATGTACGGGAGGCCCGGTCTTCTATCCAGGGCCACGACATACCAAAGTCGTTAGAAATGGTGTTCACGGCATGGTATACATAGTGAAGGCGGCACTATATCTGCTTCAAGTGGACACCGTCTCCAGATAACTGAAATACTGTTGGTGGGACGATAAACCCAATAAACAACTAACAAACAATATCGATACAGGACGTAAATTATGTTTACACACGAGTCTGATAATCTTCTGTCGGGTCGGCACATTCTTGTATGACCGTCTCCAGATAACTAAACTACTGTTGGTGGGACGATAAACCCAATAAACAAACATTCTTGTATCGATTAATCAAGACATTGAGAAAGTAAAATACTGGATTTTGTTTTACATTTCATGAAGCCTATCTCTTTATCATTTCGACATATTTAGCATTTAATTGCCAGTTTGCTAGATGCCTTCTTCTTTAACGTCTTCACATACGAATCATAAACCCAAGCTTTTCTAAGTAAGAGCGGAGTTGTAGTATGGTAACCAGGTGTATTTTTTCACTTTCGTTATTTCGTTCGCACGAAAGTTATTACTGAATCAGCTGATTTATGAGTTAGTTGGTTGGGAAGTGGAAAGTAATTGTTTTATAATACTTGTAGGTTATTATTTTATAATACTTGAATATTATTTATTAAAGTAGGTTGTTGTATCCATTGTCTAATTGTTGTTTTATAGTGTAATGAGCTGTCAAGCTGATTTCTTTAATAACTTTGTTATTCGACATTTTTGTATATTGTCATTTAAATTCGCGAGATTCAGAATTGCAGCACTGGATTATGGGGAAAAAAACACGGCTTGTTTTATATATGCATGGTATCACTAGCTTTGATATAACAATCCCGGCATGGTCTAATTTTACAGTAACGTACACGGTTGTGAGTAGAAGGGGAAGCGCAAGAGAATATACAGACGATTCCACACATCGGTATAAGAGAAATTATTTGACAACACATATTCCGTATTTCTTTAAAAGAGCGTTTTGTTTAAGTTAAGTATTTTTAATACCAGTTAAGAAGTAAATGTATTAAGAAAGCCACCACGACACAAATGATAATGTTTATATTTGTTTAATCATTTATGTTCAACCATTCATATGTCATTTATAAAGTCAATTACATCGATAATTTGTATACATGTTAGAGATTTTATGCATTGTTTGTTTCCGGCTGTCCTAGGAATGATTAAAGGCTGTACACATATATATCCCAGAAGAAGACTTAAAGTGTTCTTCCATGACCAAAATATTATCTTTTTAAAACCACGTATAAATAAAGTAACTTGATATTTAAAGACAACTCCTTATTTGGGACTTGACCCTCAGATTAAGATAAAAATTTTACATATGCAATCCAATATGCTTCTCTATTTGTAGGTCATGGATCAATTAAGTGTTCTAAGTTTGCTTCTACTTCCGGTATAGCCCTCGCCTTTTCTATTTTAATATATGCTGCAATACTGTCTCTGTCATAATATTTTTATTCGATCATTAGATGTGCGCATATATTCATTTTCATTCTGAGCTCGATTTTCGGACTACTTTTGTCAGGTCAACTACGATCATTCAAAGTCATTTGGAATAAATATAAGCCCAAACTGAATTAGGCTTACTTGCATGGGCAAACGAACAGGCGATGCCAATATCGCCGACATGGTCCTATGAAAACGTAAACTACGCGCGAAACCCGCATTAAGGATCAAATGGGTTAATAAAACTTTAATGCGTCTCTTCTAACGTCGCAATTATATATATATATATATATATATATATATATATATATATATATATATATATATATATATATATATATATATATATATATATATATATATATATATATATATATCCTTTACTCGAAATTCATTAAACAGTTGTGAGATAAAGTTTTAGTCCTCTAAATTAGCATTATCATGCAGGATAGTTACGATATTCTGGAGATCTTTATCTGGAGACTGTATTTAAAAGCTAAGCATATAAGGACATAGCATTTTGCCTAATAACAAAATAATTCGACAATACGACCTTTACGAGAATTAACACAACTTTTTAGTTTTTTTTATACAATCTGATTTTACACCATCTGAGGAAATTTAAAAAATGTTTCAAAATTTTAAACAGATGAAAAAAATTCATAACAATGTTTTGGACATGTTTAAATTGACATACGCAGTTTCTGTTGTAATACAATACATCACGAAGCAGTTGAGACTTCCTATTAACGCCTGCTACCTTATTATTGCAAGCTGCACTTTATGTTGTAAATTTAATGTAAAAAGTTGAATACCCGGTCCTTTTCTCTGAAATGTTCTCACAGAACAGTTGCGATTTCTTGTTATTGCCTGATATACTATCGTTCCCACAAAAAAGTATTCCACAAGAAAAAAACAAACTTTTTTTTTGTTTATGTAGTATTTATCTAGAACCAAACACAACAAAAGAAACAGGACACTTAAGTATAAACACTGTGTTCTTTAACAGCTAAAATAGAATAAAAATTTTCGTTTAAAAACGGCGAATAAGAGAGCGCTCTCCAGAGGGACACAAACCATGGTAATGGTGATAAAAGCGGTAACATTGGCCTGTTTGTTTGTTAGTTTGTTTATTTGGTGTTGTCATCATAAATACGTCAACATTTTACATTGAAACGAATGTAACAATTTGGAAATATGGACCTTATTTTTTTACTAAGGGGAAGTTGTACCTGTTTTAATTTACACAGATGTACGACATTGGCATACTTCCAGCCCACCTTTCTCAGATATGTAGGTATACACACGTTTATTTGTAGACAAATAACTCTCTTATGTTGTTTTTAAATATAGGAGATAGCAGTTTATACTGCATATCTCCCTGATAGTGAAGTATATTATTACTTAAATACCTATGACACGTGATCTATATTAATAAAACAGTCAAAACGCTCAAAAGTCATGTTCCCGAACATTCTGACCAACCAACATGATATTCTATCTCATGTCTGTCTTTCTGTATATCTGTCTTTCTTCACCGCTTCTTCTATCTTTCTACATCCATATATTTCTTTTACATCTTCCTCTTAACCGTATAAATATATTGTAATATCTCATAAACACACATGTACATCTTTGTCAAGGATCAACTCTTGACATGATTATTTACTAACATCCTCTTAATGTCATGAACCAATTTTTTATATTAACCCTGTTTAATTGCCTACAAAAACCAAACATCTTTGCATTATATCCTGCCATGATTTTATCTGCAAATTATTGTACCGTACGGGGAGAGATGTCTCTAAGTTATTGAACTTGTATCTCAACCCGTTTGCCTATATTTAGTTGTAACTCATACCATGGTTTGTAAAAAAAACATGTATATACTTGGCAATAAAATAAGTTTAAACTAATCTATATTAATAAATCAAAAGAAACTTAGCAGCCTAAAACAGCGTGTTTCGGAACAGAAGAGCAATTCAGTGAAATACGTCCCATCACGAAAACACTAGCTTTAACAATATGTGTTGGTATATTGTTAGTCTTGTATCATTTTTTTTCTTGGGTTCAAAAGAAAATGTGAACTGATTCTATTCTGTAAGTAGCGCCTTTTATTGCCAATTTAGTGACATGACTGATTATATAAAATAAGAAAAATGTATATAGGTTTTATATATATAATCTCAACTAAATATTTAAAAATATTTCGTTGTTTACACAACTTTAATGAACATGAATGTATCAATAAACGTTACATGTATTCACAAACACTAACACAATTCACAGACAGATGTGGAAATATAGACTTAGGACACTGAATAAATAGTTATATTATGATTGTTCAATATTAAAATATGTTACAATCTAAAAAATAACTTTAAATTATTTTGAACTGGACATGTTAATTTTTTACAGATATTTCTCGATAAAATGAACTTGATTGAATTCAATATTGTTACATATTAAAGTGATTGATAAAATGAACCAAACACCGTTTAAATCAAGTTTTACTTTCAATAATACTTGTATGTTGCTTAACCCAATCGGCCATTATGTTCTGTTAATGTTCTTAATTTATAATTGCAAACTGCAGAATAGACCAAATTTTATAATTTTATATGACGTTAACCATCAGTACTGACAGAAGATTACAACTGTGCATAGTGGTAAATAGAGGATCTGATATGAGTGTTCATTAGATACTGAAAATATTAAACGAGTTGGATGAAATGATACGAAACGAGGCTCCGCCGAGTTTCGTATCATTTTAGACAACGAATTTAATATTTTCAGTATCTAATGAACACGAATGTTAGATTCTATTTATCGCATAACCAAAACACCAACTGTTTTTGTTTACAATGCATAATCTTTTTATGGTATGAACAGTCGGCCTTGACATGTGTAATTCGGTTTGGAAGAATCTGCACAAAAGATAGTTCCAGTCTTTACTCGACCATTTCCACACAGAGGGAACAGATTCGTTTATAACATGTCTAAAATGTTATCTTTTTATTAATTAAAATGAAATTGTCCAGCAAAAAGCATAAAACGGCGACAACAAAGTGATCGGGAAATGGCATATACACCACACATTTAATGACGTCACACTACGATAACTAACTAGTGAGTTACCAAAAACAACGCATTAGTGTTTCCTCACGCTCGCGCGGTAGGTTATGTGATAAATAGATATAATACATTTTACACTGTCATCACTGATAACTTTAAAGGCAGTTATAAATCTTACA
This sequence comes from Sinonovacula constricta, assembly GCA_007844125.1. Taxonomy (NCBI): domain Eukaryota; kingdom Metazoa; phylum Mollusca; class Bivalvia; order Cardiida; family Solecurtidae; genus Sinonovacula; species Sinonovacula constricta. The sequence goes on from CM017562.1 coordinate 18,647,644, forward strand.
ATGCAATCACAAGACACGCCAATGCCTATCTAACTTCAATAGGTGATATAACGTTTTACGCCGAAATTTTAAGTAAAAATCTTTTTCAATATAAATAATATAAAATACATTTTGTTCTAATGGTGTTATGGTTTTGTTTGTTCCATGTTCATTGTTTTCTTGATGTGAGCTTTGACAATTTCGACACGATAGTTTTAACATGTTGCGTTCTAAAATACAAGATACCTCACCATGCTTAAATCTTCGACCCATCTCTACAGCAAATATGTTCTTTACTTTAACTCCAATCTTCGAATGACGACCAAGTGCGCTTCCATAGCGGTAATCTGCCCTTGTATCAGACGAATCCCGTCAGGGGAGATAATCATGTGTAGGGACGTTCATTTAGTCCTATCACTTGTGCAAAATTTGATCTTTCGCGACGAGACTTCAAAGGACGAGCAATCGGCGTCTTTTTGAAAGCTCTCTATTAAAGAGAAGATAAAAACCTAATTGCTGAAGAATAACAAGTAGAATTTACAGCAAAATAAACTGCTGAGCAATGTGCATAGCCTAAAACATACCATCTGGTTCCCAAGCATCCGTATAAGACATTGGAATGTTCAGGGACACCTCATAAACTACTAATGTGAAGCTTAAGTATATGTAAGCCCTTATAAGACTCGAGTTCATATATTGCTGCGAAACAATAAGAAGAAAATGTAGTAATCAGTTTAATGTTCATGCAATCTACCAATAAAATAAAGTTTAATAAGAAAGAAAGGAAAACTAAAGTTGATAAGTTATAATACGACAATCGTGTGATTAAGACAGAACGGTATTAAATTCATCTTATAACCTTGCAGAAAGAAAGGTATGTGGCACTTTATGAGAGAAACGTGGATTACCTTTGAATAATGGCTGGCTCTCGTTTTCCTTCCTTTTCATTTTAGCAACTATTCCTTCATTTACATAGCCATTGTCGCCATCGACTTGTTTTTTCACTGCGCCCTCATTCTCCACAATTTTCGTTTGTCCGATTTCTTCCTCCTTCCCCATTCTATCTCCATTAATGCTATGTTTTGTCCCATCAACTTTTCCCCACACTGGCCCTGCGAATTGTGCCCCAGTATTCGTAATATCACTCCCTGTTGATCCATAGGCTGTCAAATCTATACCGATCAGTTTATCACACAGCGATTCAAGACAATGGTCCCTCAAAAGTCGAAATGTAGAGTGGTGTTCCGCGCAAGTTTTGCACATAAACTCGTCACATTTTGGACAGAAAAATGTAGCCCCATTCTCAACAGACTTACTTAAACAAGGCTCACAAAATGACATTACGCATCTTAAATAGATTTTTAGGAAAAATACAGCATTCCTTAACGTTAGATAAATAGTGTGCTAAACATGGCGTCAAGGAAGTAAATATCCATATTCCGTATGTCATTGCAATACACATAATCATCGGCAAGGCGTTTGAATGTTATATGTTTACCATTCAAGGTAGATGCTTGTGTAAATGTAGTTGATTAACGGGGATCTGGTATCATTAAAACACAGGTATAGTCATACATGGGGATAGCCAGGTGCGTAGCCAGGGATAATATGCCATCAGGAAGTGCGAGGTTAGAGCTCCGTGAAACCGGTTTAAGCACCCCAGCCGGTCTATATCGCCGGCTGACCGTTCCAAGGCGGTAACTGTCGGGTTTGCTCTTTTCGTTAAATGACTCATCACAAAATTGTTCTTCATTTTCGCTTGGCTTGCATGTGAAATACCTTTGTTCTGTGCCTTTTTGGAGTTTAGTATATGTTGCAATGCTTATAGGACTTGTCATACATTTTTATTCATGATCACAACAATGTTACTTGTGTAGTGTGGCGGTCGTAAAAAGTCTCCCCGTGCATGTAATAGATCTATGTTGTTATTTAATTCATCCTATAAGGATTGTTACGTGTATTTCCTTTGATGGACATTGGACTTTGGTTCTTCAAGTTCATCTTTACATGAACAGGATGCTACAACCATTTATTCGTCTCTGGTCATGTTTTTTCATAATTCAGAATGTTTAATTTTATTTATAGTCCAACCATTTTGTGTAGTTTTCAAATCGAATAAAACCATATTCTTTTCTAAACACTTTGTGGACATTATTTTTCAATGACGTCACTACTTTTCGTCATAACTTATAGAAAATATCAGCGCTTGGACATTTGTATTCAAATAGACCGTTTTTTCTTTCATTCATTGCTTGCATTTGAGAAACTCGTCAGGAAGTTGCGAGGTTAAATCTCTGTAAAACCGGTTTAGGCACCCCAGTCGGTCCCATATTGCCGACTGACCGTACCAAGGCGGTAACTGTCGGGTTTGTTCTTTTCGTTAAGTGACTCATCACAAATTTGTTCTTACTTTTAGCTTGGCTTGCATGTGAAATACCTTTGTTCTGTGCCTTTTCAGAGTTTTGTATATGTTGCAAGGCTCATAGGACTTTATTTGGAGATGGTTTCTAGGAGATGGTTTCTAGTATAGATATTTTAATATATTTTTTACAAGTAACTGAGATGCGTATATTTAGATACATAGAGCTATTCATTATAAATGACAACGTAGATTCTTGGTGGATTTCTTTTTCTTTCCGTTCCCTAAGTATATTTTACTTACAGGATCTATAAATGTTTACGTTAACATTTCAATTGAATGTAGTTCTGTTCTTGCTTATAAGGTTGAAATTCATAAAAAGTAAATGCGAATGTAGGTAAAAGGCAAACAGATTAGTTGTTCAAAATATATTAATATAACTTTGACCAACATGAATGTAGCAAATACAACTACATGTTTAGTAATGACGAAGAAAAATTACGACAATAAAAACATAAACGTAGAAGACAATATAAAGTTATGAACTTAGCATTACTGATTATGCTTTGATTGCAGCTGAACTGAAAAAAGGTCTGTCTAAAAACACAAGTATTTCTAAAAGATTCACTTTTGTTAATGTTTTCTTGTAACAGACAAGCGAGCAATAATATTGAAGTTATATATTTATGTTAATAAAATCTTGGAAAATACATGCACGATTTCAAAAGACCTCAAACTAAACAATATTTAACAATCAGATGATGTTTCAGGTAAAAATAAACAAACTATAGACTATAAGTAACAATACTATCATTGTATGATTTAATGAAAGATGTTAAATTCTGCCTTGCAGAACCAAAGCTATGTGGATGCAATGTGTTTAGCGGGGATTACCTTTTAGTATTGCAGCAACAATTCGATATTTGAAACGCCCATCGTTGTCTTCATCTTTTCCCATTGCGTTCCCATTCCCCGCATTTTGTCTATCCGATTCCTTCATCGTTGTCAGTTCTATCTTTATTAATGCTATTCTTTGTCAAGCTTTTTATAAACTTTTCCAAATACTTACTCTACTATTTTCGATTTCGTGCGGATTGCACTAACAGTACTATTTTCTTTAAAAAAATATCAAACTTTAAAACACAAACAGAAATGTCAGTGTCCTATTAATTGATTATTGTTCTACATAAAATTACATTAATCGTTCAAGATTGACTTTGTACCATTTTTAATGAATAATATGCACAGAATAAAATCTTAGCATATCACCCTTACCAATTCTTATACATTTATTTTGTTATCGGGTTCAGACTGCACACATTCAAAAAAGGGGCGGATCAGAAAAAATGGTGAGTCGGGTATGAATCAAGATCCGTTAAACTTTATCGCTTTAAGTACTAGATATATACTACTGAAAGTTTGCTGAGGATCACTTTTTGACATTAGATATTTTGTTCATATTAACAATATATAAAATGTTACACAGTAAGGGACCCTAACTGCGACCTAAGCAGTCAACAGACAAAAATTAACTGGTTGGTTGGTGGGGGGTGGGGGTGCATCCCCCATCCCTCGCCCTGGATCCATCCCTGATTCAGAAAAAAACAACACCAGATTACTCAAGGTGTAAAACTTAACGCTGCCAGCTCTAAACAACTAGTGTGTGACTTGTCACGTGTGAAGTAGGAAGCGGGTGTGTTAATTCGACTGGGGAAAGTCCATTGAATTCACCTTTCCGCGAGATCTAAAAATAGATATTACACATTGTGTATCAGCAATCACATCGCGTTGATTGACACTTTACCTGCGTTATGCTGATTCTCACTTACACATTGTCCCACAAACAATGATTTTGACGAGCGGTCAGTTTAATTCTGTTTGAGCCTTTGGTTCAATTTAATAGCAACAGGGTTGTTTGTGGTTTGCAAGGAATCGTACGTTGCTGTAATCGCTTCTCTGTTTGCATCTTAATTTAGTTGATTGAATGAGGCTTGTCCATTTCTGCATCGAAAGGTAAAATCTCTCTGTAGCCAGCAACAACTTTCTTTCATAATTTTGTGTCATGAATGCATCATTGGGTGTAACTGTCTTAATCTTCATCTAAACATTTCCATCAGAAGCTCTTTGCATTTGGGAGATATTAAATTAAAACATTTTCTCGGATCTGTAAGATAATCTGTAAGATCTGTCACTTGAAACCAGGTTGTTTGTGGGCAAGGGGGCGGAGCTTAAACTCTATTTTTAGACTCGCGGAAAGGTGAATTTCAAGTCCGTTTCATACGTTTTTGTCCTTATACACACTGAGTCTTTGATGAATGACAGCACAAAGTCGTGTACATTTCATTAAATTGTTTAAACGACCGTATCTTCTGCATACTGCAATGGTGAACATTCAAGGTTGTTTTCTCATTGTTAATAAGAACATGTAGTTTATTACAAATTTAGTTTAGTGTATTTTGCCCTACCATCATCGCGGACATAAGCTATATTAAGTCCCGTGGGTTAACATGTTCTTTTTTCAACACTTAGCTAGCATTCTCTATATGAGAGATATCAAGAGATGATGAATA